>JARHVA010006550.1:0-600000 GCA_037957365.1 Torreya grandis | reverse complement strand
TCTTCAACCTTGATCCCATTAATAATCTTCTAATGACATAAAAATTACCTTAACCAAAACTAGACATTCTATTCACCATGCTTCCTCAGATGATAAAATAATTCTTAAATGTACTATAGACATGCATACACCTAATTATGATGATGGTTATGCTTTATATGACATATTTTTAGTTGGATTCATCTAAGCTAAAAATGTTGAATCTCTTAGATATCACTCTTCTTTATCTATCTTTTCTTACTTATTCTAGCATTCCTTATTGTTGACACTGTGGATTGCACCCTTGATAAAAGGCTAAGATTTTATCTTCCACACAGCATAATGGAGACTCCTCTCTTGCCTATGGATCTAGAAAAACTGAGGGTAGAATCTCTAGATAAGGGCTAGCTTCCTTTGATGCATCTCTGAGTTATTTCACTACTACTGCTAATATATAAAAGGGGGGTTAAAAAGAGAGAAGGATATTAAAAATAGAAATTAACCTAAGATGGTGATGCACCAAACAAGTTTGATCTACTCATTTACTCACACTTTAAACCAGAAGAGGACATACATACACTTTATCTGATGAAAAGACCAGACTGTAGGGAGCTTTAACAGGGAGGCTTAATGGAGACATATATAAAATGAGCTTACGATAGGTGCTATAGAAACACACTATCTGATAACCTTCTTCTATCTCTATGCTCTAGATACAACACTTCTTGTTACCTATAGAAAAGGTGCTTTGTCTATACCAAGTATGTTAGTATCAAACTTGTGAAAGCATCAAGTTACAATGACTGAACACAAGGTTAATACTCAGACACACTCAGAGATATATCCAACTAGATAGAGGTAAAATGCATTCAATTAATTCAAGGTGAAAATTTAGGTAGGGATTTACCTTGAAAAATGAGAGATAGATCTCTCTCTTGGAGGTTACAATATATATAGCATTTTTAGAAAGATTTTGGCACCTTCCAAGAAAGGGAAACCCATACTTCATTCAATGCCTAAGAAGGAGGAAGTCTATTCTTTAAGCCATGATGTGGCTATCACAAGTCTTGACTTTGCTACCTGGGCATATTAAACACTCCTGTAAAAGTATGGGTCACTACTCTCCATAACCGATAAATCCATCCCTCCATGAAAGTTCACGTAGTTATCTACCTATTAATGCCCTCTTAAATGTTTGTGTTCTTTGATGACCACTTGGTGGAGACTATTTCATCCATAGCAATAACTCCTTGTGCCAACACCTTATTTTTCCACCTGATCTGATTTGATTTATGTCTACTCTTGGCTTATGTGTGTGTGGTCATGATTTCACTATTTTTGTCTCTTTCCTAGCAACTTGGTTCTCGGGCTATCCTTTTATCTTTTGATGGCTCTTTGGGATCCTTTCTTTACAGGTCTCTGATTTTCCATTGAGTCTTATGCCCCTTTGAATTTCATCAAGCTTGCACCATTTGAGCTCTTTCAGGCCACTTGTTGTGAAGGCATTAGTCCTTTGGCTTGTCCTCAATGGCCGACACATCCCATCAAAATTGACATTTACAGACCTATCACTATTCAAAAACTAAATGACTATTTCATCACCATAAATTTGACATCCATAGGCCCATTACCATTTGAAATCCAACAACTAGTTTATTGCCTTGAAATTTACATTCTCAGGCCTATCGCCCCTTTGGAAATTTCTTTGGCCTTTTGTATTCCTTCAACCCTTTGCAATTCCTTCAGCCTTTTGTATTCCTTCAGCCCTTTGCAATTCCTTCAACCTTTTGTATTTGAACCTTCTTGAAGGGAAGGTGTCCCTTTGGAAGAGAGGAGAAGGTCTCTTTTTAGTAGCTGAGAGTCCCCTATAAGGGCACTTACCCTTTGGGTTCCTTTGGGCTGCCTTGGCCTTCTAAATTCCTTCAGACAAAATGTCTAAAGGAATTCCTTCAGAAATTTTGCTCAAAGGAAAACTTCAAAGTCTTGGCTTTTCTTTGTGAATACATTTGGTTTCTTTCTCCCTTGGATTCCTTCTAAAAAAATGTCTAAAGGAATTCCTTTAGGCATTTTTTCTGAAGGAAATGTGCCTTTAGATTTTTCCTTGGATATTTTGAAGGACCTTTGCCTTTGTCTTTTGCCATGGATTTACTTCAAACAAAAAGTCCGAAGGAACTTACCTTGCTCACTTTCCTGAAAGAAAGCTTTGCCCTCTGCAAAGGTACCTTGGGCTCATAATTGCCCTCTAAAACCTACTGAGATGGTCTAGTTTGGCATCTTCTTGCCCTTTGTAAGGGTTGCTTGGTCTCTAAAATTGCTTTTCAAAAGAATTACAAAGGTCTTACTTGTCTCCTAAGTGCCCCTAAAAATGATCTTTTGGCCTTTTGGACTTGGTCCATTTTACCAATAAAAATACCTCTAAAGTAGTTTATTTGCTCTGTCAGACCCGAGAACACATCATGGAGCTCCTTGGATGTTTGAAACACAAAACTTGCACTCAACTTTAGAACTCTCATGAAACTAGCACCTTTTGCAAATTCTTGTATAATCACTCCTTCGAACTCTCCCTATACCTTCCATACCAAGTGCTTGAAGTTGAGCCTTTTTTGTATGCTAAGAGGAGAAAATGAGTTGAAGAAGCATATTTTTGCATTATCCTTCATGTCTAAGTGTATAAATGGAAATAAAAGAAAAGTGAGACCAATTTTGGCCTGTAGGACCAAAAATGGTTAACAATTTGGTGATTCCCAGGGGAAGCATGTCTGCTATGCTAAAGAAGACTGGTAGCCTCAAATTCCATTAGACATAGAGTCAAGATGTAGCTTAAAGAATTTAACAAAAACCTTGTAAGGACTTATGAACCATCAAGGATTTTACCTCAAACACAAAGGAGAACACACACAACAAATGCTAAAAAAAACTACACACATGTGTGCAACAATACTTAGGGAAAACAAAGATGACTGAAAGCAAACTAATATGTACAGCTAACTAGATACATTTTTCTCCCTCTTGGATCAAAGGGAAAAATTTTGAAGTCTACTTCATGGCAAAAAAACTTATGGTGCCAAAAATGTGGCTAAATGGAAAGGAGATGTGGTGACTTGCTCTTCTTGTCTGCCACTTTAATTGGCTTGTATCCAAATGAATTAGGGTCAAACATGCTTCCAACATATATTTATTCATCTTGATCTAAAAATATTACCTCATGCTAGCCCTTCATGCTAGTGTATCTCACCAAGAAGTCAATGGCTATTGGCTCATCACCATAGGGATCATCTAGTTCCTAACCCCCTTGATATGCATCACGGATTGACTTGTTCCCTTCTGCCTCATTGAAGAGACTGTCAAACTAATCTTCTACTTCCTCATGGCTTTCTTGAAGAAGGGTGACTATTATGATGTCTAAAATGAGATGACCTTGCTCATCTCATAGAACATCACCTTCTTGCTCAAGGCTCTCTTCTTCAAAGATTTCATTAAGATGGATAGGCCTCTCCTTTTCTTTCTCAAAGACCAGAGTCTCTAGTTGTTCCCATACATGCTCTTGATCCTCCTCCAACTCAATTTCTATGGCACGGTCATTCTCTTCATCAAAGCAACAAGGAATTTCATCAAATAAGGAAGAAGAGAGCTCCCCATGCTTACTTTCCTCATCATCTATTATTGACAAATAAAGTTTGTCAACCTCTTCTTCATATTGCTAGAACATCCACATGTATGCATGACCTGTGTCTTCTTCATTGTTGATGATGTCTTCAAAAGGAGTATCCATGATGATTTCTTCCTCATTGTCACTCATGATAGGCTCTTGGGTAGCTACAAATTGGATCCTCTCTTCTTCACTTTCCTCTTGCAAAATAGGTTCCTCCTTGAGAAGGGATGAAGTGGAAGGTTGATGGTTAAACTCATATAGAAGAGAAGGTAGTCCTTGAGCTAGAATCAAATGATTCTCTTCCTTCCATTTGGCTAGTAATTTATCTCTATCAGATGTGGATTGGTAGCTCTCTTAGAGGAGTGTATATTGGGTGTGTTTAGACGTAGGATCTTCTACTTGGCCTAAACCATCCATCACACTTTGGTTGAGGAACCTCATTCTGGACTCCAATTCTATAATTCTCTTGGCTATATTCTCTTGAAAGAGTCTTTTTTTAAGGCACAAGCATCATCATGATGAGTAGGATTAGCTTCATCTTATTCAAGGTTTCTATAAAAATGAATAGGCCTCTCTTCCTCTTTTTTCCTACCGCATGATTCCATTGTTTGCTTCCAACTCATGACCTTAGGATTGGAACTTTTCCCTTGTGAATAGGAAACAACTTTATCCTCTTTAAGGTCTTGATCTGGTTCATGATAGGCAATCCTATGCTAAAATATTTGAGGAAGTTGAGTGAGATTGGGAAGGGTCTACTCATGCATAGGAAGAGTTGCTTCAAGAGAGATGTGTTACTTCCCAAAAGATATAGGGTGATTCCCATCAAAAGAGGGTCCACACTCTAAAGAATTGAGAAGATTATTCTCCATGAGAGGTTTCTCTAATGCCCTTTGATGTTGGAAATCTAGGTGTATGGGATTAAGATTAGGAGTGGTAACTACATCAGATGAGCTAGAGTGAGCAAGTGCTATCTAGTAGAAAGGATTTGGTGCACAAGAGAGGGCTTTCTTTAGAATAGGAGGGGCTGATTTGGAATGGGAGAAGGCACACAAGGTTGATTGCCTTGAATGAATGGACTCTTCCATTTTTCTACCTCCTCCTTCATGGATTGTAAGGCCTGAGTTTGATTGAATAAACACTCCTCTTTGTATAGAAGCTCTTGTTGATATCTATATTGCTCATCCAATCTATCTATCTCCATCACTTGCTTCTTAAATTTTAGTGTTACTTCCCTTACTATTGAAGGGCAACTAGGAGAGCTACTTTAGGTGATTCCATGAAAAACTTGAGCTTGATCAAGGTTATATGAAGTAACACAAGGTCTATGATGCTGAGCAATGTAATTATACATACTAAAAATGTGATTTCTTGATGGTACCAAGACTGCTTAACTAGTTGATTCAACTTGAAGTCACCATTGGTGTTGGTGAAAAGCCTCAAAAGGCTAGTTGGTTGAATAACACACCAAAATTCTTCAACTCTTTGGATAAAACTAGTCCCATAGGGTGTGCTAAAAATCATTGACACTATGGATTGCACCCTTGACAAAAGGCTAAGCTTCTATCTTCCACGTAGCACCATGGAGACTCCTCTCTTGCCTATGGGTCTAGAAAAATTGAGGGGAGAGTCTCTAAATAAGGGCTATCTCCCTTTGATGCATCTATAATCTATTTCACTACTACTGCTAATATATAAAAGGTGGGGTTAAAAAGAGAGAAGGATACTAAAAATAGAAACTAACCTAAGACGGTGATGCACCAAACAAGTTTGATCTACTTATTTACTCACACTTTAGACCAAAAGAGGACATACATACACTTTATCTGATGAAAAGACCATACTATATGGAGCTTTAATAGGGAGGCTTAATGGGGACACACAAAAAATGAACTTACCATAAGCACTATAGAAACACACTGTTTGATAACCCTCTTCTGTCTCTACACTTTAGATACAACACTTCTTGCTACCTACATAAATGGTGCCTTTTCTATACCAGGTATGTTGGTGTCAAACTTGTGAAAGCATCAAGCTACAATGACTGAAAACAAGGTTAATACCTAGACATACTCAAAAATATATCCAACCAGATAGAGGTAAAATGCATTCTATTAATTCAAGGTGAAAATTTTGGTAGGGCTTTGCCTTATAAAATGAGAGATAGATCTCTCTCTTGGAGGTTACCATATATATATAGCATTTTTAGAAAGAGTTTGGCACTTTCCAAGAAATGGAGACCCATACTACATTAAATTACTAGGAAGGAGGAAGTCTACTATTTGAACCATGATGTGGCTATCACAAGTCTTGACTTTACTGCCTGGGCATATTAAACACTCTTACAAAAGTATGGGTTGCTATTCTCCATAACTGACAAAGCCATCCCTCCATGAAATTTCACATAGCTGTCTACCTATTAATGCCCTCTTGAATGTTCATGTTCTTTGATGACCACTTGGTGGAGACTATTTCATCTACAACAATAAATCCTTGTGCTGACACCTTCTTTTGCCACCTGGGCTGATCTGATTCATGTTTGTACTTGGCTTATGTGTGTGTGGTTGTGCTTTCACTATTTTTATCTCTTTCCTAGCAAGTTAGCTCTCAGGATATCCTTTTATCTTTTGATGGATATTCAAGCTCCTTTCTTGGTGGGTCACTGAGTTTCCCTCAAGTCTTATGCCCCTTTGAATTTCATCAGGCCTGTGCCATTCAAGCTCTTTTGGTCCACTTATAATGAAGGCATTAGTCCTTTGTCTTGTCCTCAATGGCCAATGCATCCCATCAAATTTGATGTTTTCAGGCCTATCACTATTCAAAAACCAAATAGCTATTTCATCACAATAAATTTAACATCCATAAGCCCATCATGATTTGAAAGCCAATGACTAGTTTACTACCTTGAAATTGACATTCTCAGGCCCATCACCCCTTTGGCAATTTCTTTGGCCATTTGTATTCCTTTAGCCCTTTGCAATTCCTTCAGCTTTTTGTATTCCTTCACCCTTTGCAATTCCTTCATCCTTTTGTATTTAAACCTTCCTAAAGGGAAGGTATCCCTTCAGAAGAGAGGATAGGGTCTCTTTTTGGTAGCTAAGAGTCCCCTGCAAGGGCATTGCCCTTTGGGTTCCTTTAGGCCACCTTGGTCTTCTTAATTACTTCAGACAAAATGTTTGAAGGAATTCTTTCAAACATTTTTCCCTAAGGAAAACTTCAAAGTCTTGGTTTTTCTTTGTGAATACATTTGGTTTCTTTCTCCCTTGGATTCTTTCAGACAAAATATTCGAAGGAATTCCTTCGAGCATTTTGTTTGAAGGAAATGCACATTTGGATTTTTCCTTGGATTTTTTTAAGGACCTTTGCCTTTGTCTTTTGCCATGGATTTCCTTTGGAAAAAATGTTTGAAGGAACTTACCTTGCTCACTTTCCTGAAAGAAAGCTTTGCCCTCTACAAAGGTACCTTGGGCTCAGAATTGCCCTCCATTACCTATTGGGATGGTCCAGTTTGGCATCTTCTTGCCCTTCACAAGGGTTTCTTGTTCTCCAAAATTTCTTTTTAGAAGAATTACAAAGGTCCTACTTGTCACCTGAGTGCCCCTAAAAATGATCCTTTAGCCTTTTGAACTTGGTCCATTTTGCCGATAAAAATCCCTCTAAAGTAGTTTATTTTCTCTATCAAACCCAAGAACACATCATGGAGCTCCTTGGACGTTTGAAACACAAAAATTGCACTCAATTTTGGAACTCTCATGAAACTAGCACCTTTTTCAAACTCCTGTATAATCACTCCTTCCAACTCTTCCAATACCTTCCATACTAAGTGCTTGAAGTTGAGCCTTTTTTGTATGTTAAGAGGAGAAAATGAGTTGTAAAATCATATTTTTGAATTATCCTTCATGTCTAAGTGTGTAAATGGAAATAAAATAAAAGGGAGACTGATTTTGGCTTGCAGGACCAAAAATGGTCAACACTTATTTTAAAATACCTAGTATTAGTTTTTACACTATTGTTTACAGGGTAGAGATAGATCACTCACACGGTACACTTCTAGTCACATCAAATCCTCTAAATATTATTCTCATGGATCATACCATTATAGGACCTTATCATTTTTCCATGTATCATGACCCTTCTAGTCTACTTCCTCCAAAGATGTTAACCATTGTGCTTAGACCCACTACACAACCTACCTTTCTTACATATGTTCCTAGTCTAGTTTCTACTCCAACTTCACCTTTCTTGTTAATGGTATTCTCCCCTTACCATATCTTGATAACTTACCCACACAATGATTAAATCATCCTTATTATGATATTCATAGATTTACTAGTTATTGGACCAAAGATTTCCATCTATATTAGTAACCCTATGCTTCTTTTCCGACCCCTTCAGCTAGTAGACCTCCATAGTATATTAATAGACATATTTTTTACCTCCATGGGATAAATAATCATTATTATACCCATTACCATAAAATTAAGTATTACATTGACACATTATGACTAGTCAGTGCCTAGCCCAAAGATAAGACCATAACTCCTCCCATGCTACTTCTAGAGTACATCCCAAAATATGGGGAATTCTATTATTTTTAGCACTAATATGACACCCATCATACCCATTGATTCAAAATTTTATATAAATATATTTATTATTTCCCATAGTCAATAGCTACATCAGTTATTCCTCCCTTTATAAGTCATTCACAAATGAAGATTCCTCCTTCTTTGCTAGTTGCACTTCCTCCTAGTTTCATAGATACCCTTCCCATTGAGACATTTATTCCTCAAATTGAGTATCCCACATAAAATATACCACATGAGCATTAGTATTCTTCTTCTACACCTACCTTTTTTAGTTAAGATGATATGGAAGGAAGTCTCTGCATAAATTTCCATGAATAATGATGAGACTCTAGCTAACATTAGAATTCAGCTACATAGAGATGTTTTAGATGTTATGGATAAATTTGTGGCCATATATATAATTATTTATGAAAATTACATGGTTTTCTTTCACATTATTCTATTTTATGATTTGGTTTGGATCTATGATACACTTATATATCTTATATCTTTAACTATGAGTCAAACATGATTTCACTTATCTATTTTGCATGAACCATTATATTATGCTTTATGTGTGTTACATGGTTTCATTATCTTCAAATTTTTGTTATGGATCATTATCATTATTTTCATGAATGCATACTTATGTTATGATTTTACTTCTTTCATGAATTCCTTTATTTTCTATGTGATGATTATTTTTAATCTTTTACACTCAAATAAAGATAATTATTATTGTGACTTGGTTATACAACCATGATTTACTTAGTATTTTATTTATAACATATGATTAGTTAGAAAACAATACTTATCATTGTACTAATTCTATAGATTGATATATTTTGGATCTCTTTTCTTACCTTATTTTCATTTCACATATTAAGCATGCATATGGTTGAAACTTGATATTACATACTAGTTCATAGGTACGTCTAAGTTATTTAATTAGTCATATCTCTGATCACTTAACCTCCTTTAACCAAATTCTAAAGTTTATTTATGTGTATCACTTTTATCAATCATGTTAGTTATTTCAAATCCACATATAGGAGGAATCATAAAAGCAATATCATAAAAAAGTTAAAAGATAAATCATTTAAACAAAAGGAAATGATTCAAAAGGCAACATAAAATCCAAAATTATAATCACACTAAAATATGTGATTTACTATCTTTATAACTTCTACTATTTCTAATTGAAGCTCAAACCTTATAACTAGCCTCAAACCTTACAAGTGACACAAATCTCAAATAAACAAGGAGCATCAAAATGTAGGATGAGCAATGTGCAATCAAAAAAGTTGAGGAGTGGAATAACCTCACCTACAGAGTAATCTCAAAGAACTTTGTTGACACCACCAATAATGATCATAAATACACCCTAAATGAACATGAAAGGTGGATGAATATGCCTGAATATGAGTGGGTGCAAAGTCCACAGTAGAAGTATGTGAGGTAACATCCAAAGAAGTGTCAAGTAGATCATGTTTGACCACTATAGTCTTGGGTTTCTCAGGCTTGAGTAGAGGTGTTGTAGAGATCAAATGAACCTCAATATCCTCACAAAGTGGAGTAAACAAAAGATGGAAATATATCAAAATATCCCAATGAAGATGAATCACCTACACCATAACCAAGGCCATATTGATAAATCTACATAATAGGCTGAATAGGGTGAGTAATGCCCTATAGATGCTTCCCAATTCCCATAAGTCTGGTAGTGTGACCCATAGAACAAAGCATGTAGGAGCTAAAGGCAGTGGTATGATGCTAAAAATAAGTAGGCATATGTCCAGGTAGAACTAGATTGGGATGTGCATAGTGTGCATCAACAATAGGCATAAAAGTATCATCTAAAATAATAAGAGTAACATAAACAATGGATTGCTTAGAATATGGTAGATCACACTATAAAAGTTCATCAGGTAGATGTGTACTAGATATATTACATCATGGGGTATTACATTGATGTTTTATGCCAATATGTTTCTTCTATAGAGAACATATGAGGTCATCCTTTTCATGAATTAGGGATTATAGAAGAGAATTATGCATCATGAGTTTCTTGTTTTCTTCTTGAAGTGGTAGGAAAGATGTCATAGGATCAATGGGTTGCTTAGGGCATGGTAGGCTACTATTAGCAATCATACCAAAATCAAAAATAGGATCAACAACCACTATATCAAAATGTGCATCAACAGATGGAGAAGGTGAAGGTACCTCATCCAAGTAGCCAATATTAATCAAATCTACATCATGATCAGTATGAAGAGGTGGTTTTTTTGGAATCACAACCATTGATGGGGGTAAATCAATGTCTTAAAACAATATTTTCTTTCCACTTAACAATTAATAACCTTTTAAACCAATATAGTGATCAAGCAATGTATATATAAGCACTCACATAAACATCAAACAAGATATCAATACACAAACACAAGATATATGTGGGAAACCCTCATGGGGAAAAAACCCACTAAAACATAAATTGGACTCTAGTCCTATAACCAATGAATCAAGGTTTAGTGAGGCACTAACCACATAAGGAGCACCAACCCCTCACTAGTCAAGCACCAACTCAACTAGCCCTTTAGTAAGCATCAACTTACAAGGAGGACCCAACCCACTAGGTAACTCAGCACCAAATTATCTACCTCAAGGACACTTCTTCAAGAACCAAACTATAATTCAATTTCCACTCCCTCTTGATAAAGCACCAAGCCAAGATAAATAATATCACCTTCACAATACCTTACTACTCAACCAACAGATGGTGACCTCTTATTTAGCTATCTATCTAATCTCTCTATTGTCATACATCAAGAACACATATCTATTGTAACTCTAATGGTCTCTCTATCAAAACAATATAACTCCTTCAACACTCTCAAACTACTTCTTCAAACAAGTAAATATGCCCTTCTTCTACTCATTCAAACAACCATCATATGGCTTGATTAGGACATATGACCTTGATATTCATATTCAAAACTTATGTTGGATATTCATGACTAATACTCTACTCCCCTTTGATGTTATACATAACTTAATTATTCTCCTAAAAGATCTATTTTATTTTCGTGCTCTATCATTCTTGTTACACACATAAATAGGCCTATTATGCCTAGTACGTATACCAATCACTAGATCACTCACAATCTTGGTCAGCCAAAACGTTAATCCATTAGGTTCATACCCAAAACATGTATTAGGAAGTTTTACAAACAAGAATAAATAAAAATAATATCACCATTAGTTTGGCCAAACTTACTTATACCTCTTTCTTTTTTTAGGCCTACTTAAAGATCTAATGCATTAGGTCTATCCTCTCCATGAAACAACTTGAACATCTATGGCCTAAATGGACATCACCAAAGAAATTAAATATTTCAAAAAAATATCTAGAAACCTTAACTGAAATCCTCCATGCTCAATAAGTAACAAATCATTTGATTACCTCATGAAAGATACATTAGGCCTGAAAGACCTATTAGGCCTAATTACCCCAAAAACATTGTCTTCAAATATGAAGCTCAAACCATAGGTATAAATAAATTATAGGAATAATACATACATTTATGTAAAATTAAATACCTTATGTTCATCATTAAACTAATTATACTCCATAAATCAAGCTCCAAAGACTTAGAAACACCTCTACAAAAGACTCATTCTAATTTCATAGAAAGCTCCAAAACACAGTCAAGAACCTTTGACTACCAATATTTGTATAGGAACTTTCCAACACTACAAATACATGTTTAATATTTAATGTAACCTATAATAAATAAAAAATTATTTTTACACTTCCAATCTAAGTATAATAACACAATAACATCAATCTCACTAACCCATAGAAAGCTGCCAAAGACCTTAAAAACATAGTCCTGATGAATGTTATATTTAGCTCCTATAAGGACACTTCATAAACATATCATGCATAATAATTCCTATATGACCTATAGAACATCCTATACTAGATATATCACAATATATAATCTCAACCATTGGTTTTATAGACCTATTTCTTGAACTTCTCTTTCGCAGTCCTTACACAACTAGGTAGGCCATTTTCTCTTCCATATAACAACCTATTAAAGTTACTCTCAACATTTTATCAATAATTATAGGTCACATAAATCAAAAAAAACATAAACATGTTAATTTTAAAAATAAAATCATGATATAACATTTTAGACTCATCACTCCATCTTACATACCTAGAACTATCATTCTATCTTGAGAACTAGTCATGGTGAACTTGCATTCCAACAACTATGTAGATAAAATAAAAAATTAATTATGCATTAATATTATCCTTATATATATTTATAAAATATACAAATACAAATATATATATTTATAATGGAAAATATGGAATATATAGACCAATCTCTGAAACTTACACCTTCATTGTCCATCTTCACTAGATAGGTCATCTTGTGAACAACATTATACTTACATATGAGCATCATAATATCTTATTTTAAAGGTTTAAAAGTGATATATGTCTTGAAAAATGACCCCATTCATTTATATCCATCCCTAATCCACTACAACATATCCCTAATCACATTCTCACCTCTGCCTAGTTTTTCTCACTATCTTCACTATTAGGACTTTTAGCGATATGTCAATTTTCATGAATAGTTTAGAATATTTAATGTCTAAAAAATAATCATAAACCACCATGAACATGAATTAAAATTCACAATATATAACCTCCATCCATCGTGTAACTTTTCCTCAATTAACCCTGCTTACTATACCAAATTTCTAAGAAACAAGGGTTTTCTTGTAGTTTTCACTCACTCATTTGATATACCAATGCCAAATAGAGGTACCTTGTAGAGTCCTCTACCTAATACAAACATAAAAAAATGTCAACCAATACATTTTTATCCATTTACAAATATATCTTCTATATCATGTCAGTATGAGGGTTTTAGTATGGTTTTAACCGAATTTCCATTCTTAACGTTTGTTTATATAACTTTATCCCTAAAACCAAATCCTAATGATTTAAAAAAAATTAGTAACCTTTTCCATCTCTCCCCAAGATTTTATCTTCCCATTCAATAGTCACACATGCCAACAAGCATCAAAAGTACCTTCTTGGGTCTTCATATATTCATTTTGCACACATAAGAGACCTTCAAACTCATTTTCATGATTTATCATTCATCTCAAGACTTTAAACTACATGAGAACTATTTTAAAAACCTCTTAAACCTATATAAAATCTCACATTATCTCTATCACCTTGTAAACTAACTTTGAACCCTCATTAGGCCACACTAGGTCTCTTTGCACACTAGGTCTAAACCTATAAGCCATACTTAGTCCTTAAAACCACCTTAAAAACTATTGAATTATTATTAATAGCTCATACTCATGTCATTTATCCTTGTAACATACTCACACACTGCATTACACAACTTCAATCTCATACACACCCATATTACCACTATCATGCCTCTACAAGCCATATCCATGCTTAAGAACTAGTCTAAAAAATAGACCAGCTGAGCACTATACCACTTTGAGAAATTAAAGACACATTATAAAGCTTACTACTCACCTCTAGAAATCTGAGATAGGATCCACAACATCACACATCATTCTCCTTTTAACCAAGTCTCCTTAAACCATATAGGTCACTATTGAAGACTCAACTAGCTTTCTTGAACACACAAGACTTGAATGTAATCTCTCTCTTTGATATCATGAGTCTATAAACATATTTACCAAATAAAATAAACTTACACTACCTTAAACAACTCTACATACCTTTAATCACTCATTTCATCATACCTCACTATTTTTCACAAAACACTCCATTTGATCACTCAAAGATCACACTAGCAGGCTCAATGACAATGCTCACCTTACTGATCCTTCTTAACATAAATGACATTTAAAAAACACATAACATCAATGATAAGTTTTAACAATCTCCCCCTTTGTCATTGAAGTAAAACCACAAATGAACTCATCCTTCTGTACTCTCAACAAGCTACTCCTTTCTCAAACTGAGCAGTTTCAATCGAGAACTTTATCCCATAGGAACTTTAACCATCAAGGAATTTCTCCACCTTTAAAATTAAATGAAAAGGTTCATATACACTCTCACAAGGTCATCCAAACATAGTCCACTTATCTTTAGACATGACTACTCATCGATTCAGCAAGCTCCCCCTTTGTCCATACATACTTCTACTCATCATGTCTTTGAGCTAATTCTTCACAACTGGGATTGATTGTTGGGTATCAATGAACAAAATTGATTACTATATGAAAGAAACTATATGAAAAAATAAGCCAGATAGATAAGTAACTAGAATCATAAATAAAAAAGAACAAGAGATACAAGAAACCACCCTAAAAACTTGTATTCAACTCTTTACAGAAGGAATTACAATTAAAGAAACTTCTTTTCTTCCACACCTCTCTCAGATGTACAGATCTCTCCTTAGATCTCTTTCCCTCAAGAGTCCTCTCTCTCAATTACAATCAACTCCAAAATTTGGATTGATTCACATATACAAATATTGTACAGTCCAATTCAATAAGCTATGAAGATCTAATCCTATATATAAAACAAGGAAACATGAGCATGCACTTACAACTAATAGATGCACCTCCTAAACAAGGGCTCTAAAATAGTCTTACTAAAGATAGAGACATGAACTTAAGACTATGACTTAATCCTATCATGCAAACAATCTGTTCTCGCATGAAAATAGTTCTCAGACACACACAAGTGACCGACGTCGGTCCCTGCTAGTCTGCCTGTGATCGACGTCAGCCGACCTGCTACTGATGTTGGTTGCCTCTAGTCTGTTTCTGACCGTCATTGGCGACTGTTGACTTCCAGCAAGTTCTATATTTTACTCATGGGGTGAAGCTTTTAGCTCCATGCCTTAACAATCTCCCACTTGGAGATAAACAGCTACACCAGTACCTATACAGCAATATCTTCTAGCTCCTCCATCTTCAACTCAATCATGAAGACCAATGAAAGTTGAATGAAGATTCAACTTCTCTTTTGTAACTGGCTTGGTTAACATATCAGCAGGGTTCTTATCTGTATGGATCTTCTCCAGCTTCAACTCACCATCCTCTAATACCTGTCTAATGAAGTGGTACCTAAGCTGTATATGCTTTATCCTTGAATGAAAGGCTAAATTATTAGCCAAATGAATTGCACTCTGACTATCACTGTATAGTCTAAAAATCTCTTGCTCCTTTCCAAGCTCTTCCATGAACCGTGTCATCCATATCATCTCTTTGCTAGCCTCTATGACTGTAATATATTTTGCTTCGGTAGTTGACAAGGAACAACCTTCTGTAACTTTGATATCTAGCTAACCGCCGTTCCACCTACAGTGAAAACATATCCTGTGGTGCTTCTCCTGCCATACAAATCACCTGCCATATCTAAATCTACATAACCATGTAGAGAAGTATTTGAACCTCCATAGCACAAATGTCTATTGCTGGTTCCTCTCAGATATCTAAGGATCCACTAAACTACTTTCCAGTGTTCCTTTCCTGGATTGGCCATATATTTACTTACTACTCCCACTGCTTGGGCAATATCAAGCCTAGTACAAACCATTACATACATTAAACTTCCTACTACGGAAGCATATGGAACTTTTCTCATGTACTCTACCTCATCATGTGAATTAGGACACTATTCTTTACTCAACTTGAAATGACCAACCATAGGTGTGCTTACCGGTTTTGCATCCTGCATATTGAACCGTTTCAACACCTTGTTCACATAATCCTCTTGAGACAAAATCAACCTGTGATTTTTCCTGTCTCTCTTAATATTCATGCCAAGAATTTTCTTTGCTGCTCCTAAATCCTTCATGGCAAACGTGTGAGCTAATTTCACCTTAAGCTCAGAGATATCCTGCATGTGTGATCCTGCAACCAGCATATCATCTACATACAACAACAAAATAATATATCTACCATTATCCAATCTCTTGAAATACACACAATGGTCAGATTGACATCTACTGTAGCCATGCTCAGTCATAAACCTATCAAATCTTAGATACCATTGTCTTGGAGCTTGCTTGAGGCCATACAAGCTTTTCTTCAATATGCACACTAGCTTCTCCTTACCTTTGACTTCAAATCCTTCCAGCTGATCCATATATATTTCTTCATCCAAATCTCCATGAAGAAATTATGTCTTAACATCAAGCTGCTCAAGATGCAAATCCTCAATAGCAACTAAAGACAGTACAGTCTGTATAGAAGTCATTTTAACAACAGGAGAAAAAATCTCACCAAAATCAATACCTAGTTTTTGTGCAAATCCTTTCACTACCAACCTAGCCTTATATCTCATCTGTCCATTCTCACCTTCTTTCAACCTATAGATCCATCTATTCTTCAGTGTCTTTTTTCTTGCTGGTAACTCAAACAAATCCCATGTTTGGTTCTCTCTCAAGGAATCAATTTCCTCATTCATGCCTAGCTCCCACTGACTCTTGGATTCCACATGTATTGCTTCATCAAAACTCTCTGATTCTCCACCATCAGTTAGAAATAAATAGAATAATGAAGGAGAATATGGAATTGGAGGTTTACTTACCCTGTCTGACCTCCTATTGGGTGTTTGAGACTCATTCACAACACGATGTCTGCCCAAATTCTCTGACAGTGACCGACCTTGGTCACTTCCAGGCTTGTTACTGGCTGACGTCAATTCTGCCTGACTAACATTGGTTCCTTCCTGGCTGATGTCGGTTACTATCTGATCAGCATCGATTCCAATATGGCCGACATCAGTTCCTACTTGATCGACGCCAGTCTCTGTGTTTTCCTTTCTGTGACTTTTCTTTCCTGCAAGCTCCTTTTGGACCTTCTCCTTGTCAAATTCTTCATTGCTCTGCTCAGGTTGATCCAGCTTCTTGAGCTGATCACTGTACATCACTTTTTCATTGAAAACAACATCACGGCTCCTAATTATCTTGTTAGTTCGAAGATTCCAAAACCTGAATCCGAACTCATCAGAGCCATAACCAATAAATGTGCACCTCATAGACTTAGCATCAAGCTTCTTTGTATTTTCCTTATCAACGTGCACAAAGGCTTCACAACCAGAAACTTTGAGAAATGATAGATCTACCTTTTTACCTATCCATGCCTCTTCTAGAAGTCCACCATCCAGCGCTGTAGAGGGTCCTCTATTAATTAGGTACACTACAGTATCCATGACTTCTACCCAAAACTCTAAGGGCAATCCAGCATGTAATCTCATACACCTTGCATGCTCCATGATTGTTCTATTCATCCTTTCAACAACTCCATTTTGCTGAGGTGTTCTTGGAATAGTCCTTTTCCTGTGGATCCCATGCATATAACAATACCAGTTGAACTTGTGGCTACAGAACTCACCACCATTGTCAGATCTTAGGCACCTCAATCTCTTGCCTATTTCATTCTCAACCATAGCTTTCCAAATCTTAAACGTGTTAAAAACATCATATTTCTTCTTAATATAATAGATCCATACCTTTCTTGTAGCATCATCTGTGAAGGAAACATAGTACTGTGATCCTCCAATAGAAGCAACTTGGGCTGATCCCCACACGTCTGTGTGAACAAGCTACAATTTGTGCTTCTTCTTTGTTGACCCAGTCTTGAGAAAAATCATTCTCTTCTATTTTCCAAAAATACAGTCTTCACAGAAATCTAGATCTATGCTTTTCAAATCTGGAAGCATACCTTTTGACTTAAGAATTGTCATTCCCTTCTCACTCATGTGGCCAAGCCTTTGATGCCACAACTTTGCATCTACATCTGAAGTAGATAATACAGAAGGAGAATTATCAGTAATACAATTACATAAATAGAGAGTACCTAATCTCTTACCTCTAGCCAATATAAGTGCACCCTTGGAAACCTTCCAAGATTCAGCTGTGAGAGTTACTGTACAACCCTCATCCCCTAACTTTCCTGGAGAAATCAAATTTCTCTTCAAGCTGGGAACATGCATGACATCTCTCAACACCCATGTGTTGCCATTCTACATCTTCAGCTGTACTTTACCTTTGCCAATAATTTTACAAGGCTCATCATCCCCTAAGTAAACTATTCCAAAATCTCCATGGACATAGTCACTGAAATATTCTCTATTGGGGGTTGCATGGAAAGATGCACCAGAATCTAAAACCCAAGATTCTATATTATTATGCAAAGAGAATATAAGAGCATCTTGTGTAACAATACCTACCACCTTTGATTCTTCTTTATCATCATGTTGTCTGTCCTCTTTAGGCTTTGACTAGCAATCTTTGCTTATGTGCCCTATCTTTCCACAATTCCAGCATTGTGGCTTCCTGCCATTTCTAGATTTGGATCTTCCTCTCATCTTTGATTTATATCTTGATCTCCCTTTCTTGCCCTTCTCTTTCTGCCTTCCCCTGCTCTCAAAACTTAAAGCATTCCCTGATGTCTCTTCTGTGCTTTTCCTACGAATTTCTTCATTCAAGATTACACTAACAACATCATCTACTTTTAAAATATTTGAAGCAGATGCAGTATTACTAACTGCCATCACCAAGCTATGCCAGCTTTTTGGTAAAGAGCATAAGATTAATAGAGCTTTACTTTCATCATCAAACACTATTTTGACTGAATTTAATTGATTTACAATTCCATGGAAATCATTTAGATGATTAGATACGAATCCACCTTCTTGCATTTGCAAATTAAATAACTGCCTCATAAGATATACCTTATTTAAAGTTGAGGGTTTTTCATATAAATTTGCTAAAGTAGTCATTAACTATACCTTAGACTTTGCCTGTGATAAATTAGATATCACAATAGATGCTAGACTCAATCTTATTGATCCAAGAGCCTTTCTATCAAGAACTTCCCATTCTTCATCATCCATGTCTTTGGGCTGCTTTGTAGTCCCTCCTAATGGTAAGTATAGATCTTTTTGATACAGATAATCTTCTATCTATATTCTCCATAATTTATAGTTCTTTCCATTAAACTTCTCCATTCTCAATTTACTTTCTTCTGCCATTGCTTCTCCCACTCAAACAAAAATCCCTGTGAGTAACCTGTAATCAATACACACTAACCAGATTTAAACCACCTATTAGTGAACCAAAGCTTTGATACCACTTGTTGGTATCAAGCTTTAGAACCTACAACCTGGCTTTGATACCACTTGTTGGGGATCAATCAACAAAATTGATTACTATATGAAAGCAACTATATGCGGAAATAAGCCAGATAGATAAGTAACTAGAATCAGAAATAACAAAGAACAAGAGATACAAGAAACCACCCTGAAAACTTGTATTCAACTCTTTACAGAAGGAATTACAATTGAAGAAACTTCTTTTCTTCCACACCTCTCTCAGATGTACAGATCTCTCCTTAGATCTCTTTCCCTCAAGAGTCCTCTCTCTCAATTGCAATCAATTCCATAATCTGGATTGATTCACATATACAAATATTGTACAGTCCAATTCAATAAGCTATGAATATCTAATCCTATATATAAAATAAGGAAACATGAGCATGCACTTACAACTAATAGATGCACCTCCTAAACAAGGGCTCTAAAATAGTCTTACTAAATATAGAGATGTAGACTTAAGACTATGACTTAATCCTATCATGCAAATAATCTGTTCTCACACGAAAATAGCTCTCAGACACACACAGGTGATCGACGTCGGTTCCTGCTAGTCTGCCTGTGATCGATGTCGACTAACCTGCTATCGATGCCGGTTGCCTCTGGTCTGTTTCTAACCATCATCAATGACTGTTGACTTCCAGCAAGTTCTGTATTCAACTCATGAGGTGAAGCTTTTAGCTCCATACCTTAACATTGATATGACCATTTATAAGCACTAAAAATATATTTAAGACATTAATAACACATCCAATCACTTTTATAATCCATCCAAAGTGACCAAAATCTCCACACCACTCATCAAGTGACTCATGTCTACCAAAAACATAAACCTTAAGCATAGTCTTATTTTATTTAGATTTTCTTACACAAATCCACACTTTCATAACTTCCTTAATACATGGAACAAGACTAAAATTAGGTAACAACATCATCGAATACTCATAACACCAATTCAATACAATAGAGAGGTTTTAAATCCACTTTAGTCATCCCAGGTTCTCTGAGCAATAAAATAGTCAACAAACTCTAATTTTGACCCACAATAAATGCACCTATACAAACATTCAAGTCTTCAAATAAGTTTGAGGATAATCTAAAGGAAGTCTCATCTTTTATTTTTACACCAACATTTTTTGACCTCTTCCATAACTTCTACACATAAAATAATGCTCTCAGGTCCCAAAACTCGTGTACGGTCATTTGAATTCAAACCCCAATAGTTATATTTTTGAATGCCCAATGACTATTTATTAAAGCATAAATTTGATGACCTATGGCATGTCACTACACATAGGACCAATTTTGAAAGCTCATAACTTGATCTAGATAATACACCAAGATACCCAACTTGTAGGGAAGGATCTTGGAACTATAGAAAACACCTCCATGAAACCCTTTGACCAAAGTTGACTTTCTAGGTACATATCATAAATGCAAAAACAAACTGGTCTCTTCATACCTGTAAGATGTTCAATGATGGTCTAGTTTATCTTAATCTAGAATGGCACTTTTTCTCTCTCCAAAGGATCATGAGAAACATTAGAAGCTCACAATTCATCTAGGTAACCCTCATAACATTCTATATCACCTTAATGACTTGCATACACTCTTTACACCTAGCCACAGTAAAACAATCTTCTTGAATCTCTAAAGAATCTCATACATGCTTCCCTATTACCATGCACACCTTGGTCCACTTGAATTTGACAAATCAGACCAATCTCTTGAACCATCATCCATACTAAGATATACCTTATAGACCACCTTGGAATGCCTCTTTTTACCTCTGGAATACTTAGCTACTTCAACCTATCTTCCCATTGTCCCATCATGTAATCCTCTATGCAAACCTCAACCATCACCTAGATCATGCAAACAAATAGACTTCTTATTTTTCTTTAAATTTTCTCTTTCTATACTGAGATTGATGTAAACACCTTCTTATCATGAAACATCTACCAAGACTCAATAATCATCCACCAAGCTTTCTTTTTCCACAAGTTGGTAAACATATTGATCTTGCAACTCACCTTCACAAGCTAGGCCATCTTGTGATTCTAGGATCACCTTCAAGATATCAAGACTTCTTCAAAGGACCTACTCAGATACCCATTGTTGCAATCAAAACCACTAAGATGGGGGGTGAATTAGTGTCTTAAAAAATCTTTTCTTTCCACTTAACAATCATTAACCTTTCAAACTAATATAATGATCAAGCAATGCAAAGAGAAGCAATCACATAAAAATGAAGCAATATATCAATAAATAAACATAATATATATATGGTAAACCTTCATAAGGAATAAAACCCATTGAAACATATTTTTTTAATATAATCCTATAATTAATTAATCAATATTTAGTGAGGCACTAACCCCACAAGGAACACTAACCCCTCACTAGTCAAGCACCAACCCAACAAGTCCTTTAGCAAGCACAAACTTGTAATGAGGAACCAACCCCTTAGGTAACTAAACAATAATTAAAATACCTCAAGGACACTTTTTAAATCACCAACATATAATTCATCTTCCGCTCCCTCCTGATTAAGCACCAACTTAGCCAAGACAAACTTGATCACCTTCACAATACCTTGTTACTCAACTAACTGATGTTGACATCTTCTTCAGCTCTCTATCTACTCTATCTATTTTCATACATAAATAACACATCTCTGATGAAAATTTTATAGTCTCTCAATAAACATAATATCATTCCTTCAACACTCTCAAACTTCCTCCTTAAACAAGCAAATTTGTCATTCTTCTACTTCGCTCAAACAACCGGCATATGGCTTGATTAAATCATATGGCATTGTTATTCATATTAAAAAATTATGTTTTATATTCATTAGTGGTCCTATACTCCCATTTTATGGTATAAATGACCTAATTATTCTCCTTAAATAACTCTTTTCTTCACTTTCTCTACCATTCCTCTTACACACACAAATAAGCCTATTATGCCTTGTACTTATAACAATCACTAGATCATTCACACTCTTGGTTAGCCAAGACATTAATACATTAGGTTTAGAACAAAAAAAATTATTAGGACAAATTAAACAAATGAATCAATAAAAATAATATCACCATTAGGTTGGCCAAACTTACTTGGACCTCTTTCTTCTTTTAGGCATACTTAGAGACCTAATGCATTAGGTCTATCCTCTCCATGGAATAACTTGAACCACTATGGACCGAATGGCCATAAAAAAATAAATTAAACATTTTAAACACTTATTTTGTAACCTAAACTAACCTATTCCATTCTCAATAGGTCACAAATCATTTTCTTACCTCACGAAAGCTCCATTAGGCCTTAAAGACCTATTAGGCCTAATTACCCAAAAACATTATATTCAAATATGAAGCTCAAAACACCTATAGAAAAAAAATATATGAAAAATAAATATATGTATGGAAACTTTAATACCTCAGGGTCATCATCAAACTCATTATAATCCATCACTTAGGCTCTAAAGACTCAAAAACACCTCTATAAAAGATTCAATTTGATCTGCCAGAAAGCTCCAAAACACTGTCAAGAATGTTTGACCACTAACATATATAAAATAAATTTAAAACACTTAAAATTGATGTATAATATACCATATAACCTATAATACATCACCACATTATTTTTACACTTCCAAACTAAGCATAATAACATAGGAACATCAATCTCACTAACCCATAGAAAGCTACCAAAACCCCTGAAAACATAATCCTGTTGAATGTTATCTTTAGATATTATAAGGACACTTCCTATACATATCATGAATACTAATATTTTTTATGTGACATATATAAAATCCTAAAATATATATATCATAATAACTAGTGTCAACTATTGGTCTTGCAGACCAATTTCTTGAACTTCTCTCTCATAGTCCTTACACAGCTAGGTAGGCCATTTTGGCTTCCATATAACAACATATTAAAGTTACTCTCAACATTATAAAAATAATTATAGGTCATATAAATCCAAAAAAACATAAAAATATTCATTGGAAACATCAACTCATGATATAACATTTTAGACTCATCACTCTATCTTGCATACCTAGAACTATCATTCTGTCTTGAGATCCAATCATGGTGAACTTGCATTCAAACACCTTTTTAGATACAATAAATAAGTAATTATTAATTAATATTATCCTTATATATATTTATAACATATAAAAACATAAATATATATATTTATAATGTAAAATATGATATATATATATACCAATCTCTAAAACTTACACCTTCATTGTCCATCTTCAATAGATAGGTCATCTTGTGAACAACATTATGCTTGTATATGATCATCACCATATCTTATATTCAAGGGGTAAAAATGATATAGGTCTTGAAAAATTACCCCATGAATTTTGATCCATCCCTAATACAATATAATATATCCCTAATCTCATTCTCACCTCTACCTGGTTTTTCTCACTGTCTTCACTATTAGGACTTTTAGTGATAGGTCAAATTTTATGACTAGTTTAGCATATTTAAGGTCTAAAAAATTATCATAAAACACAATTAAAATTAATTACACGTCACAATATAAAACCTCCATCCATTGGTAACTTTGACTTAGTCAACCCTACTTGCTATACCAAATTTATAATAAATAAAGGTTTTCCTATAGTTTCCACTCACTCATCTGACAAAAAATTGACACCTAGAGGTACTTGAGAGAGTCATATACTTAATATAAACATAAAAATACATAAACCAATCCATTATAATCCATTTATAATAATATCTTCCATATTGTGTCACTATGAGGGTTTTAGTAGGGTTTTAGATCAGTTTCCATTATTAACATTTGTTCATATAGTTATATCCATAAAACCAACTCCTAATGCTTGGAAAAAAATTTAGGACCCTTTTAAATTTCTCCTCAAGAGATAATCTTCCCATATAGTAGTCACACATGCAAACAAACATCAAAATTTCCTTCTCGGGTCTTCATCTCTTCATTTTGCACACACAAGAGACCTTTAAAATCATTTTCATGATTTTTACTTCAAATTAGGAGTTGATAATTAATTAAAACTATTTAAAAAACCTATTACACCTATTTAAAATATCACATGAATTATATCACCTTAGAAACTAACTTTGACCCCTCATTAGGCCACATTAGTTCTCTTTGCATACTAGGCCTAAACCTGTAAGCCATACTTAGTCCTTGAAAACATATTGATCCCTTTTGAATTGTTATTAATACATCATACTCATGTCATATATATTTATACCATGCTCACATAATATGTTACACAAATTCAATATCATACACACCCATATTACCACTATCATGCCTATACAAGCAATATTAGTGCTTAAGAACTAGTCTAACAAATAGACCAACTAAAAACTATACCACATTGAGAACTTAATAAAAATTATAAATATTAATAATAACCTATACACATCATATATAGGATCTGAAACATCACCCATCATTCTCCTTTTTACCAAGTCTCCTTAAACCATATAGGTCACTACTCAAGATTGAACTAGCTTTCTTGAACACATAAGATGTAAATGCAATCTCTCTCTCTAAAATCATGAGACTCTAAATATATTCACCAAAGACATTAAGATTAAACTACATTAAATAAATCCACATACCTATAATCACTCATTTCATCATACCTTACTATACTTCATAATACACTTCATTTGATCACTCAAAGATCACACTAGTAGGCTCAATGACAACTCTCACCTTACTGATCCTTATTGACATCAATGACAGTGAAAAAACACATAACATCAATGATAAATTTCAATAATTATAAGTTTCTCATACTCAAAAAATATTTCCTAACTTACAATGTAAAGAGGATAAGAACTAATATGAGGAGATGAAGATGCCAAAGGGTCCTCATGCAAATCACCGTCAAGAATTACACCCACACAAATGGGAGAAGACAGTGGAGAAACAATGTCAAAAACAAATAAATCCTCACTATGATAGGAAGAATAATAAATAGGATCATGTGAAGGTGAAGTGACCTCATCAAAAAATGTTAAAAGAATATCCCAAGCTCCTTTAGGTAACATGGTATGGTCAATATGTGTTTGCAAACTGTCAAAAACATGGAGGTGAATAAACAAAAGTGCTTCTTTTTAAAAGAAATAAATCCATACGATATCATACTCATCTATAAATATGGTAAATTTACTAATAATGACTCTCCATAATCCATTAATTTTCAAGTAAATCTACATTTTGGTTTTCCATGTGGTGTAGTTTGAATAACTAAGGGGTTTGAACATACATGAGTCCATACATGAAGATGGAAAAGCTAACAATGGTGAAAATGGTCAAATAAATAAATCAATAACCACCTAAAATGCATCTATGAGTATAATAAATGTCATAAAATAAGAAAAATCACTCTAAAAATTGGATGTCAGACTCCACCAAAAATACATCCTATTTATAAATCACACCAAAAAATGAAGTGTTTTGGGAGGGGGTCTCACTGCCTATGAGAACAAACCTCACCCAACATCTTTGAATAATAAGATAAGGTGTGTGTCAAAACAATAATATAATTCCCCTCTTTAATAATTTTGTACCATTTATTTATAAATAACACACCCATGTTTTAGAATTTCAACACCAAAAAAAACTCCACCATAAAAAAACATTTGTGAGGATTGACCCCTTGACTTTTTTTGATTGAGTGTTTTACAATAAATAATCCTAATCACCTCGGACATGTGGAAATACAATATAAATAACAAATATGTTATTTATGTTTTAAAACTTATATATTTTAATAATAAAAAATAAATTCATACCACATAGGTAAAAACACTAGTCGATAATCAAATCCACAGGTTCTAGGATTGGAAAATCAAGCAAAAAGATTTATGGAGATGATGTGAGCCCAAGTGGTTTGGTGGATAGGAAACCAATGGTAGGTGAATATGTGTCATTAATATTAAGTTTATTTTATGGTGGTGGACTATTTTGTGTTAAGCAAGATGAGTGGGGACCAAGTGATGTTGGTGGGTGAGCAGTTGTCCATCACAACATAAATCTCAGAAAAATGAAATAAAAAAACATACATTTCTAATGCCAAATAATAAATAACTGAGGGTATTAGAGACCCTATTATATAACCTCTAATTTCAACCAAACTTATCAATATATTCAAATATTTTATTCCACTATCCACTCCATGGACTCCAATATGACGTGGCTAATAAAGAGCCCAAAGATGTAGGTACTCAAAGAAAATAGGATATTTTAGATTGAGATCAAGTTATGTCAATTTAATGGTGAGCTTAATGTTTTATATTGACCGATAGGAGTGGATAACATCAATACAAAGGCCTATGAGACATAAAGTTATAGACTACATAATGTCAATAGAGATGCTGAGCAGAGCATGCAAAACAAATATAGTGTTGAGTTATGTCAACTTTGTAATATTGAGGTCATAGGACATGTCAATGAACTCATCATCTGATAGAAGGAAGATCCACAACACCAATGCAAATTTTTTTCCAAATACAATACCTAGGTTGATGCCAATTAGATCGATGCCGATGTGACAAGATCTAAAGTTTTGAAAAATAATGTAAAAATATCCCAAAAAGTATGTCCATCCAAATGTCAAAACTTAGCCATCCTTCTTCAGAGCACACTTTGTAAACTATAATTATAGAATTGGGTGAGCCACCTCTTATAGGTTTGAAGTTTTAACTCAATTGATGCAAATTTATATGGCCTATATGGGAGAAACTAATGAATAAATACACCAATACAAATTAAAAAAATCTTGGTGTTTGTTATATAGCCTAGAATTCTTAAAAAAACTCGTAAAATTTCTAGAAATAATCAATATTCTTCATGATTTTATCCTTCAGCATAGGATCAACTACTAGGGTTTTGAAGATGGATAAATTATTAACAACCACCAAAATCCATCCCATACAGTAGTCAATGTGGCCAAATGTGAATATGGCATGGTAGTGTAATTGTTTTAGTGCCAAAATGTTGCACCTAAATAATTTATAGCACATGCTTAGCAAAAAACACAAAAGAACAAATCCATGCCAAGCCATGAGAACATGGTATGTCTATGTGTGGTTGGGCTCATAAGAGACCAAATACAAAAATAAGCAATTGATAACTATTTAGGCTAATTAAATGAAAAATGTATGGCCTACAAAAAATTGTAAAAAATAGCAGCATAAGTGCTTCAAGCAATAATGGGTAATGGTTTCCAAGGGCTTGCTCTAATAGCTTATCAAAAAAGAGAATGCTTGTCATTTATCCCAGATCTATCTTGCATACCATTACTATAACCATAATAAATTCATCATAGATATTATGTACACATAAAATGAATTATGCACAATAATCTCCATCTCTCATTATTGCATCAAAGTCAATAATACAATCTGTAACTTTCTCTCTCCATCAATTTTAGAGAAGTAATAGGAGTGCCTATTAAATAGGCATAATAAGTTTTTATTCACAGCAAATAATTTATTGTGTGAAACCAATATTAGTTGATATGGAATATTTTCATGCATAAAATAGGTGTACAAATAATTAAGTAACTCCCCCAATCAAGCTTAACTCCATGAGTGAGTGTGAATGCTCACTCCAACAACAAAGTGGTAAGATCAGGGATATCTTACTCAATTTGATATTTAGAGTTCAAAATTAAAATGAAATCTATAAAAAAATTATGAATATTTAACTAAATGATAAAATAAAGTAATTGATCCTGAATCAAGTTATAATTACATCCATCTAACTGAGCTTTAATGTTTTTAATTTTAGAAAGAAATTTCCAAACTTTTTCATCACATTTCATAGGTGTAGTTAGAATTCAACTACTAACTTAATAATATTTGAGAGATGAGTTCCCTCATGCATGGATTCAAATATTTTCCAAGCATTGCTAGGAGACTATTGAGAACTGATGTGGAGAAGGAATTCATCATTAACACTCTGCAAGATAATGGACATAACTTCCTATAATTTATATTGAAATGCATTGGTAAGATCAAGGGTCACGTGTCATCTAGAAAGAGATTTTTAAATGCCAATGATAACATTCCACAACTTGTGAGCCATAAATTCATATTTAATATGAATTTTCCATATATTATAGTTATTTCCATTAAGTATTTGAGAATTATCTAAGGAAAAATGAGGCAAAGCCATAGCTTCCCTTTAAACATGACAGTAAACAAATGCTTAAAATGAAAAACTTTAGTGTGAATTTTAACTTGATTTGATATTAAAACAAATATAAAAAATGTAAACACATAATAATTGTTAAATTTAATCCTAAACAGAACAAAAAATTATGAAAGATTATGATAAAATAAGGTGTTGCAAGTGTCGTAAAAATACATAAATGTATGAATAATTTTAAGAAAATAATATTTGTAATGAATTTTTATATCATTTCTAAAAAATAAAGTAAATTACAAGTGCAAATATACTTAATTACATAATTCAGATCCAAATAATGCAAAAAAATTGGTTTAGAATTACACTAAACTAGGTGTTGAAAGAGTTGCACTCAGAATAACTACCTAGACACTATTATTAAAAAAGCTATAAAATTAATAGTATGATGTTTCAAAAAAAATGGACCACATATATATGTCTAAAAGTTGCCAAAACCTAGGGATTGATTGGTTACACAACTATGTTTGACAAAGTTTTGACTAGGTCAAATGTCATACGAATGTCAACACTAGAAAGGGGTTTACATATGAGAAAATTGGCACGCAACCTAATAAATAGAATTCAAAATTAATTAAATTGGGGAAAAAATTGAAAAATGTGTTAGATAGATTTGAATACAATATCTCCCCATTTTCAAGTTTTTAATAAAAGGTTAACTACCAATTTGACTAGTAGTTTAATTAACTTTTAACACGCAATAATTTATATTAAATTTTTTAAACTAATTTTAAAAATTATATATATATATATATATATATATATATATATATATATAACATGCATGTAATTTGTTTTTTAAATAAAAGTTGCTTTTTGGTAAAAAAAACTCTTAAAATATTTTAGACATGGGGGCCACTAGATATTTGCATGGAAAATAGATTTAAAAAATAAAGTATTTTGTAAATATTTTTAAAAATTATATGAAAATATATACTTGCCTATATCACACATAGGGAGAAGAATGATGACATAAGCAAAATTTTGGAGAGTTACTATAACCTGGATAAGCCACCTCACAACATGAAAATTTGATAGTGCTCCTATAATCTTGAGACAAGGCAGAATTGATCTTTTGAATTTGGTTTTTGCTATAGAAAACAAATTTTTCATTCACCCAGGCTATATAGTGCCATACAATGGCATCCTGATGGCTGAGATAAATTTTTTAAATGTTTGGAGACTCCTTCTCGGGGGCTAAAAATTTGTAACCAATCTTAAAACTCCAAAACTAAGTAGTTAGAATCTTTAAAACTAAATTTTTGATGAACTAATTTTTTGAAAATTTTCAATGCCACATAGCTATATATCAACAAAAAGTTTGTTTTATAACAACAATATTCAAAAAAAAATTATTTGAACTTGATCATAGAGATCTTAATTTCTTGCTAATCATCTATACACCCCCTTGCCCTGATTCCATGAAAGAATTCATGTATAGATATATAAAGCAAACACATAGGTATAAGATCTAGGAGAGATATTGACTTCAAAACATAATAAAATCATAGATCAATTTACATATAAGTATTTAAAGTGGGAAAACCTCTAAGAGGTAAAAAACCCACAAGTGATATTCAATGATTGAGAAACAATAGTAACCCCACTACAAATTATTTTGCCTTCTCACTTCACATAATGGCCTTCACAAAACTTGTAGGTTGAATATGATAAAATAATTTCATATTCAAATGATTTCACAATAGGGGTGAAACCCTATTTCTAGTGAAATACCAAGGGATGTGACCATTGTAAAAAGAATGAGTCCATCCATCCCGATAAAGTCATTTAATTAAATTTTGGTAACTCATTAAATAATTATAACTTTATTATTTATTTTCATGAGGTTTCTACCTCGTGTTAATAAATAATAATATATTATTGTTTAATAACTTTACCAAGGATAAGGGTAAATAAGCCCACTTATGATTAAATTCTCTAACATTGCTAACACATATGATCTAGGGACAAGTATGACATGTTTATGGTGGTTGTTTTTGTTTCATGCTTTCCATTTATGCACTTCTTTGAGTGATTTTTCTTATAATTATATTACTTACTCGAGCATTTTCATATGCCCCATTGATTCTAGCACCCATGCCTATGTTTTACTATTGTGACATTTGCATATGTCATTGTTTTTTATATGTTGACATTTAAATATGTCATTCCTTGCTTTCTAGACATGTGACTAAGTCATGTCCCTTTGATTGTGTGGCATTTGAACATGCCCCTTGTTTGAGGTCTCTTTAGACCAATGCCTTTTGATTTATTTTTGAGTGTTTTTATGTGTGTTCTTGATTATTTTTTGAGCTTGTATTGTTACTATCTATATGGTGACATGATTCACATCATGCATCTTATGACTTGATGCGATCACATTCTACGTGCTTCAATGATATATCCACTTAAGCATGTTTTTTTATATGTTATATGGTTCATACATAGATTATATAATTATCTAATCCTTTTGAGGTAAGGTGACTACCAATTTTTACTTCCCCTCACCTCAAAATGGGGGTCATATTAGAGGGGACATGCTATAGAGGTATGGCTTATACATTTTTCATAGTTCACTAACTTTAGATATATAGCGGGAAACATTTTTTCACACTTAACACCAATTTTAGCTTCATATCTACATTGGGGGCATGTTTTGGAAACATTTTCTCCACACTTATACCAATTTCATTTTTAGATATCCATTTTCTCCACACGTACATAGTATATAAATTGGCTAAATTGTATAGTTATATGATTCAAATACACAATTGTGGTAAAATTTTATACATTGGTACCATTACTATACCCAAGTTTTAGCATGAGACATATACATGGTGTATATTATATGCAAAGGGTTCCTAAATTGCAAAATTAAAACAATTTTCATATTTTAAAACACTTTTATGAACTGTATTGAGCCAATCTAATGTAGTAGTTGGTTCAATTTTGGTATAATTGAGGTGATTAAATCACTCAATCTTTCCAAGTTTATAGGTTGGACATGAGTACATCATCCAAACTCACCATATTTATAGTTTGATTTGACTTGGTTCACTCACATTCATCATGTTATAAGTATGATTGGGTTGCATGGTTGAAAAAAAATTTGCCCCCAAAGTAAAAATTTTGTGAAAAATGCATTGTAAAATATTATAATTTCATAGTAAATATGGATTATTCAATATTAGGTTGTATATCTAACAATAAAAATTATTTTGGTGTATTTTTACCCTAATATATAACCCTCCTTTGATATAAGGTCATTTTCATCATGGCGGTGCACTATGTGTGGGTGAATAGAATATTGTAGTGGATATATTGTAGGTTTATCCATTAATTTATTAGACTGAATAATAGAAGAACTAGTTGTTTCTATGTGGACATAGCCCATATTGGGTGAACCATGTTAAATTTGTGTCTCTCTTGTATTGTGTTTTTTGCATTTTATTTCCATTTTTATTTCGTTTAAATTGTTTTGCATTCTATATTTCTAACATCTAGTACCCTAAAGTCATCTAATATATATATGAAATATATTCCTATGGTCAACCTAAGTGATTTAATGTGAGATATTATAAAAAAAGGATTGGTATATATATAAGATCAACCCTCATTCATTATTCACATAGCAACTTTTTACTTCTCACAAGGAAACTTACCAAAGGCATTCAATCAAGCATTCATGTAAGAAAATCTTCCATATTTTCCTCTATTTCCATATTAGTCATAGGAAAAACACATCTATAGGTATAAATTACTGAAGGATCATCTTGTGAGACAAATTTTCTAAGTTAAAAGCTATGTCACTTTGTGTTCTTGATTATCACACATTGCATCCTTATGCACATATAAACCAACATGTAGGGGAGAACTACATAAGTTTGAGACCCTCTTAAGAGAATTGGCTATGTAGGTAGCACTCATTGATAGAGGGGTCTTTGGGGTAGCTTGACACCATATGCACACTAACCTATTTTTATCATAGCCACTATGAAAATGAAGAACTAGGGTTTTTATATTTGACAAAGAGAGATAACCCATGATCTAGATGTAAACACACCATAGTGAAGCTAACACATAACCTATAATATTTTAGGTGGTCACATCCGGATCCAGTAGGTATTCCATATAGTACACTTTCATCTAGTTTAGATAGAAGAATTATTGCAATTCAATAACAAATATTTAAGTGTCTGAGGTCATAAAAGTGCTTAATTTATAATTTAATTGGTGTCTTAGAATCTAATTACATTTTATTTCCTTTATGTTTTAGATCTATATATGTATTAGCATTAAGACTAGTTAAGTATCTTATTTCATTATCATTGTAATATATATCATGGTTGCACTTTATATTTTTAGCATATCTCATCATAATAGATTCAATATATCTTTATGTAAATTTTCAAATTAATTTGCCTTATATAGAGATAATTTATCACTCTTGTGCCCTAGGTTGTCTCTATCCCTTTAGCCCTAAATTCCTCAATATTGATGTTAGGGTTAAACACCATGGATACAAGACTTTATCTATCTCATTAAAATCCATCACCACTAGTAAATGACACTATTTATCTTTGGTGGATTGGAAATATTATTTAATTAAATTACATTAGGCCACATCATCTATTTTATGTGTTATTTTTCAAGATTCATACAGGAACAAAAAGGTGAGTAACTAGAAAATAGAAAATTAAATATTTAAATATATTCAAGGTACTTTAAAACATGGCATAGAATCAATAAGAATGATGAATTATTCTTGATAAGATACATGGATGTATATCATGTCGACTTTATTGGTGATAAGAAATCCACATGTGGATTTTATTTATTTATAGGATCTAGTCCTCTCTCATGGGAGAAAGAATCAAAACTTTGATTCTCAATCTTACACTAAGGTAAAATATCATTTATCAAGAGGTTTTATCTTTAAATTGATATGGATGCATTGCATACTTATAGGATTAGGAGTACCATAGGTATAATTGATTATTTATACTATAGTAATCAAGGTGTTTTTAAATTATTTCATAAGTTAGTGTTTCATGAGTGCACAAAGCACATAAAATTTGAAATCCATTTCATATACAATCATGTTTATCAATGTTCATTAACACAAAATTCAAATCCATTTTTTCACTCAAGATTAGAGTGCAAATGTCTTCACCAGGTTGCTTACAAGTGATAAGTTTGAGGCATTCATAAATTATATCTCTTGTAATTTTAAGACTATGATGAACTAAGGGGAAGGTGTTATAATAAATAATTAGGTCATAGTCTAAATGAGTTTTTATTATGATATTAAATGTAACAAGTGATGGTGAAAATATTAAATGTGCACTTGCATGATAGTCACAAGTGTCACAACCTTTTGGAAATGCCACATTTAGTCTGGCCAATAAGAAAATGAGGGATATCTCCTATTTTATCTATATACCCTCATCTTTATGTAATTTTTTTATAATGTTGAATATAATAACTTATATTTTCACTATCATCATTGTATATGGGGTTTCACTTGACCCATTATTGATCATGACACTATGTATGGGTTTTTTATTGATATATGATCAAATAAAGAGTATATGTCTATCTGAATCATCATCAAAAATCTTATTGTCATAAAATGTTATCATAGTATGTCATGTTGATGTTCCCATGAGTGTACCAATAATACCATATATTTAGATTTCCATATGTTAGAGGAGGAATATGCACATTGAATGCATGGTGTACCTTTTAATTATTTTTATTTTCTATCATTCCATGATTTGGACATGAATTATTGGATATTTTCAACTTTACATAATAATTTTGTTGTATTCTAGCCTCCTTTATGAATGGGCTTAAATTAATAGTATTTTCATCAGTAATATCTTGTATCTTATTAATTATCTTGTAAAATTATTTTTTGAATGTCCAATGCATCTACGATAGTTAGAATATGCATTATTTTTGAATCCATTATGTTGAGGTTCAGCCATATCAACCTTTAATAGTAGAGAGACATATATGATATTGCACTTAATTTATTATTAATATATTAGGAGGTGATGGTAACCATTAAAATTTCCTTCCTAATTAAATTTTCAATTGAATCTTATTTGTTGGATATGATAATGTATTAACAATTACTTTTTATTCATTCTTTTTTCATTATATTTGACCTTGTAGCTTAGTTTACTTTGAAACTTAACATTTTCAGTAGTTGTAACATTTGGTGTATACTTATTTTCTTCAAATCTATGAGGTTAACTTATGATTCTTTCACTGTATGGCATAATCATAAAAAAAAATCAATTTATCGAACATGAGAGGCTAATGAAGTGGTTCAAGCAAAACATTTATGAAGATATATTGTAACTCATTATCCATAATAAAAATGACCATCTTATCTATCATAGTTTTGTATCAAAGAATATATTCTTTTATTGTCTCATTCGACCCTTTCTTGAGTATAGTAATTTATGTATAAGATAGTTTTTCACAAATGTTAATAGAGAAGTGTACAATAGACTAATCTACAAACGCTTAAAAGCTTTAAATGATTGGAGTGGAAGATAATAGAACCATAAAAACTATACTCATGGAAATATCTTTGGAACTAAATTTTAATCTTATGCATAATCTAATAATGTTGTAATAAATTATTGATGATTTTGTTCTTGATCATCTTTACCTTCATCAAGTCAAAGCTAAGCTAGAAAGCTTGTTGGTATCAGGTAATATCATATCTTAGGTTCTAAATGATTATTAATCAAATTATAAGAATACATTGAATTAATATCTCTAGAGAGACCATGCTCTAATTACAAGACCATAACATCTAGGGTTGTAATAGTTTACTCGAGGGAATGTGCATTAGTCGAGGTTAGTGGTGGACCATGCTTAGTTATAAAAGGATGTGTTTATGACTTTTATGTATAAATAGCCATGTTAATCTATTTTAAACCTTGCGATTCCCCTATACCTAGGGATGATGTCATATATGTAAATTTTAGGTGTTTATAGAAGAATAAAATTAATAATATAAACTAGAAAACCTAAAGTGGAAGTATTAGATTGAAAGGAATGATTAAGATTGCAAAGGGGATCATATTATTCTCCCAATGTAAAATATATAGACATTTTTTTCATCTCATTTAATTTATAGTAATGTATCAATCATATGTGTATTAGTTTTAAGATATTCAATGAGTTATTTATCATTAATTTCATCAAATTTCTCTAAATTAGATGTACCAATCTCGATAGTCATGATAAGTCCATTATTAAAGTGTGCAGTATGAATTGTATAACCCATAAAGAGAGAGACTAGAAGGAATAAAGGGAGTAATGTCTACCCTTGGGTAGCTCTTGAAGATGTGTAGTATCTCATATTATAAATTGAAACAATATGAATTAAGGAAGGCCTCAAATTGTACATCATTTATTTTAGCTCTTTTATTATTTTTGAATTGCATCCATGTGAATATATAGTGATTCAAAATAAGACCTTGAAAAGTAACATAGTAATGGTGAACCTCATGATTTGTATCAAAAGATAAAATCAAATTTTATTCATTATAGCCATCATTTTATTTTTAAATTATGAATTTGTAAATGGCATTAAGAATTTAGTTAAGTAGGGTGTGTTTGAATTATAGGATCTCAAATTTATTGATTTCAATGGTAAATAGTGAACAAGACCCACATAGTCACTAATTATGAATGATTACACCATCCTATAGCCACACTATTTTGTCTCTAATGTACATTGAGAGTACCTTCTTAGGGATACTCACTTACTAGTACACTAAATAGCTAAATGAGTGAAATAATTCCTATGGCTAAAAAGTAGACAACCATATGCACTTTTGATATATGTGTTAGGTATGTGGAAGATAAATTAAGTATATAGTGTTGTATAATTTCTATATTATTGTATATGTGCCTTTTATACCATAGCTCAAGTAAAATTGATAATCATTATTCCCAAATTGAAAGCTCATATAACTTTTACAATTACTAGAACAAAATCCTAGAAACTAAGAAAAAGAAAGAAAGGAAATTAAAAACCAACAAAAGATAATATTTTATCCATGGAAATTATGAATTCAATCTGAACCCCATAATTAAAAGACAAATCCTAGGGAAACGCTCAATCAAATCTTGGAAAGGAAAATCAAATTTCTCTTTAATGTATGGAATTCATGATTTTAGTCAAAACCCTAGGACAAAAATATGAAAATAAAAGCTCAAGTAATAGACAGATTCACCAATATTTTTTACCCTATTTTTTGATGTAAAAATATTTCGTATGCATAAAACATTGAAATATACTTTAGATTGTAATATATGGCATTGAATCAAAAATTTGAATTTAAAGTATAATTAATTGACAAATGGCATATGCTAAATATAGTAAATATAACCAATAATAAGATTCTTAGCTTTTCTAATTTAGAGATAACTATAAAGGGTATCTAATAATTGAAAACAAGATAAAAGAGGCATGTGATAACTTGTCTCTATAAATAGAGTCTACGACTATATCTTTACAAGTCCATGTTCCATGGAAAACTATGTAGTGTAGCCTTGTCTATTGACTGCAAATTTGTCCACTATGAAAGTGATGAAACTATAATTATGTTTCCACCCATTTTTATGTCTGTTGATATGGATGAGATATTTGTATTTTATTAAAAACATGCATAAACCTTTGTTTTCCTTTTCCTTACCTTAGAAACCCTATGTGCACTTGTGCGAGTTAGAGAGCTAGAAAAATAAGAGCAAGTGTAATAGGTTGAACTAACCTGAATCACCCCCTCTAATGATTGACCACTACCTACTTATCTATATACTCTTAGGAGGGAATAAATCCACACATATTTCTCCCACATGGTGTGATTTTTTTATTGTGTTCCTTCATTATATGCATGCGACTAGTAATTTTCCTTTAATACTTGATAATTTTAGATCTTGACTTGATTGGGAATGCTTTAGACATGTCTTGACTAATCATATTGATTGATATTGGATCTATAATGAATATGGCATATTTTTTTAATTTTAAGTAGTTTATAAGTGTTTTTTAGATAGTACCAAGTTCTAGAAAGATTTAGCATAATAATGAACGACCTTTAACAATCCAATTGAATAATATCATTGATCAACATTTTGAAACATTTTGGATGAAAAATATGTATATTTCAAATTTTAGAAACTAGATCTTAAATGGTACAAGAATAAAGTTTCACTAAGTGGATAATTATGTGGTAGTGAACCTGTCTAGTAAATGCATACCTATCTTGGGAAAGCAAGAACAATTGGCTTGAGGATAAGAGTAGTTTGAGAGTGATATAAATCAATTTAATTAATGACTTGGAAATTATTTTATAGTAATGAATTTGAATAGGGGGGTCAATAAATCATATATATCAATGGATATAAAAATGGAGAATAAGAGTCAGATATTTAAGCATAAGTCAAGCGGTTCAAGATATGTCAATAATTAACATTTTAAAGTACTTTTGACTATATTTAACTATATACAATTATTTTTATGACATTATTTGAGAAAAATGATTGAAAAAATACCCAAATATGTGTGATGGGAGAAATGAAAGTATATTTTAAGTGAATTACATATAATTGAGCACTATTTGTCATTATGTTGTGTTTGTAAGATGTCAATCAATAAATTTTTACTAAATATTTCCCCATTTAGGTGTGACTGGAGAAATTAAGGTATATTTATGGATAGTCATACACAATTGATAAAATCCTATCATTATTTTATATTTGTAATAGTTCATTCAATAAATTTTGACAAAATAAGGCCTCATCAAGTGTGATGTGGATATCAAATGAATAATGCATATTTGAGTGCATATTTGAATATTAATAACCTAAAATTATTCCCAATTATTTGTCATATTTAATCCATTGAGTGATTGGTTTAGTGGGGTACATGATTAGAGAGAATAATCCCCATGAAATAAATTACAACCAATTAGCTTTCATATAGTCTCGATTAACACCAATTATGGTTTTCATTAAACCAATCTATTAAAAAAATTAATTAGGTACATGGTTTTGGATATAATGTCATGTGAATTTACTTGAAACCAATTAGTATGGATTGGATCTTGATTATCCTTAATTACATGGTTGATTGAATAAATCAATTAATTATTTTAATTGAAAGTATAGTTAGCACTAACTAATCCAATAAACCCCAAATACATAGTTAGCACAAATTGGTGATTGATATACCTAATTACATGCCTAATTGAATCAATCAAGTATCTAAATCATGTATGTAGTTGTGTATAATTAATCACATTGATTCTAATTGAAACTAATTAGAATAAATTATGGTATGATTAACACCAACTTTACACCTCATTTAACCAATAAATTAATATTATTAATCATGTATGTAACTAGGGTCAATCAAAATTTTCAATATAGATTTTAATCAATAAACATACATTTAGACATGATTAGTTCTAATTGTGCATATGATTGAACCAATTGAGTATTTGGTTCAATAAAGTGCACAATTAAGGCCAATTAAGTGTAAAGAACCAAATTTTAGCCATGTATCTCACTCACATTAGGGATAAATTATCCCTAGTTGTATTCAATTATAAGTAATTAATGCACATTTTATATCAAATATTCCCAAATGCATAAATTATTGAACAAATAAAGTAATTGGTTCAATTAAGTGTAAAATTATGGGCAAATAAATTCAAATTAACTAGAAATTTATTTTTAAATATTATATATTGATGCAAAATATGTAATTAATATGATTTCAATTAGTGTTCATTTTAATTCTTGAGTTAATATCCTCTCATCTCTCACTATATCTATGAGATACAAAGTTCTTCAAATTAGATTCTAACACAACTATAACTCTTAAAAGTATGATAAATCAATATGGAATATCCCAAAACCTATTAAAATACCATTTATTTAAGAAAAATGGACACCAAGTTCAAACATTATACCCTAAAATCCTTAGGTTCAATAAAAAAATCTTGAAAATGACAAAGTAGTAGACAAATTGGATTTTGAAAAGTTACCTCTTAAATGATAATTCCTAGAATTCTAAGACCAATTCTAGAAGATGCATATTTCCCATAATTTTCCATATTTACTAAAATAAATACAAATTAAAATAATATAAATGTAACAACATAAACTTAACTTATACTTATATGTTTATTTTAGTTATACCATGTACACATTTTTTGGGTACATGTTATGACTTGTTAATTACCAAATCACATTCAAACATTCCATATACATTGTTTTCCTTGTCACATGCATAATTTATTATCAATCACTTTTTCATCCATGAAATATATAATTTTTAATCCCTCCCATTTCCATGCACTTTCTCTTATTTTCTTTCATATTGATTGTTAAAAGTGTTTTCTATAACTATCATTGTTATAAGATGCAATGATTCATTTTTTTTTGTCTTTATTTATTTTGATTTTTATATTACACAATGATTTATTTCATTTATCATTATTTATATTTTACTAGTGATGGAAATCATAAAATCATCCACCATCCAAGGTTCATATTAATAAAATATTAATCGATGAATAATTAAACAATAAGTTAAAGGTAGTAAAATAATTTTATATGACCTATTCACTTAGGTCTCCCTCCCATTATATAAGGCCCCATGTCACTCAAATAATATAAACCACAAGTGACTCCCATTCTAGTCTCTTTACATCATATCTACCCTCAAGATAATATCCCTTAGGATAAGGTTCCTTTCCTTTCAATTTAAAAATTAGTGTCGGGTAAACATCATCCCAACAGTCCCTCCATCCCTATAAATATTTCAAAATAATGAATCCATGATCTAAATACATCTCATCCTAATCCTCATCATTTATGTGTACATGCACATCAAATTAATATGAAATTTAGTATATTTCCCTATAGAGAATCATCATTTCTTATAATATAATGAAATGGTTGGGGATACATCATGTGTCAACCCAAACTTTATTTATGTCATTTCACTATGAAATATCTCTCAAGGATGTCTCAAAACAAATATTGGTGTATTTCACTCTACTTAATCCTCCACATATATGCAAAATCCTCAACCCATCATAGATGATCCTTATATGGTCACTAAGTGATGTCTCCATCACTTAACTAATATATAGTTCTCCTCCAGTGTGAGACATTTTGATATATATATATATATATATATATATATATATATATATATATATATATATATATATATATATATATATATATATATATATATATATATATATATATATATATATATATATATATATATATATATATACACCCATAATATGTCATCTCCATGCTAGTACCCTCTCTTTATCTTATATGGTTGTGATTAAGATGTTAGGCCTAGTTATTGGGTAGTGCTTTTATGCCTAACATTTTAATAGTTTCCTTATTGCACTCCCTCTAGTGTAGTGTTTAACCTTTTTTAGAAATAAGGATTAACATGAAAGAGAGTATCCTCATCAAGTAATGATTAAGCTAATTTAAAAAGTAGGCCAATTAAATAATTTTTATTTATAATATATTCTTTATACAATTTTGAATTGTGAAAATATGCTAAATATTGAAAGTACCATGCCAAATAGTAATTTACATGCTTAAACACAAAAAACAGATACTACATAGTTTGTTTTTTGATGTGTAGATAGGTATAACTGATATAGGTGTAAGAGTTATTATTTGAATATCTATATCCCATCATTATATTTTGAATATTTGATTTATACTAGCCTAGACACTACCATTGAAATTGGAACACTAACATTGACACTTTTATCCTAAAATTGATGTTTATGTCCACAATGAAGTACATGTCCTTTTCTAGAAATTCCACATATGCATATTAGGTTTATTTATCTCCTTTATTTTTTTAGATCATAGAAATATGTTTTAGATATTAGTATTTTTTATCAAACCCATAGATCCTCCAATTTCGGCATGCCACCTTGTAAAATTGGGGTTAATGGTCTCAAGTAAAGTCGACCTATTTTCAAATACGCCATTATTAGTGATAATTGCCTACATAGCCATATATGCTAAATAGGGCCTTAGATTGATGTAGTTCTCCCCCTTATGTTGTCTTGTGTGTGAATAATCATGTAATATGATATATTTGAGTGTATTTAGTAATATATATTATAATTTGATAAAAATTAGTCATGATTTGTTATTGGAAAACTTTGGACTTATAAGAATAATGATTCTATGAGTGATATGGAAATAGGGAAGAATAGGGTAGCATAACTATGTTGTGTGAATGATTTAGTGAGCTTAAATAGGTGTTTTATTGGTAATTTATAGATGAAAAATGAGTAGGATTTGTTTTATATTTATAATGCACCTTTTGAAAATAATCTCACAAAATTTTATTAATAAAAATAGGCCAACCTGTACATATCAAAATATTTCCAAATTTGAGTCTTTGTAGGTATAAAAATTAACATTGGATCTAAGACACTAGCATCAACACTAGTGTCCAGGTCTCAACAGTAGTGTCTTAGAGAAAACAAAAATGTTGAAGTTTGTCACTAACAATGTAAGATATTTATTTGTCTTTAAGCATATTATGGGATACATGTGATCTAACTAATCAAAATATTAAGGTTAGGTCATAATATAAGCATTTAGGCATAGTGAGATGAAGACCATGATCCTTTCAATAGTAGGAAAGTCATGGACTAAAGGGTAGAGACTTGAGTGATATTTTTCAAGTGTGCAAGACTAGTTTATCATGTAAGCTCTAAATTTGAGTATCTACATTTCCCACTCCCCCCTTTAATCTAGTAATACATAAGGATGAAATTACTAGGTTAAAATAAATAAATGTGTATTATGTTGTGTACAAAACACCTTAATTTGAATTTAAGGATGTTTTATTTTTTGTATGTGTATGGCCTATAAGCAATATCATTGTACAAGTGTAATTAATGTATATAATTTGAAAATGAATAGTTAAAATTACTTGAAGTTAAATATATCAAGGAAGTAGTACACATGTGTGTTGATGTAACCATGTTTCCCCTTAGTAGTTTACTTTAGTAATGATGATTCCTTTTGAAAGCATTGGAGATAGGTTCACAATTGAACCTTGGAGTTGTGAAGAGGGTAATTGGAGGGTGATCATGCCCCTAATTTGGTGTAAGGATGAGTTGTGCCAAGTCCATCGATACCATTAAATCTAAATCACATGATCCAAATGTAAACATAATCTATCCAATCTCACCCAAGTCAAATGGTACAACAATATCAACCCACAATAATATATTTAATTCCAAGTCCATCGAGGGCATAAATTCTTGATTGTAATACTCAATGGAGACAAATGTTGTAGATAAAATCTCAATCAGTGCTTTTTGGTAAGGTCAATGTATGACTATTATATGTAATTCAATATATATCTATGATTTGGTGCATTTACATGGCATATTCATATATAATGTGTCTCAAGTTGAAGTACCTATCAAAATGTAGCTTCTAATCTATAAATTTTATATGATATGTGTCACAAATCTAAAAAACTTTATCCCAAATATGTGCCAAATGCATATAATTATGTCACAAGGGTATATATTAATATTTTAAACTATATCAACTTCTACCAATTCTTCCAACGGTATTTATGTAGACTCATGTGTCTATGACATACCCCCACTAATCCCCCCCCCCACCTTTTGAGGTGAGGGGAATGTAATTTTATAGTCACCTTATATCAAAAGGATAAGATAACCATGTTATATATGTACCAATCATGTGTTAAATAAACATATAGTGGTATCATGTCTAAGTATATGTATCAATTAATCTCATAGTGTCTAAACATAACAAGCCCTAAGATGCATGATACAGATCATGGTAATGTCTAGAAGTAACAATATCAATAAACAATAAAGAAAACACACAATATCACTTGATGTCATGAAAAATGACGGGATAAGGAGACCTCAAACAAGGATCATATTCAAATTCCACATACTTTAAGGGGAAGACGTGTTCAAATTTACACATACCAAATAAATAATCAATAATCAGGGCACATGAGCCAACAAACAAGGAACATGTTTAAAAGTCTATAATCAAGAGAAGCAAATAATAAATACACTCAAGTAAGTCATGTGATAAGATGAATAAATGGAATGTAATAAAATATCATAAACATGTCATGCTATCCCCTACATACATGTGTTAGCAAAATCTCCTATAGAATAACATTTCAAATCCATTACGTAAGATAGTAACATGAGTAATAGGCATGTGTAAGTGTTAGTATATAATATCAACACGGTAATGAAAAAGGATCATAAAATAATAGAATATATATCAATCATGATAAATATAATTAAAATTCCCCCAACTTAGTGTGTCATGTGGGAAGAGTAAATGTCTAAAATCTACATGAATATGTATCATGGATCTAGTATATATGTGTAACACACTCAAGTACCCATGAAATATATTTGTATATAGAAATGATATGTTATTTAATAACATTAAGTAAAGAACATATGAAAAAGATAGTAAACATGTGAAATGATAAATATTTTTGGTATTTTTGATTTATTTGAATGTTTTTGTAATTTCTTTATTATTATTATTATTATTATTATTATTATTATTATTATTATTATTATTATTATTATTATTATTATTATTATTATTATTATTATTATTATTATTATGTTTTTTTATTTTTTTTATTTTTTTGGGAAATAGAGCTCTAGGCGATGATCCCATCTAAGGGATGCTCATAAGGTGATATATAATGATAATATGGTATAATAAATTGGTCATGTTTCCAAGGATCATGTATATGTTCCAAATATGGAATTATATTATCTGTAATACTCTAACTATGCCTCATAGGACTCTATGTTCATGAAGTAGTAGAAGCTATAGTGGTTTATAGAACTCATTATTAGTGCCTTATGAATTTTTTTATGTATTTTTTGGTCTTTGTACCCTCTCTTAAACATGTTGATCTACTCTCAACAATTAGCTAGGTCATGAAGTTGTAAATGAGGACTCCATGGAGTCCAATGTATATATTTGATGTAATGACCTCTCATGCTTCTATCACCTAGGAAAGGGGATTGTTGTTTGTTAACTCTTTGGCTCATGATTAACCTTAGGAGGTTGTATGATTAGTTGTCTTGGAATAAACTTGTATTTTTGTAGTGTATGTTCATATTGAATTCATGAAATTATGATTACCATATTTTCATGACTATACTTGAGATATCCATGAATTATAGAAGGTAGTGGACAAATTTTATGAATCCAAGGTCATCCCAATAATATATAAAATACTATCATATGTGGTATTAATAAAAAAATTATGGTCACATGTGTTAGACCAAATTGTAAAGGTAAATCAATCTCACTAAAATCTTGTAATGTTCCATTGAATTCTTTGACCATCTTAGTCGAAGGGTATAAATCATCATGTGTATATCCCAAATGTGTGATTTATTTCATGGTACATACATTCTCACAAGAACCATTATCAACCATAACACTATGTATAGGCTATGATCAATATGTTCTCTAATAAAAAGTGATTTAGGATTGGATTCATCATCTATAATCTCATTATCATCAAATGTAATAGCAAGCCTCTAAAACATAGGAGGTATCTCACATGTAAGTGTGTCAATAATACCATATAATGTGGTGGAAAAGTATGTGCATTATATACCATTTTCACATATGGTTCATACTTATAATGTAATTGTAATGGATTATTGAATATCTTCTATTTTTTACTATCATTAGGTTATGACCCTAAATCCTTTATATGATATTTAAAGGTAAGTTGTTCATGACCACTAAGATCTTGTATCATATGATTAAAATTATAACATCTATTTTTAGAATGCCTATCACATTTGTGGTAGTCACAATAATTTTTTGCATCGTATATTTTTGGAAGAGGTTGACTTGTATCAACCACCATAGGAGGAGGGAGAGATATGAGATGACACTCCATTAGCTACTAAATAAGCAAAGTTATAGACTTAGGTAATCGTGTAAATTATCTCTTAGATGTATTAGATATGTTGAGATGATTAGGTTGTTGTGGCATTATATTAACTATTAATGTTTATTCATTTTTAACTTTTGGAGGTTTTACCTTAAATATTTGTTTGATATGAAACTTTGTATTTGATGTAGTTAATGTGTTGGCTACATACTTAAACTTGTTCAGTGTAATGAGTTTCATTTATCAACACAAGTCATAAAAATATTTAAATTTATTGAAGACAATTGAATAATGTAATGGAGAAATAAAAATTTACTTAAATATATATTTAATAGCTTTATCTACCATTAGATTTATCATCTTGGTCAACATTGTCTTGTACCTCAAAACATATTCATTGATGGGTCCATTAGTTTCTTGCTTGATCTTTACAATTTGTGCATATGACATATTTTTTAGTAATGTTGATTGAAAAATGTGATAGGAATTTATTTGATAGAGGTTTAAGTGATATTACTAATTGTATTGGTATATCATAGAACCATCTCAAATCATATTCCTTTAGGCTTCTTGGGAAAAAAATTGTAAAATTTTATCATTGGAAACATAAGCAAGGGATGTTGCATAGAAATATTGAAGATGCTACTCATGATCACCCTTGCCATCATAAAGTGTAAATTTAGGTGCTACAAATCTATTTAGAAAAGGGTACAAAGATATCTTAGGTATAAGAGGATATGTAATACATTTTTAGAATTAATATCATGAGATGATTTTGAAGAATTTTTCTCAATATTGGTAATTATAGATGATATTTAAGAATTATATATCACCTCATTTTGTACACTTGGAAAACTCATACCTTGGTTGTTCTTCTTAGTTCTAAACCTTTCTTAATTCTACAAGTCTTGCATCTATTCTCTATTATGCCCATTAGCTTATATATTAGTCTAATTAGTATTATATTGATGACCCATGCCATCTACCTTTCCCATAATGCTCAAAACTTGATTATCATATGCCTCTACAATTTTTGAGCATGTACTTGATTTCAAGCTACCTAAACACTTGTATCCTAGATAGACACCTACATCAACATAAGTGTCTTACTTTGATGCAAGTGTCCACTACCCTAAATTTATCCATTTTGAAAATGAAATGTATTCTAATGGTCAACATAAGTGCTTTAATGTAATTTTTTCATTTAAAGGGATTGTTATAAATATAAGATCAACCCTCATTCATTCCTCACCTAGCATATACCAAGGAAACCTATCAAAATAATTAAATCAAACACTTAATAAAGAAAAACATTCCTATTTTATCATATTCTCATATCAATCATAGTAAAAACATATACACAGTTTGAAAGTACTAAAGGAGTAGACCAAGAGCTATATTTTCCAAGTAACAAGCTAGGTCATTGTTATACTTGTTTATCACAATGCATGATTCATACATAAGATAACACATAGGGGATAACTACATAAGTCTGAGGCCCTCTTCAAAGTATTGAATATATAGGTAATATCTATTGATATAGGGGTATTTGGGGTAGCTCTATAATGTGTGCTCACTAACCCATTTTTTCCCATAGCCACTATGAGGAGGAAGGACTAGGATTTTACTATTTGACAAGGAGTGATGATCCATGACCCATATCTAAATGCACTAGAACAAAGGTGATCAAAAACCTAGAAGCATCTAAGTGTTCACATCTTATTCCATTAAGTATTCTATATAGGACACCTATGTCTGACCCAGACATTAGCATTGATGTAACCATCTAAGGCTAATGCAAATGTCCAAAACTATAAAGGCACTAAATCCATAATTTGGCAGTTATTCCATAATACTCTTCCAATCTACTTCCTAACTATTCTAGATCTAGATCTGTATTAGCATCAAAGTTACCTAAATAAATTTTTTTATTATCATCATAATATATAGCATAGTTATACTTTCCATTTTTAGCATATCTAAATGCACTAAATTTAATATCTATTCTATCTGAGTTTCAAAAATAATTGGCCTACTATAGATCCGTTTATCACCCTTTTATTTATTCATTTCTATATTCTTAACCCTAGATACCCCAACCTTAGATTTTTAGGATTAAACATTTGGTGAACATAATATTTGATCTCAAAACCCTACCTACCTTAGGGTTCCTACTTTTTGAACAAAATTCTAATTTCTAATTTTTCAAAGAAAAGTTAAAATTGGAAAAGAATTAAATTTCCTTTTTTATTAATATGTGCACTATGGATGAATTTATCACCCATTTTGGATTCCAATTTATAATTTTTATGGTGGTTTAATATGTAAATTACTTGGTAAAATATATTATTGAAAGAAGTAGGATAGATCAAGTGTCATCTAAACCGAAACTCATGAAAAATGGCCTTATTGATAAATCAAGTGGCATGTATTCTAAGATTTCAATATTTAAACTTCTAAATCACTCTACTATCTATAAGGATATCTTATATGATGCAATACATGATACCCAAGTTCTAAGTGACACAACATTGGTTTATTTTATATATATTATGCAAAATCTAACATATAACACAAACATTATTACTATTGGTTGTAAAGAGGTATCCTCAAAGAATATCATTTACCAAGACTTGCCTTCATCAACACATTTTCCTTTTCAAAATTAAAAACACCAACATGATCATATGCCAATAATCCTAAAGACATATGATGAGGCAATGAATAAGATTTCACTATTAGACTTATTACACAAGTCACCACTTTACAAGGTTATTTTTGTGAGAACATTACATACGAAAACCTTACCATCGAATGTAGAATCACCACATGTGGTATTCATGTTAAACTCCATTAAAAAATTGAGCATAATATATCTTTTGAAAAGGAGGATTTACCACCTCAACAACTTATAAAGAATTTTTTACCACTCTACATCCAAATGTGTGTTTGTAATAAAATAATAAAATGAGTTATTTTGGATTTTTTCTCTCCTTGATTTGCATTGGACCTTAAGATCTGGAACCATCTCATATACACATCAATGGATTTGATAATATTTTATGACAAGTATTGGGATAAATAACATTTAATATTATTGTGGAACACTTTACACTACCTATTTTGTGTTATATTATACCAAATGATTTAAACTACAATATATTATTGGGATGGCCTTCGATACATGAAATGTATCTAGTTTCATAAACTTTACATGTATGCTTAAAATTCAACCATCAGGGATTAATTTACACATGTCCACTAATCCTTTCGAACATCATGTAATGTTCCAATAAATAAATGATCCTATGTTTCAATCCTATAAACCTGATTTTGGCCTTTGATATTTTCTAAAATATGGATACAAAGATTAAATGTTGGGAAAACATTAGAAATATATAACTCATCCCATCTCTCATACAAATAACACAACATCATTTGATACACAATTATAAAAACCTAAGAAAATTGTCTTATTCAATGCACCACAAAGATAATTTACATGTTTACTTGAGTTTCCTATTTAATTACTCCCATGACTTGTAGAATGTCATCTCATATCTCTCCCTCATTTTTTAGAGGTTTATATGAGTATATATATACCCAAAATATCTAATCTAAATGTTTATTGTGATTATCACTAAGGACTAGGGAATTTTTTGAGTAGATTTTTTACCTTGAAGCATAAGATCAAAGACATTATCAATGAAAAAATATTACATTTGATGATCCTAAAAAATAATCAAGTTCACAACCTAGTGATCACTAGAAACATAAAATATTTAACAATTATTTGCATGATCATTCAAAAAAGGATCCATAACTAAAAATGTCATACAATCATAGCAATGGCTTCAACATAAAAAAATAAAATGAAATACAAGCCAAAAATATTTAATAATCATCTTATTCATGGGTGGTGTTTATTGTTGGAATAACCATATTCATCCTACACAAACAAAAACTACTTGCAATATAAGATGATTTCAACAGGTTGGATTTGATCTACAAGACTTGCAAAGAATGGTCAGTTGGAAAAACTCCTTAGGCCAAATAACACTACAAATTACTTTTGGTTTGAAATTAATTCAAATAAGAGTTTGGGTTATGCCTACCACATATCCATATGTGTTTACACTGGGCCCTATTTGGTTATATCAAATGGAAGCACAAATTGAACAAAATTATCAAGGAATTTCTTTTTCTCATAAAGGAAAATTAATTCATATTCCAAAAGATAGCATTGGTTCTTCTAATACACATGAAAAATGTGAGGAATTAAATGTTATGTACCTTTTAAACTTATTAAACCATGATGAAAATAATGTAAAAGATATAAATTTAAAGTTACAAAATTCCACATATTCCAAAAATACCAAAAAAAACAAAACATTCAAAAACCCAAAAAACCTTTTGGTATCTACATATTTTAATGAATATTTATCATCTATGTGTTAGTTTCATGTTCATGGATAACATATAATTTACTTATACATAAATTTTCTTCATTATTTTATTCAAGTGTGATACAGGCATACACAGATACATTATTTATGCACTTACGGATGTTTGGTTTTTCCTCTACTCACATCACCAAGACATTATTGACATTATTTATGCACTTACAGATGTTTGGTTTTTCATGTACTCACATCACCAAGACATTAGGGGCATCCACCTCTATTATTATGATACTTATAGGTTATATTATTCTATGGTCACCTTACATTATCATGTTTTAGATAATATATACTTACACATGCCTTTATATATACTTATATCTTTTGTAATATACTTGATATGTTATGTAATTGACATTTGTTTATAACACATTTGATCCATGGGCTACCATGCTATATTTATGTTGGTTTATTTTTATTTCCTTTATGCACTTCCTTGAGTGTTTTTTCTTGTTATTTTTTTATTTGTCAAGCATTTGAATATACTCCACTATTTTTAGAACCCATGCCTTTGTTACTTAATTTAAATTTGAATGTGTCATTACTTATCATATAAACATTTGAATATGTCATTCTTGATGTTATGGGCATTTGAATAAGTCATGTCCATTTGATTGTGTGGCATTTGAACATGCCCCTTGTTTACGATCTCCTTAGACCATTGCCTTTTGACTTGATTTTGAGTGATCTTGTGTGTGTGCTTGATTGACTTATTGATCTTGTATTGTTACTATTTATATATTTCCATGATATTTATCATTCATCTTAGCCCTTAATGTGATCATACTCTATGCAATTCAATGATACATTTACCTAGACATGTTTTCCTATATCTTACATGGTTTAGTCATAGTTATATAGTTATTTGATCCCTCTGAGTTGAGGTAACTACCATTTTATATTCTTATCTCACCTCAAAGTGGGAACATATAAATGGGGGAATGTCATAGATACATGGCTTACACACATTCACATTTTTAGATATATAATGAGGGAATGTTTTGGAAACATGTTCTCCACACATATTTAGTATTCATCATACCTAGATTGTAGTGGGGGCATGATTTAGAATCATGTTATCCACATTGACACTTATATCAGTTTTTAGGATTTTCCATATATTGATCAGGGTATGTTATGGTAACATTTCATCCTTGTTCAAAATTCCAAATTGGCCAAATCACATAGTTATTTGATTTAGATACACATTTGTGGAAAAAAATTATACATTAGTACCATTGTTATACATAATTTTAGCATGATACATATATAAGGTGCATATGTTATGCAATGTGTGCCTAATATTAAAAAATATAAATTAGTTTCAAATTTAAAACATTCTCAAGGACTGTCACCACCCATCATTTTGGACTTTTATGAACTATATTGATCCAATATACTAAAGTAGTTGGTTCACTTTTTGGTATTGTTGAGATGATAAAATCACTTAATCTTGCTAATATTTAAAGTTGTACTTGATTGTATCATTTATCCTCACCAGTTTGATAGTGTGAGATGACTTGGTTCACTCACACTCACTAGGTATAAGTATGATTAGGTTACACTATTGAGCTAGTCTCAACTGCTAGGTGGAAAATCATCTTTGCTCTAAGGTTGGGTGAATGAGCCTTCCTATCCTTCTCTCTCACTCTCTGTCTTCTTAGATATATGTAATTTATAAATTTATATTTTACCTAATCTCAATTTTAGTGATTCATCATGATACATCTTTCAAATCTAGTTGCCAATAAGCAAGATGGTTACATCAATACACAAGTGTATTCTTAAACCTTGCTCTTTCAAATTTAATTCATTTAAATAATTTCAATTCCAAATTATATTCATTGATTGTATATTGTAACATGTTATTATTTTCATTTCAATCACCAACAAAGAACTCAAGTTGGACACAATCAAAGACATGGTGTGTTGTACACACCCAAGTACACATTCATTTCCTTTAAACTAAAAATTTCATTACTAGATTAAAGGGGGGAAATGTAGATTATATTTATGAATTATATAGAACCTCAATATTATACACTTGGAAAACTAAGACCTTGGTTGTTCCTCTCAATTCTATACCTTTCTAATTTTTATAAGTCTCACATATTTTCTCTCTTTCTCCTCTTGGCCTATGTCTTAGTTTGACCAATCTTATATTGATAACCCAAGACTTCTATATTTACCAAAATTCTTAAAACATGATTATCTTGTGCCTCTATAAGTTTTGAGCCTATAAATACTTTCTATTACCCTAGACACTTGTGTCCTAGAGAAATACCTACATCAATACAAGTGTCCTACTCTAACACAAGTGTACAATTCCATAAAGTCATCCAAATTTCAAAATAAATGTATTATAGTGGTTGGCATAAGTTATTTAATGTGATTTATTCCTCCAAAGGGATTGGTATAAATATAAGATCAATGGTCACTCATTCCTCACCTAACACATACCAAGGTAACTTATTAAAAGAATTCAATCAAGCACTCAATAAATTAAAACATTCCTATTTTATCCTATTTTCATATTAGTCATAGGAACAACACATACACAGGTTTGAAGTAATGAAGGAGCAACCCAAGAGATATATTTTCCAAGTTACAAACTAGGTCACTATTGTAATTTCTTATCACATTGCATGATTCACCTACAACCCAACCCATAAGAGAGAACTACATAAGTTGAAGGCCCTCTTCATAGTATTAGATATGTAGGAAATGATCATTCATAGAGTGGTCTTTGGGGAAGCTTGACATTGTGTGCCTACTAACCCATTTTTCCCATAGCAACTATGAGGAGAAAGGACTAAGGTTTTACTATTTGACAAAGAACAAAAGTCCATAACCCAAATTTAAATTCATAAGAGTAAAGGCAATGAAAAACCTATAAGCATCAAGGTGGTTGCATCATATTCTAGAATGTATTTCATATATGACACATGTTTGACCTAGACACTAGAATCAATGTAACCATCTAAGGCTAATGCAAGTATTTGAAGCCATAGAGACACTAAATCCAAAATTTAGTGACTATTTCATAATACACTTCTAGTCTGCTTCCTACCTATTCAAGATCTAAATCTATATTAGCATCACAATCAATTTAGTACTTATTTTAATTATCATTTTAATAACTAACATAGTTTTACTTTCTATTTTTAGCATATATCAATACAATAAATTTAGTATATGCTCTATCTAAATTTAAAAACAATTAGCCTACTATAGATATGTTTATCTATTTTTCCCCTAAAAAAATTTGTAACTTCATATTAATTAAAATTAGAAATCACATTTTGTAGATGAAACAACATTCCAAAGGGGAAATTTCCAAACAAAAAAAGGAAATAAATCACCCCAACACAAAACACCCCCAAGGGTGAAGAAATAACAACCCCCACAACAAATGGGAAAAGGACAACACTATCAGATATGAAGACAATGACAAAAAATAAAGTTACCTCAAGAAAGTCCTAAGGCAAAAGAGATCATGGATCTCAAATTAGTGGGGAATATCTCCCACTAAATCTTTGATTCAACCCTTTTTGCCTTTCTTCTTTTTAACATCTTGCCATAACCCTTGAGTGGGCTCAACCAAAATAATCTATAAATTAAATGTCTAATGATCTGTAAGGGAATTAGAGTTCAATAATTTTGGGTTCAAATGGATTATCAACTCCTTATTTGAGTTTAAATTCTTTGATTTATGATCTCTCTTCACTCCCCCTGAAGAGTTCCTCATAATAGTATTCTGGTCTTCTAGACTTTCTACCTCAATAGGGACATGGTCTTCTACATGAGGAGCTAGTTATCCCTCTTTATTCTTTCCCAATTCTATAGTACGCTAATTTCCTTCACCTTGGACATCATTTGGAGGCCAAAAATCTTAGTATAAAGCATTCCATCTACTAGTATTTGATTTCATCCATTTTTTATCATGGGATGGTGCTCGACCCTAAGGGAAAGTAGCTTGGATATGTCTTGGTTGCTTTCAATTATGACATCTAAAAGTAGTATTCTCATAGTCCAACACCTAAATGCATTATGTTTGCCCATATTTGAGTGTAATTTTATATTATAATCATTTTTTGAGATCGATCTCCACATAAATTTGGGCATATGTTTATAATCCCATTTTTGTTCTTTGGATATATACTAGAAATGTAATGGTAGATTTGGGAGCCAAACCCAAACTAGCATCTTGGATACCAAGTGAGTATTTGGATCAAATTATGGAAACCAAGGAGTAGTGTACAAGCCTATAGTTCCCCAAAACTAGGGGCCTCCCTTAAAAACCTACTAATAGTCCTCTTGATCATAGAAATGTACAATAAAAAATCCTTTCAAGAAGATGGATATCTCACATAGATTTGACCAAGTCACATATACCCATTGATAAAATGTCAAAGTTGTTGACCAAATCTCATTAAATATATAAATGATAGCTTTGTTTGATAAAGTGATCTTGTACTATATCACATCCTCATTGGTGATTACCATAGTTGGGTCATCTTCTACTTTCTCAACAAAATAGGCACTAAGAGGAGGAGGAGGAGGCCTCAGAACACTTGTTTTAGAGGCAGAGGTTTTAAGCACATCCTTGAAGGACATTAGTTTGGAAGAATATGATTTTCCCATTCTTTCAACTCCACCATGCAACCATGAGGTCATGATGATAGTACAATCCTTTCCTAAATTATAGAAAGACAAAGGAGAATAATCTTGAAGTTGTCTACCTTAGTGCAAAATACATTGAAAATAGCAAGAATCCCTAGAGAATGCTATAGTTTCTACTTTAAATCCACTATTGATTCTAATAGTTAAACACTAATACACAAGTTTTTCCCATATAGGTAATGAACCATAATATGTAAACCAAACTTTTAAGCCCTAAATCTAATACCAAAAGGAATATCAAAATTAGTATTGATTATTGACATGTTGTTAAACAATTTATGGTAGCCTATATAACCCTTAGTTATTTTTTTAAATGGTTTGTGAGTAGTCTCCTCTTTTCCAAGTAATACTTATAAAAATATAATGTTTTTTCCATGAAAGGATTAAATATAGATATGTTTATCACTCTTGTGTTTATTCATTTCTATATTCTTAACCCTAGATACCCCAACCTTAGATTTTAGGGTTAAATAATAATTTTATCTTCCAAATATTGAATAACTTGGAGAAGATTTTGAAAATTAGACCCATTGGGATTGGGATTTTATATTTGAAAAGTTATTAAAGGGGATACAAACACTACTTGTTTTGATGTAGGCATTGAAATTGATATTTGAAATGAAACATTGAATGTTCCCATGGAGGATGTAGCAATAGTTGTTTGATCTTTAAGGAATAATGGTTTAAAAAATATCTCATGCCCTCATTAGATGTAGGAATCTTCATATTTGTTGAATTAAATTTTTAGAAATTATATTTTCACTAATTTAACATGGAATATTTAACTAAGCATTCAATTTAATTTGTTTTCTTAATTAATTATTTTTTCATTTTAGGAATTATATTAAGTGTCCCAATTAATAGTTCTAAAGTGCCAATTTGTTTGGTTGTAACCTTATTGGGGAAGAATATATGGGATTTTACTATTACATACAGGATAGTACCCTAAATAGGGATGCATCAAAATGATTATGGGCACAAATTTCTAATTTACAAATGAAATTGGGTTGTTTAGGTAATCTCTAGGATTAATTTACATCATTTACTATAAATTAGTCTCATACATGGTTTAGACATGGTTATGGCCAAAATAGGGTGTCTAAATTTTACCCCTATTTGAGTAGTCATTTCAAGACACAGGCATAGTAATATAATCTCAAAGAATGAAAAATTCATGGATGCACCCTCAAGGGATCAGGTGAAAAATAGTGTCATGGAATGGGCCATCAAAAAGAGGAAAAATGACATAGTCTAATGGTAATGAGGGTGGAAATATTGATTTTCCAAAAGGTGATTATAATCAGTGACACATTGATTTGCCCTAGTAGAGTGGATTAATCAGGATAAAATCATTTTTTCCCAATAAAACATGATAAAGTGATAGTCAGTCAAAAAATAATTTGTTTCATTTGGGCAAATTGGAAAAGGGAGCTCATGCAATAAATTTATAAATGAAGTGATGATGAGATGACAAGGATTAACATCATGAATTTATAAAATTATCTAGTACAAAGATGCACATTTGAACTAGCACAAAATAGGTCCAAAAAATAACACTATTAAATAGGTGTCTAAAAGGCCTAATAACATGGTCTAATAAAAAAATAGTGAATGTGAGTTGAATGACATAAAAAATATACCACAGAGTTAAAAATAGGAGCTCTTAGAATGAACTAAAAGAAACCTTAGGACTTGGGATGAAAAATAAATTTTTAAATCTATATATGTAGCTCATGGGGAAAAAAACTATCATTTTCACCCTAGCCTATACAAAATTTTGAGCTTTGACCCTATGAATAAAAATGGATTATGCACTAGCATGAAGGCATGTGAGCAGGTGAGAGAGCATGGGAAACCACCACTCAATGGGTAGCCAGTAAGTGCACTTACTTGAGAATTTTGGTGTATTTATTGCACATTTATTGCTAGTTTTAGGGCATTAATCTATGAAGATGTTATTTTCATAGAAGGGAAAATGATGGATTTATATAGAAAAACATAAAATTTGTACAAAGTTGTTGTTTCAATATTTTTTTGTGTTTATTTTTCTTTAGAAGAGAGTAAAACTTAAATAAGGGTGAGGTAAGAAGAACTTGGATGTAGTGTGCTCTGTAATCCAGTTGATTGTGGATACTCTTATTTGTATTAGGAGGATGACTTTTAAATAAGAAAGCAACTAGAAAAGGGTAGATTAGTAATATGTATGGGTGGATTTCTAACGTGAGCTAGATCCAAGAAGTACTAGAATTCCTTGGAGGCTGTCAATCCACTCATTAAGACAATTAAGTTCTGATAAATGTAAATAGGTGCTTACATGAAATAATAGAAAATAATAAAACGTATGCAAGTGATGCTTTGAAGAGAAACAAGTGATTATGAATAAAATAGAAATAACTTATATAAAAAATAATACTAAAATTTTCAAACCAATTTCAAAAAAATAGTTTAGGCCTCTATGGTGTAACAGAAACTCAAAAACTAGAATTTGGTGATGACAGATAGGTGGGATTTACTTATTGTTTTGGGAAAAGTAAAATATATAGTGAGTAATGATATTCAATATGCAACTAGTTCCAGTTAAGGATAACCATTTTTGACTGAAGGAAAATCGATGTTAGTCAGAGATGATTGGTGTTGATCATTATAAGTATTACTTTGGGTAAAAATGGATATTGGGTTGGTTATCAAAGGGCTTGAAATTTTTTTTTTTGGGTTAAGGAATGGTAATTAATCTAAAATAGATTCTTATAAGTGTCAAACTTAGGATTTGGGTGGTCAAGTGATTGGGAATGGTCTGTAGGTGATTTGGTGGGAGGTGAAGTGCTTGAAGTTGTAGAACTCCAACACAAAGGGGAATATGGAAGAAAAGAGAAAATGGGTGCAACTAATAAAACAAATGAAGCTAATAATATAACTTGACATAAGTGCAAATACTTAGCTTTTGAATTTTATGTCTTGAAGGAATGTTGAGGTTGATTATAATCTACATGGGATCCTAGAGCAATACAGGTAGAGTAATAGTACTCTAGCTCTTTGTGATGAGTTACTGAAGCACTTGAATGTCTCTGGTATTGTTGTTGGTTCACCTAGGATCTTTAATTCACTTGAGAGTCTAAGTTTCTCATGTAAAATATAGATTCCATCTCCCTGAGGCAAATCTTTCAGGTTACATTAAGTAAGCATTTATGGTTGTAGTCAGTTGGTGTTGATTGAGGGGTGACCAATGTCAGTTAGGGAGAATAAGTCCAAATTTTCCAATAATAGGCATTTGCACTTATTATTATTTGTTAAGTGTGATGGAAATGGTTATATTTTAATAAAGGTCTCATTGGGATGTATGAGGAATAAGTTTAGGGGGTTAGTGCATTAAATGTTTAGGTGGAAATTAGTCCTAAGGCTAGGTGTCTATCAATTAGCCATGGGTTTGGGTGAGGAGGTGTAAATAGGCATTTTTATTTAATTATCTTAATTAATTTAACCAAAAGGGGGTGAATGGGTATGTTAAATTATTTTAATAATTAATCTTAACCCAAGGGGCTAAGGGGGATAAATGGTATCTTACAATGACTAGAATTGTGTAGTTTTCTAGTGTCTACATTTTACCCCTTTTTATTATGTAGGTTGTATCCTCAAGCTACAAAACAAAAATAACAAGTGTAGTGGCAAGTTCAATGCCTCGAGTATGGGAGGAGGTTCTCCCCCTCAAACTAGGATGTGATGAGGAGAAAATGAAGTCAGGTGTAGGTTTGATAAGTGTGTATGAGTGGAAAAGTGGGTAGGATGGTATGAAGTGGAAAATAAGGTTTCTATAAGGAGGACAAGTGACAATTGAACCAGGCCACCACATGAGGAATAGAAGATATGGGTGTACTTGTAAATACAAGTCTCTGTGTAAAGGTAATCATGTTCTCAGGAGGCTAAAAGTTGAGTGATTTTGAGAAAATGGAAATGGTTGCAGGTATTACAATCCACATTGATATGTTTCAAAGTAGCTAAAAAGTCAATGTACTAAAGGTCAAAAATAAGTGAAACATCATGGATCATGGCAAGGTGAGGATTTAAAGTGTTATAAAGTTGTCGAGGTGTGGTTGTCATAAAGCCTATGCAAGTAATTTGGGTAAGTGACCAAAGGGAAACTAGGGCTTATGTTGGTTTGAATCTTGAAATGAGGTCTATTATGGTGAAATAGGGGGATTACGGTTCATAACTCTAAATTTATTGACTAACATTGGTCAAGGATAACTAATGATGGTCAAATTAACCCTAATTAGTGATCAATGATGTTCACCATCCAAAACCTAAAAAGGGTAATGACAATCGTAAAAGGTCAAAAGACTTTTATTTTGAAATTTTGTTGTTTTGTTGATTCTCATGTATGTTATCATTTATCCTTTTCACTAAAAAATGATGTTTAGCAAAATTTGTGCATGAGCTAAGAAGTTGAGGTGGGTTAACTTAGAGTTAGAGCAGAGTGTATGAGGTGTGGACACCCATGTGACAGGTGGGGACTAGACTAGATAGAGGGTGGTAGGATGTGATGAGTGGGTTGATAAGTGAGGGGAATAAGATGAGTAGTGGTAGTTCAATGAGCTCCACCATAGAGGTGGATTTGAATGAGGTAGGATCTTTAATTTGCTTTGTCTAGATTTTTTTTAGTATATTAGTTTGGGTGGGTGGTTTGGAAATGAGGGTAGGTAGTTTGAGGGAGGGAAAATGTGAGGTTGAGGGTAAAAATTTATTTTTTGTGTGATTTTATGTTGTAAATAAGTCAGGGAGAAAATTATTTAGGGTTTTGGTTGTTATTTTTGGTAGGAAAGCTAAGGTTTAGGCTATCAATCTGACATATAGTAACTGGTGCTAATCACTATCAATCGATGTTAGTTGATGGGTGATCAGTTGTTAGTCAAGTTGGGACTAATGTTGATCCACAATCTTGACTAATATGGATCAAGGGTTGATTGATAGTGATTCCATAAGGAACCAACATCGATTGATACTTGACCATCATGAGTCTTTAAAGGAAAGGTTAGAGGGGGAATATGAAGAAGTTATATTAAACATGTTAGGTATCTTAAAGGTTGGCTAGGCTTAGCATAGGGGGATAAGGTCTAGACTAAGGGGTAGCTGAAATAGTTGAAATAGGGGGTGGTTGATGTCATAGTGTAGGTAAAATAGTTGTGTTAGGTTAGAAAGTAAAGTGTAATCTAAATTTGTGAGTGAACCTTGAAGGTGAGGGTGGTGTTGGTGATGTGAGACCGACTGCCACCACTTTTGGATGACATGTATAGGGACATAACCCTAGCTGATTAGGATCACATGGTAGCACTTGGATTGGGTAGTATGGGATATTGTTGGCATGTTCTTAGAGATGTTGTGATGATGGTAGCCCTTATCAAGAGATGGGACTTGATTACCAACACCTTCATATTGTCAATGGGAGAGATCCCTATGATATTAGAGGACATCCATAAGATCTTGAGATTGCTAATATGGGGTTAGGTGATAGATCATATCTATAGTGATGAGTAGGATGCCTACATGGATTAGTTATTTAGAGATGATTTTGTATAAGCAAGATAGTATGATATGGGTTTTTACTTCAAAGATTTGTACTGCATAGACAGGTTAGGGAGATGGTTTGTGATGATGATAATGATAGACATGACATGTTATGTGCTTCTAGACTTGAATGGAGGTAGATTCCCTTGGGAATTATTAGGTTTTTTGGTGGATATGATTGAGGATCAGATAATGTTTTCATAGGCCCCAATACTACTAGTGAAAATTTATTAGGAGTTGTGGGGATATCAGGTATATTGATGTTATGTTTTGAGTGTAGGCTTCTTATTACATTACTAGGCATATGAGCATATCATTATTCTATGACTAGTTGGGTTTTCATGGCACACATGGGCTCAGGCTAGGTACAGAGTTAGATTTATGAGATGGAGGGTAGATCATGCACTATTAGTAGTAGGGGTAGAGGGGTGAGATTTAGATTGTTTAGAGACTGATTAGATACATTAGTGGATAGTGAGGTCATTTTTAGACCCTACATAATATTCCCTCCATGGATGGGTCTTGATAGACATACATTTTCCTTATAGAACTATAGATGGATGCATGGGAGTGATATTAGGAGGTAGATTTGATACCCTTTAACTGAGTTAAGAGATAGTTTGGATTGGTTTAGAGTGTCTTCGAGGCATTTCCTAAGTACAAGAGAAAGGATATAGAGGCACCATTACCTCTACCATAACCAATTGAGGAGGCATTTGAGTATGAGTATCTTATAATGGTTGTAGATATTGATGATTCTAACATTACATAGGATTACATCATATGGTGGTAGGGACATTGTGTCATAAATTTTGGAGGGGATGACAGACAGGTTGAGGTAGGAGACACAAGTGGATAGATGTAGGCTATTGATTTGGAAATGGAGGAGAGGGGTGATTAGATGGGTTTAAATAACCTTGATAGACATACACTTATTACAAAAAGGGACCAAGCTAGAGTGGCATTTTTTGTAGCATAGGCAACACTGGCATCCATGACCTTAGAGAGGGACATAACATAGCATTAACTGTTAGTGAGCACACAAGAGAGAGATACTCTCTAGGGATGGGTTGTTACTCTTACATAGAAGAGAGATCACGCATGAGCTCAGTTGGCTACCATCAATTAGGAGAGGGATGTAGCATAGGTACAAGTAGCCACCATCACATAAGATAGGGATATGATATAGGAATAGGTGACCCTAATTTGTGTGGAGAGAGATGTGCTTAGACAAGCAATGGGGGGCACCTATAGGACCATCTTGGATGATCCCAGCATGTAGATATGTGGCCACCATATAGGAGTTAAGGTATTATGAGGCACTTATCTTCACATAGCTACCAGATCCACCTTGATATGTTGAGTATGTATTAGAGTAGATTGTGGGAGGGAGAGTTAGCAGTGCGACTCCTAGTCAGTGGGAAGCATCTGCAAGTGCTCAAATGGGTCTTGGAGATGGACAAGCTCTAGGGGAGTATTACCCCTAAACCATAGACCTAATTATAATCTCTTTTCTATTATTATTATTATTATTATTATTATTATTATTATTATTATTATTATTATTATTATTATTATTATTATTATTATTATTATTATTATTATTATTATTATTATTATTATTATTATTATTATTTTGATACTGGCTTGTGAGCTGATGTAGTGAGATGTACATATCATTTTGAGAGACATGGACATTTATATACATGATTATTTTGATTTAAGTTATTATGTAATGATCATGATGTATCTTGATTATAGTTATTTATGATGCTTATGTTTATCATTAATGATGCTCATGTGATGATGTTGTTTATAGTATTTAGGATGTTTATATGATATTATGACATGTTGTGATTTATGGTTATGGATGTTTTAGAGTTTTCTTACTAATTAGGTGTATATTTATTTAAATGTTGGTAAATGTGGATATTTAAATGAATGTTATGAATCTATGTGATCTCATACTTAGATAGTTATGTGATGGATAACATAATGGATTGATCCATTTATTTATTAAAAAGTGTTTAATGTGGTTATTACCTTTATGATAAAAGTTATAATGGAGTAGATGTGATAAAATAAATTTTATTGATGTGATGATTACTTAGATAGATGTGATGGCAATTTAACATATGATGATGGTGATTTTTAGTCAAAATGTTTCCATGATTAAAAACACTAAGATAAATGATGTGAATGGATAATGACAATCATGTAATAAAACACATAATGTATTAAATGTTGTTAAATTTTATGATTGTATTTATTTGGATTAGAGTTGATTTGAAAGATGCTTAAAACTATCTTAACACATAAATTAAGTTTAGACAACAAAGTTATATGTTAGAAAAGATAAGAAAGTTAAAACAATCAAAAGACAAACATCTTAATGAATGTATCAACAGGTAGGTATGATAAATAACAAGGAGACATGATGCTCTTTCATTGGCAAGGACTAATATAGTAAGTTAGATTGGCTTATGAACATAAGCCCTTCATATGCTTCACATTAGCATGTGTTAATTTGTTAAGAAATTATTGATCACATTATGTCAAGTAAGCTTGAAATCCCTTATTTTATGTAGGGTAAAAGGGAGATGAAATTGGATCCTTCTTATGGGGCTAACTTGCCTCTTATGTAGGTTACCAAAGAGCTAGTATAAGTAATTATATATCATATTTCTGGTGTAGACTGATCTATTCAGGAAGTCTAGTATTTTGATTTTTGTGAAATCTGATTGTAGATCCCAAATTTTTTTTTTTTTCTAATTTTGGAAATGGGTCTTTTGATGTTTTATTGTTGCTTTGAGAGGTTGGTGAAGTTGATCAATATGAGAATCTTCCAAGAAACTATTTACTTTGACAAATCTTGGGCTTAACCATCCTTCAAGGGAATGGTCTTAGCTTTGTGATATGTTTTAGGCTTAGATAGTTATCCTTCAAGGGAGTAGTCTACCTTATTTAATCAATTGTAGAGTTGTTTTGGCAGTTGTCCTTCAAGGGAGTAGTCTGCAATGCTAGAGATGACCCATAAGATGGAATATTTTGTAGTCTTTTATTTTTGTGAGACATAGACTTGCTTATAGAGGATTTAAATCTTACCTTCATGAAGGCAAAAATATAGCAAAATAAGGTTGAATAGTGGGTGAGAGGATGCTTTAAGAGATAATGACCATGGGATTCCATCTTATTAGGGATGAAAAATATCCATGAGAATCATTCCATGGATAGAGCCATGGTACCCTTATTTAGGATTGAGACTAATACTATGATGGATAATCACATGATTCTATGCTTTAATCGATTGTCCTTAAAGTAAGGGAATAAAGTTAATAATTTTGTAAAATTAAAGGATGAGCTTAAGTTAGATGGAAGGTGAGTATGAACTATTTTAAAAAAATGAACACAAATTTGAATCATTGAGGGGATCAAGTTTCAATTATCCTTCAAGAGATGATAACTAGTAACCTCCTGACCCAAACTTAAGCGTTAGGATATATGCTCTAAGTCAATTAAAAGTAAACTTACCTTGCTTGCATCTTTCCATATTGGTTACATGTTGATTTTACTTTAATATGAGGTCTCTGATATTCAATTTTCACTCTTTTAGGTAATTGTTATAAGTGCACTTGATTCTTTCTTGAAAAACATGAAGATGGTTAAACATGGAAAAATGATGCTCATCAAGTAGATCAAGTTGGGATAAACATTTTTGACTATAATCACCCTCAGAAATGATATCTTTTAGGGATATATGAAGAGATGGAATTTTGACTTCAAGAGGCAAGACAGCCTCAGCTCTAAAGACAAGATAGAAAGGGGTAGCACCTATAAGGGTTCAAATGCTAGTTTAGCATGCCCATAAGGCAAATACAATGTGTAAATTCCAATCTCAAATAGATGCATTAACCATTTTAGTTAGCATTTTGTTAAGGGTTTTGTTAAAAGCTTCAACCTATCCATTAGCTAGTGGATGATAAGGTGATGAGAAGCTTAAATTAATGCCAAATGTGTCACAAATACCTTGTACTTTTTTATTTTTAAATGATTTTACATTGTTAGTGATAATTTTATGAGGAACACTAAAGAGATAAATAATGTGATGGTTAATGAAGTCGATAATCTTATAGGATTTGGTTGAAATGAGGGGAATAACCTCCATCCACTTGGTAGAATATTCTATATCAGTGATGATAGAATGATTTCAATGCAAATAATAAGTTTAATTTCACCAATGAGTTCTAATCCCCACTGTGAGAAGGGCCAAATATCCTTAGAGACTTAAATACCATGACTAGGTATGTGATGAAAATTAGTGTGTTATTGACACTTGACATACTTCTTTATGTAATCATAATAGTCTTGGTTAAGGGTAGGCCAATAATATCCAAGTCTAAGGATATGATTAGTGACATCTAGACCACTAAAGTCTCCCCCACAAATCCCATCATACATTTCCTTGATAGCGTGAGAGATTTAATGACTATGTAGACATATAAAGAGGAGACCATCAAAGCCTCACTTATAAATAATTCACCCTAGTATGGTATAACGAGAGGTACTCTATATAAATTTTTTGACCATTTCGATAGAGATCAAAAGGAACAATGGCTAGGTTTAGATAGTCAAATGTTTTTTTATACCAAATGTCAGATTGGGCCTCTTCCACATGATAAATGGAAGGAATGTCTGATTTAGTGTAAGATGGATCATTAAGGTGATGGATAGTGACAAAGAGCTTAGAATAGAAAGGTGAAGATGGGATTTGGGAAGCAATATAACCCATGGTATCGATGAACTTGTTAGTAGATCATGGAGTGGCTTGAATAAGGTAATGATCAAATTACATCAAGATTAGATATATCAATTATTTGTATTGTTTTAAGATGTCATTTTAACATTGGTAAGAACCATTGTCTTGGTTGATCACAAGTTGGGAGTCATCAAAAATGTTGATCGATTTGACTCCGCAAAATAAGGTTATTTAGATACCTATTACTAGGGATTCATACTCAGCCATGTTATTGGTGTAATTAAAATCAAGCTTAAAGGATAAAGGAAGAGGCTCACCATCAATGGGAATAAGGATGATACTAGCTACCCCACCATGTTAACACTTAGATTCATCAAATAACATGGTCATCTAATAAGAAAAATTCTCTTGAGAGAGATTTGTGATGGATTCATCAAGAAACTCAAGAAGAGGAGGTTGGATTGGAGTGCACCCAAGATATAAATCTTGGGCTTGAGTGAAGGTGTTTAGGCTTGGATGGTTGTTATAGTGGTGGAAGAAGGGTATGTCCATGGGATAGACACCTTTGATTTCCATTTATCCTTTTGTTGGGCTTGTGATTAGGTGACTACATGAATGGTATGGATTTATAAAGGAGTCAGGCCAGTGGACTACTTCATTTCCTCCTCACTCTTAGATGAGAGTTTGGGGGTAGGTAGGTGTGGGATGTATAGTTTTATCTCTTAGCTTAGTGGTGGGATCATGGGAGGTTATTCTATCAATAATTCATCCTCATCACATAGTTTGTGTACTATGACTTGGAGAGATTTGTAGTTATTTGTATCATGTATAGGCATCTTATGGTATGAGCAAATTAGATTTTCATCAAATTAAGATATTTTAAGACTAAGGGGATTAAATTTTTTGATAGGATTTAAGACCAAGTAGGAGGGTTGGAGTAACCATTTAAAAATGGTAGAATAAGATTCTATCATAGGTGGCAAGGGAATGGTGGTTTTGGCTTTGACAGTTTGGGTGGAAGCCTTCTTAGGGGTAGACTTGACCATTAGAGCCTTGGGTGAGGGAGTGTTCTTGGTAGGTGGATTAGAGGTATATGGTTTGTAGGTTGAAGGATTGAAAGTAGATGGTTTGTAATTAGAATTTTTGAAATAAAAAGGTGGAGGTGTATCTAGAATCAAAGGTGTAGCTAGAAGCAAAGGTTGAGTTTGTGGTTTATTTAGGATACTTGGTTTCTTAATCAAGGTAGAGGGGTGAGGTCTTAAGATGTAAGAAGGATGTGGTCCTAAAATAGAAGGAAAATTGGAAATGTGTGGCAAGGTTTTTAATTTTGGACTCCTACACAATTTCACTATCTTGGTTGGTTTGACTTATAGTTTCTTAGGTGAGTTTGGAGGTGTCAAATCTAATTTTAATAGAGGATTGGAAAGATTCTAAGTGGGTATCACACCTAGGTAATTGATGTGATTAAGTGAGATAATGGAATTTATTTTTGTTTCTTTGTATGGAATCAAGTTGGATGGTTCAACTAAGGTTTGGGAGGTGGAGGCTTTAGTTGGGGTGATGGCAGTTTCACTAATAGAAGTTGAAAGTTCAGTAGACAAGGGTGAATTTAATGATACATTCTTAGTTGGATAAGGGAGTTCAAGGAAATGCTAAAATGTGGTTGATCAAGGTTTGGTTGGGATATAAACTCTAAGTTTTGGACCAAACTAGAAAAGTATATATAGATGGGCTTAGTTTCTTCAGCGTTAGACTTGAAGGATAAACCAAATGGTTGAGGAGGGACGACCATGTTTTTCTTTTCCTCTATCAAAGGTTCCAAGGCCTCGATGGATGATTCTTCCATATAAGGGGTAGGTGAAGAAATATTTTCCTTAGGAATGCTTTTTAAAGGAAGGGTGGATAGCTCTATCATGGAAGAAAAAGGGATGAAAGTAGTGGTTTCCTCCTTTGATATGATTTCCAAAGGAGAGGTTGGTGATTCCACTACCTCAATAAGTGTAGAGGGAATGATAGTTTCTTCCTTTGTTTCATTTTACAAAGAAAGGGAAGGTGACTCAATTACCTCAACAAGTGGATAACGAATGATAGTTTGGGATATGGGTTCACTAACTATTAGTTTACTAAGAACAACATTAACTGTGTGAACCTCATGTTTATGAGAATATTTTGTATTGTTATGTTAATTGTTTGTGGAAGGTGAATGGTTATGGAATGGTTATTTGAAAATGTAAGGTGATTGATTGGGGGTATGCATTTAGATTATCCATCACAAGTTCCCCCTTGTCAATCAAATATTGGACAATGTTTTTGAATGTCTTACATCTACTAACATCATGTCCAATGACATAGTGGAAGGCACACAATTCATTTTACTTATACCAACTTGGTATAAGATGAGAGGAATTGAATTTTTAGTGTGGTTTAATCAAAGGAAGTTAGATTATAGATGATTTTAACAACGTTTTCCAAAATTTAAGTGTATGACTCCCTTATCAAAGTATATTATTTTTGGACATAGCATTTTTGGGTTTTGCAATTTAGTTGGAAGAGGTGGAAGAATTTGGTTGTTTGATAACCAGGGGAGGATTTGTTTTAATCATAACTACATTTGTGGTCCCTTTAGCTTTGGTGTTGGTGTTGGTATGGTTGGTGGTTTTGGATTATTAAGTTTCTTTTGATTTGAAACTAGAATTTTAATTCCTTAATTTAAGCTTTCCCTCATCAATAGCTCTAATATCCAACTTCTAAGCCATGGTGAATGCCTCATCAAACATTAATAAATTATGAACCTATAAGGTTGATGAGATATTCTTAGCACAAGCCTGAGATAAAATCTCAATCAACTTAGCTTGGGGAAAAAAGAAGGAGAGTTGGTTAATCAACCCTCTCCAATAAGACATAAATTTGGCAATTGACTCATCATCAAACTGCCTAATGGACTATAGGTTGGTGATGGAAACTTTTTTAGAAATATTTATAGATAAATGGTCTAATAAATTTTGGGCAAGTTGGGCAAAAGAGAATAGGGAGTTATTGGTAATATCACTATACCAATCTAATGTGGGTTCATCTAGGGACATGGGGAAAGTGCAGAGAAGGAGAACATCATCATAAATAATCAAATAACATAAATGTATAAATGATCTTAGATGATGTTGGGGATCTTCTTTAATTTGAAACTTAGAAAATTTTAGAATCTCCCATTGTGAAGGGTATGGTCAGATTGGGATGGATGGGTGGATTCACTCATTGAAACTTTGGTCATATGATAAGATGTTGTGGGCACTAGAAATGAATGAATCTAGATTAGTCATCTTGTCCATCAACATCTTGATAAGATTATTTTGTGGTTGTGGACCCCCATAAGTGTAAGGTATATTTTATTTAGGTTGTGAAGGTACCGCATATGGGTAACTAGTAGAGGGTTGGGAGGATCCCACATATTGATAAGTGGGCATGAAAGGTTGGGAATATGCAACATATTGGTAAATGGGTATGGAAGGTTGGGAAAATGCCATGTATTGGTAAGTGGGTATGGAAGGTTGGGAAAAAGGTCAAGGCATGTACCCTTGTGGGTTTGGGACATACCCAAGTTTGGTGGAATAAATATTAGTTGGGTAAGAGGCATAGTTTGATTAGTGGGTTGAAGATGGGTAGTGACCTTAGTGCTAATAGGTAGGAGCATATGGTATGAAAACTACCAAAATTTGAAAAGGAGTGGAAGATGGTGGGTTGAAAATGACAACTAGAAGGGCAGCAATAGTAGTGGAAGATACTCCAATGGTAAGTGGTGTATGGGTTACCATAGGTTGGGTTGATCCTATGTTGGAAGGGTTGTTGGTTGGGGTAGAAGGTGTTTGGGTATTGGTTGGTGGAAGAGATTGGTTTTAGGTGGTGGTTTTTGAAGGGTTTTTGGTGGAATAAGAGGCTTGGGTCACTAAAGGTTGGGTGGAGATAGTGGCAACTGAAGACCTACCCATAAGGTAAGGTGGCATGCTATAAACTAGCTCAATGGAAGGAACCAAAGTAGGGTAACTATGAGCCATGGTGGTAAGGTAGTGTTGGAGATCTATGGGATTGTTATCAAGAAGGGTGTTAAAATATATATCTCCTTGGGAAATTTTCTGAGGCATACTAGGACTTCTAAAGTGATGAGGGGAACTTTCTACATTTGAGATGTACTCCATGGATGAGGAATAAGAATATGGGTGGTTGGTAGGTGGATCTTGGTTTTCTTGGTTCCTATGTTTTTGTCTTGTCAAAACCATGCAAAAAAAGAGGAAACAATGGTGAAAGCAATCTCACACACTCAAAAGAGAAGCAAAAAAAATAAAAGATTCAAGGAAAATAAACATACACTAAGAGTACATTTAAGTTTTATAATACTTTTTATCTCTCTTTGGGTTTATGCCTAAATTTTTAAGAAGTTATGAGACTCAACTTGGGCTTGTAGAATGGGAACTATAAAATTATGTCTAAATATGGTTTTAGGTTGTTAAAAGATCTCAAAAATTTATATTATAATTTGGTATGTGGCTTGATATTGGGGCCTAAACCCTCACTTCACACACTGTAGAGATAAGGGTGTCGGGTGCTTAGCCAAAATATACCAAATTGCTAGAGATTATACTCAACCAATGAACTAAGTTTTGGTTTCACCCCTTCGTAGTGAAGTCTATGTGGGATAACCAATTGAAAGGTTTATTGTTAGGTGATGAAATCCTAATTGGGCCTTATGTTAGTGTTTGATGTTTTATTTGAATGCATGGTTTGGTATTGTGAGTGATAAGAAGTGATTTTCTATGAATAATTTCACCATTTAAATTAGACTATGTGAACTAAACAAGCAAGCAAGCAATGGATGCAAGTTATTTTTAAACCCAAAGGAAAATTTTGATTTTTTTTGAATAAGTATAATAATAACTATGATGCTACTAAATGTGGTATGAAGATGTAATTCCTAATCCTAGGATGAGTGCTTTTTTATTTTAGAAATGAAAAAAAAAAAAATATTAACTTTTCTAAGAATGCAAAGAAAGACTAAAACTTGATTTGGAAAGAAGAGAAATTAAAACTAAGATTTTCACTACAAGAATGAAAGAAAGAACATTTTATTTTCAGAAATGAAATTTGCAAAGGATGGAAATTTCACTAATGCAAACAAATTTACTAAAAAAATATGAACCCAAGAAAAGCTCAAGGGTCCCATCAGGCATGCTAGAATGTTTCACTATTTTTTCATGTTTATTTTTCTTTAGAAGAGAGTAAAACTTAAAGAAGGGTGAGGCAAGAAGAACCTAGATGTAGTGTGGTCTGTAATCTAGTTGATTATGGATACTCCTATTTGGCTTGGGATGATGACTTGAAGATAAGGAAATAACTACAAAAGGGTGGATTATTAAGATTTATGGGTGGATTACCTAGCATGAGCTAGATCCAAGAAGCACTAAACTTCCTTGGAGGCTATCAATCCACTCTTTAAGACAATTAAGTTTTGATAAATGGAAATAGGTACTTGCACAAAATAATATAAAATAATGAAACTTATGCAAGGGATGCTTTGAAGAGAAACAAGTGATTTTGAATAAAATAGCAATAACTTATTTAAAAAATAATGCTAAAATGTTCAAACCTATTTTGTAAAAATAGTTTAGGCCTATATGGCGTAATAAAAACTTAGAAACTAGAATTTGGGTGATGGTAGATAAGTAGGATTTGCTTGTTGTTTTGGGTAGACTAAAAGACACTGTGACTAGTGTCAATCATTTTGCAACCGATGAAGGTTAAGGATAATTATCATTGGTCAAAGGATAATAAATGATAGTCAAAGATGATCGGTTTCAGTCACTATAAGTTTTGATTTAGGTAAAAATGGATATAGGTTTGGTTGCCATAAGGTCTGTACAATTTATTTCTGGGTTGGGGAATGGTCATGAATGTAAAATGGATTCTTATAAGTGTCAAACTTAGGAGTTGTGTGGTTAGGTGATTTCGAATGATTTGTAGATGATTTGGTAGGAGGTAAAGTGCTTGGAGTTGTAGAACTCCAACATAAAGGGGAATATAGGAGAAATGAGAAAATGGGTACAAGTAATGAAATAGATAAAGATAATAATAGAATTAGATGTAAGTGCAAATACTTAGATTTTGAAGATTTTGGCTTGAAATAATGTTTAGTTTGAGTGAAAGTTACGTGGGATCCTAGAGTAATATGGGAAGAGTAGTAGTACTTTAGCTCTTTGTGATGAGTTGTTGAAGCACTTGAATGTCTCTGGTATAGTTGTTGGTTCACTTGGATATTTGATTCATCTAAGAGTCTAAGTTTCTACCACAAATAATAGAATCAATCTCCTTAAGGTAAGGATTTTGGGTTACAATAAGTAATTTTCATCAGTCCTAGTCAATTGGTGTCATTTGAGGGGTGACTGACATCTTTCAGGGATAATAATTCTAAATTTTCCAAAATAGGCATTTACACTTATGATTGGTTGTTAATTTTGATGAAAATGGTTTGAGGTTAATAAAGGCCTCATTGGGATGTGCAATTAATAAGTCTAGGGGGTTAGGGCATTAAATGTCTAGGTGACAATTAGTCCTAAGCCTAGGTGTCAATCAATTAGCCATGGGTTTAGGTGAGGAGGTGTAAATAGTCATTTTTAATTAATTAACTTAATTAAATTAGCCAAAAGGGAGTGAATGGGTGTGTTAAATTTTTTAATAATTAATCCTAACCCAAAGGGGCCAAGTGGGGCCAAGGGGTATCTTACGATGACTAAAACCATGTAATTTTCTAGTGTCTATAATTGTCATTTCATAAAATATCGATATCACCAAAAAAAATTAAAAAATGCCCAAATGGTGATTTCTCCAAAGTCATGAAAATTCACCATTTTTGTAAAAAATGAAAATAGTGATTTCATCTTAAAATGGTAGATAATTACAAAACAATGACTTCATCATTTGGGAATATAGTGACTTCACCCTAAAAGCCAAAATGGTTAACTTGAGGGACCCAAAAGGGATCCAACCTCTAGGAGAAAGGGGAAAATAAGTTTGATAGGGTAGGTTAACAACTTAGAGAGGAGAGTGGATCAACTATAGGCATAGCTTAATCTCATAGATGATGATATGACTTTCCTTTAGGCACACATTAGTCAACTAAAGGAAGAGGTGGTATAGATTATGTAGGTATAGGGCCATTTATAGGGCATTTGGGATTAGGCCATATCTAAGAGATATCAGGTCATAGCAAAGAGAGATCATGTTAGTGCTGATGTGCATTAGATTATATGGGAGCATGATGAATCTCATAGAGTTGGCACACATGCAGGGTTATCTCAAATGGTACTTGACAACCTTCAGGCTAAGGATATGGCCTCTTATTATTGGTGAACATATAAGACTATAGTGTCACAGGATCAACATATAGCCACTTTTAAGGTATGAGAGGCACAAAGGGCCGATAGTAGGTCCTCATGGTCTAGGGAATGGACACATGATATAGGTGTTTCAGGCTAATTAGTTCATCATCCATGATCACTTCCATTACTAGGGTCACCAAGGTCACCACCTACTATAGAGCTGAGAGATTCACATAGTCAGAGTTGATCTTGTATATCTCTTTGGAATAATTGTATTTTAGAATTATGAAATGTATATTCATTTTTATGTTATATATGACATTCATTGTTGTTCTATAGACTAGTACATGGATTGTTATTCTTTTGATATGTATGTGATGCTCTCTTCTTACTTTATCATGATATATGATGTCTTTTATTTATGTTATGTTATCTTGGCACTATTGATGTACTTTCATTTAAACATGTTTATGGGCTTTAATTTTTAATTATTTCATGTCATGACATGTTGGAATGTATGTATTTACTCATTTTTATGACCTATAATATATGATTATTTAGAGATGAACATCTTCATCAGCTCATAGCATAGTCATTGTGATTTCATTGTTATGGGTTTCATTTTGTTTAGGAAAAATAGCCATTGTGAATAAAGTGAAATATCATAGCACCATTGTTTTGATATCCATTGGTCTGATTTTTGCTTTAGGTTGTGACATTATGCATCATAGTTATAAACAACCATAATAACAATATGTATCTTAAGCATGTAAAATTTAATTTAAATTCAAGTATAAACAACTTAGGCATAATATATGATCAATCAAATCCTAACTGTAAATTCAATAAACTAAATGTAGGAATTCATACAAATATATACAACTCAAGTACAAGATATAACACATCAAGACTTAAGTGAAAACATAATTTAATAAACCTAAAACAACAAAAATAAATAAGGTATAAGAAAAGAATTTAGTCAACCACTAGTTAAAACTAAACAAACCAAGAAAACAATCAAATAAAAAATAAACTAACTAAGAAAACTAAAATACTAATGAAAGAAACAATGTTAGTCATCAACCAAAATGAAAATGAAGTTAGCAAAAAAATCAAGGAAAATAACATAAAAAAGAAATCTAAATAAATGCAATACAAAATTAAGTTCAAGTAAGAGAAATATAAAACCAAAGGAATAATAAACAAATAACTAATCTAAATAAAATAATTAATCTAATGTAAATGAACAAATAACCAATCTAATACAAAATGGCTAAACAACTAATCTAACTGCTTGTGCATGTGTAATAAAACTATTATGCTTGGCATAAAGGTTAACCCTAGGCTATAGGGAACAATAGCAAAAGGAAGGATGACAAAGGTTGCACTTAGTCTATATGGAATAACACTATTAGAATGGTCAGGGGGAATAAAATAATAAGGAAGGGGTGGTCAAGCTATCTCCAAATGCACTAAGAATTTGAACACTACCTACATAGTTCCATGGACATAAGGTCTAACATTGGACATCAAGCTAAATGTAGTTCTCCAAAGATTTTGGATAGAATAAAATTAATAATAAGCAAGATAACTTACTCATATAATAAAGTGGGAATGGGATCGCAAATTGGCAAGAGTGTAAGACGAGGAGTTGATACTCATGATTTTGAGAATGTCATGCATAGGAATTCATGAAACCATGAGAGTGTTGTTTAGGTTAAAATCACATTAAAAGATAAGAGATGAGTGCTCAAAAATGAACTTTATTCATAATGATCACTGCATATAATGCTTAGAATGAAAATAAGCTCACAAATTGGTGAGAAAATAAATAACTCACAAAATGGTGAAAGCGTAAGAGGTTTATGACTCGTAAAATGTTGAGAGTGTTGGGAGATAAATGGTGAATGAAATCAATCACCAAAATTGAATGAGTAGACTCTAAATGCACTAGGCAATTAGACATTTCCTACATAGTCCCATAGACACAAGGTCTAATATCAACTTCACGTTGAATGTAGTTCTCCTAGAAATGTGATGAAACAGTATCAAAAAAATGAAATAGATAAATAGAAATGGTCATGATAGGATCCAAGTGACCGCTTCATTTATAACTTATAACTAGGAGATGCACATATTAAGTGGCATGGATACAATTTAAATGGCCTAATGTTGAAGGCTTTTTTATTATTTTTTACCTTATATCCATGTTTTTGGGTTTTTCTAGGCATGTCAACTCAATGAAGAATTATGAGACATGAAATGGGATAACTCAAAAAATGGAAAGAGTATGGCTTATGTTTCTTCTAAAATGGTAATAGCGGTACTTAAATTACTCATAAAATAGTGAGATCATTGGAATAAGCATTTTTTAGTGCATCCATTTCAAATAAACAATGCACATAAAAGTGACTCACAAAAAGGTGAGAGCATTAGCTTAGGTTACTCACAAAATGGTGAAATCATAAGAATAAAGGTGGCTAAGCTAACCTCAAAAAACACTGAGGGATGCCTACATAGTCTAAATGGACCTCAAGACACTGTTGTTCACCCTAAAATGAAGAATCTATGTAATAATAAGTTCATAAAATAAGCAAATAGCGATATTTGAAATAAAAAAATAAGGATATGGTAAGGCATTATATAAAATTTGATCTTAGGCTATAGGAAACAATGACATAGGTATAGTGATCAAGAATATTAACAAGAATAAATAATATAATTACTAGGACCAGTGTCGCACTACCCTAAGATACCATCATTAAATGAAAGGCCTCTTGAAAGTTTCAAACCTAAATCTTCTATTGTAGCTGTATCAGAATTTAACTATTGAATGTGCATGGATCAAAAAGGTGATAGGGGAATGTAAATAATTTTTGGCTAATAGGTAAGGGTAAATAAGGATGGTAAATGATACATTATAAAGAAGCTGATATTATGGTACAACTTAAATGATCCTCATAGATAATACCTTAGGTCTCTCAAGTGAAACAACACTTGAGATGTATTATTTTCATTGGTTTGTTAAGTTCATCTCCTTTTGGAATAGCCACTAGGTATGATCCATATCAATAGTTAACAATAATTGCATATGGTCCTACTTAATTAGGCTTAAACTTGCCTTTTTTATTTTTCTCGGTAGTGGTGTTCTTCTTGTTTTATTTAAATACAAGATCACCAAGCTCAAACTCTCTATATTTCACATTCATATTATATTGACCACATAATTAGTTCTGGTATGAGTGGCCATGTATTTTTCATCTAGTAGTTCCAATTCTTGAAAATGAGCTACTTTGTAGTCCTCATCATGAAGGATATGTTTCAATGAAATTCATAGAAAAGGCAATTCAACCTTGATGGGAAGGATGTCCTCAGTTCCATAAATAAGGGAATATTATGTGGATCCTATTGGAGTGAAAAAATTAGTATGGTAGGCTCAGAGGGTGTAGAATATTTTCAAGTGTCAATCATAACTAGCATCATTGATGATCTTGTTAAGAATATTGACAATGGTCTTGTTAGATGCCTCTACTTAGCCATTACCTTCTTAGTAATATATAGTGGAAAAATGTTGGTTAATGTTAAACTATGCATAGAGAGATTTGACATCCTTATTTTTAAATAAATTTCCATTATTAGATATAATGTTAGATGGGATACTATAATGGTAAATGAGATGGTTCAAAATGAATATGGAACTTTTCTTGCATGTCACATAAGTGAGGGGAATGGATTCAACCCACTTAGTGAAGTACTTGGTAGTGGTAAAGATATTCTTATGGCCATCTAAGGAAGTAGGATTAATCTTCCCTATGAGATGGATTCCCCACATTGAAAATGGCCATGGTATAGTCATCAACTTGAGTATTCATGCTAGAGCATGGATCAAATTAGCATGCGTATGACATTATTTACACCTTTTAACACAAGTATTTGCATCTACTTCTGTGGTTAGATAATAATAACTAGTATGTAGGATATTTTTGACAAGGACATTACCACTAGTATGGGCCCCACAAACACCTTCATGAACTTCCCTCAATGATTATCTATATTCTAAAGAATTTAAACAATGAATCAAAGTTCTATCAAATCTTATATGTTAAAGTGTAGGTCCAAGTAAGGTATAGTGAGAGGTTTAGTGTGTGAAGGCCTTTTATTTTTATGTGAAAGGTCTGGTGGAAGGACTTGGTCATGGAGGTAGTTATATAGTTTGAAATACCAAATAGAACTAGGACCAACAATATCACAGAGCATTTTAATGTCCAAGGGTTCATGATTAGGTGCTTAAAGATATTCAATGAGGAATTGATAGTCTCTTGCCTTGTCTATGATGAGCACAAGGGAACCAATTATAGCCATGGCATCTGCCATCTAGTTATTGGCCCGAGGTATGTGTTCAAACTAAAATTAAGTAATATGTTTCTTGAAAGTGTCCACCATGGCTTTATAAGGTAATAATTTTTCGTCCTTGTTCTAGAATTAGTCTATAACTTTATTAATGATAAGTTATGAATTACCATAAACTAGTAGATGTTGAATGTTCCATTGTATTTCTAGATGAAGCCCCATAATGAGTGATGAATACTCAACCATGTTATTAGTATAAGGAAAGATAATACAGAAGGACTTGGAAAAGATATCCCCCCATGGTTTATGAATAAAAATATTTCTCTTGACCCATGAGACGTGAAATAATCATTAAAATAAAGCTTCCATTACTACTCTTTAGGAGGTGCTTCTGATACAGTCATGATAGACTCATCTATAAATACAAAAGTAAGTTGTTGAGTATCTAAAATGAGAGCTTCAACAATATGGTCTATAAGTACACATCCCTTGATGACCTTTTGGTTGACATACTCAATCTCAAAATCACTCAAAATAATGAACCACTTAGCCACGTAACCCTTTAAAGTTGTTTTTGATAGTAGATACTTTAGTAGATATACTTTGGTGATGACTATGGCCTTTTTGTTGAGAATGTAATGACACAAATTTTGGGTTGTAAAGATCATAAATAAATAAGCTTTATCAATTGGATTATAATTGTGTTCATATTTTACTAGTCGATGGCTTAAATAGTACATTGTATGTTCTTTCTCATGCTCATCATGTTGGGCCACAAGTGCTCCCAGGGCATTTTTAGTGGTAGATAGGTAAAGTAAGAATGGCCTTCCTAGAATAGGTGGTAGTAAAATAGGTAGATTGAAAAAGTATTATTTCAAGTGCTCAAAGGCCTTATGGCAATCTTCATTTCATGAAAAGTCAAGGCCTTTCTTCAATAAATGAGTGAATGGGTGACATTTATTGACCAACTATGAAATGAAGTGTCTAATAGACTATGTTTTTCCATGAAAATTATAAAATTACTTAAAATTAGAAGGTGGAAGCATCTGTATAATGGCCTTAACCTTGGTAGGATGAAATTCAATACCCCAATAAGAGACAATAAATCCTAATATTTTTCTTGAAGTAACAGTAAAGACAGACTTTTTGGGGTTAAGTTGAACCTTGTACTCATGAAGCCTTTAAAATATGCTTTGTCATATGGTAGGATGGTCTACATAGGTCTTAGATTTACCAGTATTTTATCAACATAATATTCAATAATATCATGCATCATATCATGGAATATAACATCCATGGCCCTTTGTTATGTTTCCCCTGCATTCTTGAGGCTAAAAGGCATGACCTAATAGAAAAATGATCCGCAAGGAGTGATGATCATTGTATTGTGTTGGTCATTTAGTGCATTCTTGATTTGGTTATATCCTCAAAAACCATTCATGAGGGAAATCATTTCATGCCCAATCATGGATTCAACAATCATGTCGATGTTCAGTAGAGGAAAGTCATCCTTAGGTAGGCCTTGTTAATGTCTCAAAAATTAGTACACAATCTAACACCTTTTAGACTTTTGTTGATTGGCACAATATTTGAGATCCACTATAAGTAATCAATAGGTCTAATACTTCTTCCATCTAATATTTTCCCCAATTCTTTTTTTATCAATATGGCAATGTGATGATGCATTTTACTCAGTTTATGCTTAATCGCTTAGCATTTGGATGAATTATAAAATGTTATATAACCAATGATGGATTCAAACCTATAATATTACAGTAAACCCATGAAAAAATGTCTTTGAACTCCCTAAGAATATTTTTAATAACTTCACATTCCTCCTTAGTGAGGGATGTGCCTAGTTTTATCTACTTAGGATCATCTAGAGTTCCAACATTAACTTCCAAAGTATCCTCTATAAGGAGAGTAGAGACATCTTATAAGATAGTTGACAAAGATGTAAATTAGTTGGTAATAGCCAAGTCCTCTAGTAAGACTAGTTCTTCAAGTTCCCTCAAATAAAATGAATGAAAAACTCCTAATGGTGTCTAATGCCATGTAACAAACACTCTTAGATAATTTTCTCAAAATCATGTTGCTTCTTTGTAGTAAATTTGGACCCAAATGTAAGTTCATTAGTGGTGGCCTCCTGAGCTTCATTCAAGGAAGGGAAAACATCCCCATCTAGTGGCACTTATAATAGGTTTTCACCAAGAGACTAGCCTTTTTCTTTACTTTTTCCCTAGTCAAAAATCACCTCAAAGAGGTTTCCACTTTGGAACCTCAATGTTTTATTTTTATTTTTTTGGCTAAGGGTGTTCACCCACTCTCCAAAATAGGTAGTGGGATCCAATTTGATATATAATCCTTGTTTATGATCTCCCAAAGGAACATTGTCTCTTATGACCATGAAATCAAAAAAAGCCTCATCACTCTCAAACTCATCAAGAGGTACTATGGATTCTTGTTGGTCCTAGTCTATGAGTTGAGGGTAATAAAGGATAAGTGGGGAATGATGGAATACTAACATAATGGTATAAATGGGGTAAGGGTTAAATAGTTGGTACTTGTTAGGTGTTCATATATACTATGATCAGAATCCACTTTGTTGATAACATCATTGTCATTAGTTTCCAGTATAAGAACATGAATAAGATAGGTGGGGTCACCCTCAAGTAGTTTAAATCTAATACTGTGAGTTCCTTTATACTTGGTCATAGAAATAGGCTTGATAGTAAGTTGTTGATTTTCCCCTAGGCCTCTAATTTCATAATATTAGTTATCCATAATTGTATTAGGGATGGAATACTTTTTACTTTGGTAGTAGTCATCCAAATCATCATTGTAAAACCAAGAATTATCTTTAGCAAGTGGGTCTTGTTTTTGGATAGTGGCTAGTGTGAAAATAATACATACTGGGTTGTGAAGTTTTCCTTTTTGTTGCTATTCCATATAAATTGGCTTGGATTTAGGACTTCCATAAGTCTTGGGTTTTGTGGAATTTTGGATATATAGAATGTATTATGCATAAATTATTCTCCTAAACCATTGTCCAAAATAGTAAAATGATTGACAATTTCAATAGGAGGTGTATATGAAGTTGAGGAAAGGCTATCAACGTCTATGAAATTAGACTCTGGTGATTCAACAAATATAGCCTTTTCCTTATTTAGTTTGGAGTTTAGGATGAAATGGTAATTATAACTCTCATACTCAACCTCTAAATTCTTGAAATATTGATATGGTTGTAAGTCTACATGAATAGTTACCTCCATCCCAAAATGAGGAAACTTGATACACTAGTGCAAGATTGAAGGTATTACATGGTTTTTATGTATCCATGGTCTACCCAAAAGTAAATTATATGATATATATGGATCCAAGATGTATTAAAGTGTGTTATGGGTCAAAGGTCCAACAGTAATTGGTAAACATATTATTCCTTGTGGATCCCTCTCTATGTTATCATAGGCCTTGATGTAATGGTCTCTAGCTAAAGGTTAGTTGTCATATATCCCAGATTCTTGATTAACTTTAAATACATAATATTAAATCTAAATATATTATGTATGAGGACACATTTAACTTTATGTCATGTTATTATAAATTCAATATACACTAATTTATTATGAAGAGGACCTAGGGGTGACATATCACTTTGGTCAAAAGTTAATTGTTGGCTTGGGGCTAGGTGTCCAACCAAAGTTTGAAATTTATCTGATGCAATGTCATTAGGTATTTGGGACTAGCTCAAGAGTTTGGTAAGGATATTTTATGGATGGTAGATATGTGAAACAAATCTAGAATAGATATTTTTATAGGCATGTTTTATAGTTATTCCATAATATCATACATTTTCTATTTTGTGTTGGTAATTGGCTTACTTCTAGCTAGTATGGGGGATTAAATGGGTTCATTGGTAGAAGGTGGTCATGGGCCTATAATGCTAAATTTATTCCAAAAAGTTGTGTTTTCCAAATTTGGATTAGGTAAAGGACCATTATAGCTAGAAGAATGAGAAAGGCCTAGGATGGTAATTCTTGATTATCATTATGCTTGGATTTGATCAAAGGATAAAGGAGGATTATTGGTGTTAAGAGGTTGATAGACATTATTAAATATTAGTCGTTAGTGATTGGATACTAGCCTAGGGTTGATGGTAACTGTGGATACACAAAAACCCATAACATGATCTATAACTTTATTATAGTCATGTGTGACTGCATGATAGGTCTATTGGTTATTAGGGTCATTTTGGCCTTGGTTCCATCCATGTTAGGGTTGGCATTATTTTTGTTGTTTTTTTTATTATTTCATTTTTGGAAGTGGACATTATTTCTACTAGTTATAATTAGTATTTTAATGTTGTAGAAGATGGTATCAATAATACCTAGGTCTTGATTAGATATAGAAGCCCTATTTGTTGGGGATCAACCAACAATATGATTACTATATGAAAGTAATAAACACGGAATTAAACCAGATAGATAAGTAACTAGAATCAGAAATAGGAAAGAACAAGAGATACAAGAAACCACCCTAAAAAATTGTATTAAACTCTTTACAGAAGGAATTACAATTGAAGAAACTTATTTTCTTCCACACCTCTCTCAAATGTACAGATCTCTTCTTAGATCTCTTTCCCTCAAGAGTTCTCTCTCTCAATTACAATCAACTCCACAATCTGGATTGATTCACATATACAATATGTATTCTACTTCTACAGTAGTGTCTATCACTCTACAGTATTGTCCAATAAACTATGAATATTTATCTCTATTATATAACTTTAGAGATTCATGAGCATGCACTTACAGCCATTAGATGCACCTCCTAATCAAGGGCTCTAATCAGTTCTAATCAAAATAGAAATGCAGACTTACAACCAATAGTTCATCTTAAAATTCAAACATTCTATTCTCGTATGAAAATAGATCTCGGACACACACAGGTGACCGACGTCAATTCATGTATGCCTGTCTGTGACTGACGTCGGCCAACCTACTACTGATGCTGGCAGCTTCTGGTCTACACTTGACCATCAATGATGACTGTTGACTTCCATCAACTTTTGTACTTGCTCATGGGGTGAAGCTTTTAGCTCCATACCTTAACAATCTCCCGCTTGGAGATAAACAGCTGCACCAGTACCTGTACAGCAACATCTTCTAGCTCCTCCATCTTTAACTCAATCATGAAGACCAATGAAATTTGAATGAAGATTCAACTTCTCCTTTGTAACCAGCTTGGTTAACATATCAGCAGGATTCTTATCTGTATGGATCTTCTCCAGCTTCAACTCACCATCCTCCAATACCTATCTAATGAAGTGGTACCTAAGCTGTATATGCTTGGTTCTTGAATGAAAGGCTGAATTCTTAGCCAAATGAATTACACTCTGACTATCACTGTATAGCTTGCAACTCTCTTGCTCCTTTCCAAGCTCTTCCATGAACTGTGTCATCCATATCATCTCTTTTCTAGCCTCTGTGACTGTAATATATTATGCTTCTATAGTTGACAAGGCAACAAACTTCTACAACTTTGATATCCAGCTAACCGTCGTTCCACCTACAGTGAAAACATATCTTGTGGTGCTCCTCCTACCATCCAAATCACCTACCATATTTGAATCTACATAACCATGTAGAGAAGTATTTGAACCTCCATAGCACAAATGCCTATTGCTGGTTCCTTTCAGATATCTAAGGATCCACTGAACTACTTTCTAGTGTTCCTTTCCTAGATTAGCCATATACTTACAACTCCCACTATTTGGGCAATATCAGGCCTAATACAAACCATTGCATACATTAAACTTCCTACTATGGAAGCATATGGAACTTTCCTCATGTACTCTACCTCATCATGTGAATTAGGACACTGTTCTTTACTCAACTTGAAGTGTCCAGCCATAGGTGTGCTTACCGGTTTTGCATCCTGCATATTGAACCATTTCAACACCTTGTTCACATAATCCTCTTGAGACAAAATCAACCTGTGATTTTTCCTATCTCTCTTAATATTCATGCCAAGGATTTTTTTTGCTGCTCCCAAATCCTTCATGGCAAATGTGTGAGCTAATTTCACCTTAAGCTCAGAGATATCCTGCTTGTGTGATCCTACAACCAGCATATCATCTACATACAACAACAGAATAATATATCTACCATTATCCAATCTCTTAAAATATACACAATGGTCAGATTGACATCTACTGTAGCCATGCTCAGTCATAAACCTGTCAAATCTTAGATACCATTGTCTTGGAGCTTGCTTGAGGCCATACAAGCTTTTCTTCAATCTGCACACTAGCTTCTCCTTACCTTTGACCTCAAAACCTTCTAGCTGATCCATATATATTTCTTCATCCAAATCTCCATGAAGAAATGCCATCTTAACATCAAGCTACTCAAGATGCAAATCCTTAATAGCAACTAAAGACAGTACAGTCCGTATAGAAGTCATTTTAACAACAGGAGAAAAAATCTCACCAAAATCAATACCTGGTTTTTGTGCAAATCCTTTCACTACCAACCTGGCCTTATATCTCATCTATCCATTCTCACTTTCTTTCAACCTATAGATCCATCTATTTTTCAGTGTCTTCTTTCTTGTTAGCAACTCAACCAAATCCCATGTTTGGTTCTCTTTCAAGGAATCAATTTCCTCATTCATACCTAGCTCCCACTGACTCTTGGATTCTACCTGTATTGCTTCATCAAAACTCTCTAGTTCTCCACCATCAGTAAGCAATAAATAGAATAATGAAGAGGAATATGGAATTGGAGGTGTACTTACTCTATCTGACCTCCTGATGGGTGTTTGAGACTCATTCACAACACGCTGTCCACCCAAATTCTCTGACAGTGACCGACCTCGGTCACTTTCAGACCTGTAACTGGCTGATGTCAGTTCTGCCTGACCGACCTCAGTTTCTGTGTGACCGTCATCAGTTTCTGTACGACCGATGTTGGTTCCTTCCTGACCGATGTCGGTCTTTATGTTTTCCTATCTGTGATTATTCTTTCTCGTGAGCTCATTTTGGATCTTCACCTCGTCCAATTTTGTATTGCTCTGCTCAGATTGATTCAACTTCTTGAGCTGATCACTATACATCACTTTTTCATTGATAACAACATCACGGCTCCTAATTATTTTTTTAGTTCCAAGATTTCAAAACCTAAATCCAAAATCATCAGAGCCATAGCCAATAAATGTGCACCTCATAGACTTAGCATCCAGCTTCTTTCTATTTTCCTTATCAACGTGCACAAAGGCTTCACAACCAAAAACTTTGAGAAATGAGAGATCTATCTTTTTACCTATCCATGCCTCTTCTAGAATTCCACCATCCAATGATGTAGAGGGTCCTCTGTTAATCAGGTACACTACAGTATCCACAGCTTCTGCCCAAAACTCTAAGGGCAATCCAACATGCAATCTCATACACCTTGCATGCTCCATGATTGTTTTGTTCATCCTTTCAACAACTCCATTTTGCTGAGGTGCTCTTAGAATAGTCCTTTGCCTATGGATCCCATGCATATAAAAATACCAGTTGAACTTGTGGCTACAGAACTCACCACCATTGTCAGATCTAAGGCACTTCAATCTCTTGCCTGTTTCATTCTCAACCATAGCTTTCCAAATCTTAAACGTGTCAAAAACATCAGATTTTTTCTTAATAAAATAGACCCATACCTTTATTGTAGCATCATCTATGAAGGAAACATAGTACTATGATCCTCCAATAGAAGCAACTTGAGCTGGTCCCCACATGTCTATGTGAACAAGCTGCAATTTGTGCTTCTTCTTTATTGACCCAGTCTTGAGAAAACTCACTCTCTTCTATTTTCCAAAAATACAGTCTTCACAAAAATCTAGATCTATGCTTTTCAAATCTGGAAACATACCTTTTGACTTAAGAATTGTCATTCCCTTCTCACTCATGTGGCCAAGCCTTTGATGCCACAACTTTGCATCTACATCTAAAGTAGATAATACAGAAGGAGAATTATCAGTAATACAATTATATAAATAGAGAGTACCTACTCTCTTACCTCTGGCCAATACAAGTGCACCCTTGGAAACCTTCCAAGCTTCTGTTGTGAGAGTTACTGTACAACCCTCATCCCCTAACTTTCCTGCAAAAATCAAATTTCTCTTCAAGCTGCGAACATGCATGACATCTCTCAACACCCATGTGTTTCCATTCTGCATTTTTAGCTACACTTTACCTTTGCCAATAATTTTACAAGGCTCATCATCCCCTAAGTAAACTATTCCAAAATCTCCATGGACATAGTCACTGAAATATTCTCTATTGGGGGTTGCATGGAAAGATGCACCAAAATCTAAAACCCAAGATTCTATATTATTATGTAAAGAGAATATAAGAGCATCTTGTGCAACAATACCTGCCACCTTTGCTTTTTCTTTATCATCATGTTGTCTGTCCTCTTTAGGCTTTGACCATCAATCTTTGCTTATGTGCCCTATCTTTCCACGATTCTAGCATTATGGCTTCCTGCCATTTCTAGATTTGGATCTTCCTTTCATCTTTGACTTAGATCTTGATCTCCCTTTCTTTCCCTTCTCTTTCTGCCTTCCCCTGCTCTCAAAACTTAAATCATTCCCTGATGTCTCCTCTGTGCTTTTCCTGCAAATTTCTTCATTCAAGATTACACTAACAACATCATCTACTTTTAAAATATTTGAAGCAGATGCAATATTACTAACTGCCATTACCAAGCTATGCCAGCTCTCAAGTAAAGAGCATAAGATTAATAGATCTTTAATTTCATCATCAAACACTATTTTGACTGAATTTAATTGATTCAAATTCCATGGAAATCATTTATATGATTAGATATAGACTTCCTGCATTTGCAAATTAAATAACTGCTTCATAAGATATACCTTATTTGAAGCTGAGGGTTTTTCATATAAATTTGCTAAAGTAGTCATTAACTCTATCATAGACTTTGCTTGTGATAAATTAGATATCACAGTAGATGCTAGACTGAATCTTATAGATCCAAGAGCCTTTCTATCAAGAATTTCCCATTCTTCATCATCCATGTCTGTGGGCTTCTTTGCAGCCCCACCTAACGGTAAGTATAGATCTTTTTGATACAGATAATCTTCTATCTGCATTCTCCATAATTGATAGTTCTTGACATTAAACTTCTCCATTCTAAGTTTACTTTCTTCTGCCATTGCTTCTCCCACTCAAACAAAAATCCATGTGAGTAACCTGTAATCAATACACACTAAATAGATCTGAACCACCTATTAGTGAACCAAAGCTCTGATACCACTTTTTGGGGATCAACCAACAATATGATTACTATATGAAAGCAATAAACATAGAATTAAACTAGATAGATAAGTAATTAGAATCATAAATAGCAAAGAACAAGAGATACAAGAAACCACCCTGAAAACTTGTATTAAACTCTTTACAGAAGGAATTACAATTGAAAAAACTTCTTTTCTTCCACACCTCTCTTAGATATACAGATCTCTTCTTAGATCTCTTTCTCTCAAGAGTTCTCTCTCTCAATTACAATCAACTCCACAATTTGGATTGATTCACATATACAATTTGTATTCTACTTCTACAATAGTGTCTATCACTCTACAGTATTGTCCAATAAACTATGAAGATCTATCTCTATTATATAACTTTAGAGATTCACGAGCATGTACTTATAGCCATTAGATGCACCTCCTAATCAAGGGCTCTAATCAGTTCTACTCAAAATAGAAACATGGACTTACAACCAACAGTTCATCTTAACATGCAAACATTCTGTTCTCGCACGAAAATAGATCCCAGACACACATAGGTGACCGACGTCGGTTCTTGTATGCCTACCTATGACTGACGTCGGCTGACCTACTACCGATGCCAGTATCTTCTAGTCTACACCTGATCGTCGACGGTGATTGTTAACTTCCAGCAACTTCTGTACTTGCTCATGGGGTGAAGCTTTTAGCTCCATACCTTAACGTTGTTATCCAACTATATCTCTCCATTTTATAACATGTTCTCAATTAGGTGCTTCAACTTCACACATCAATGTATTGAATATGATGGTATTCATAAAATTCATGCTCTTTATATCAATCAAGGTAAGGTACACCTTCAAGAAAGTGTTTTAGAATTGACCAACTAATCATATTGGTTGTGGCTAATTTGCAAAACACCACTTTGATGGGTTCACCAAGGTCATTGAAGACTCTAGCATTGGGTATTATTTTTAGAGGAAGGGTTTGCAAAGGTGGAGGGTGAGGTGTCTACATGTGTGGAGGTAATTGAATTTATGGAGTTGATCATGGTTGTGGAATAGGTTCCATTTGCAAAATAAGCTACATTTATGAAATAGGTTGAATTTATAGAATAAGTTGAGCATACAATAATTGCTTCATTTAGACATGACATGATTTTGTGACTCCATTATTGATAGCATTATTTTTTTAGTTATATACTTTAGGTTTTTAAAAGTTATTAACTAGTGTAGAAGCCTGTATTTGGACTGGGTTTAGGTTTTGACTTGGGTTGGGAATTTGGTTTTGGCACTAACTTTGGTTTAGGTGTACAACTTGATCATCCCTTTATTGATAAGATATTTTTCAATTTGTATTCCTTTATCAATTATCTCTTCAAATATATGGTCACATTACATCTCCAAGTGATAGGATATATCACTCTATATGTTATGCATGAATATCTCAGCCAACTATTTATCTAGAAATTTATGCATGAAGTGGCTAGTAAGTGCCCTTTGTCATTGCAGATAACTTGAAAAACTCTCCCCAAGATTTTGTTTTGCTTAGATTAAATCCACCATACTAATATCATGATCGATATTATACAAGAAATGTTTCACAAACATTTACAACAATTCATCAAAATTTAGCACTAAGTTCTTATGATATTTAAGAAGCCACTCCATGGCCTATCCAGCTAAACTTCAAGGGAAAAGAAGAAGAAAGTAAACATAATTGAAAACCATTGACTATCAGGAGACATAAAAATCCTTAAAATTTTTCCTTGGGTCTCCTTTGCCTTTATACTTGTTAAACTTGGGTGACTCAAATCCTAGAATAAATAGTATCTGTAGGTAATCCATGTTAAATAGATATGAACATATTTCATCCAATTTAAATTTATTTCCCTATTTCACCATTTTAATAGCTTTAATTATATCCTTTACATGTTATATTTCTTGGGTTAGAAAGGTGGAAGGCAAAGATGGATGTGGTTGGGCTTAGGTCATTCCAAGTGGATTATTCTAGCCAAGGTATAACTAAGGTATGACAAACTCTTGTGTATTCACTTGGTTGGTTGTCATTACAAGAAGACATGGCCTTTGGTTTGGAATATATTGTTGGGGTGGTACTTATTGGTAAGACTTGGGATTAGCAACATGGTTTTGATTTGGAAGGAGCTATGGCCTGTGTGGTGGTATTTGGTATCGAGGGATGAAATGTAATTATTGGGTTAGAAATGGAATTTGTTGTTGACTGGTCAAACCTTATATTATAGAGGGTATCTATTCTTGTCCAAATGCTTGTTTCTAAAATTATTTCATGATTGGCACTTGTTTGGGGTAAACTATTTGGTGGGTGTAAGACATTGACTATCTATTAACTACCTATTACATATTTGGCACTTGACATTGGTTGAATACTTATTTCTTGCTAGATATTTATTATTAACCAACCATGAAATTTTATTGACCAACAATATTACATTATTGGTTAGGCCCTATTTGGGATGGAACATTTATCACTTATTATGGTGGCATGTTGGTCTATGTTGTCTATTTTATAATGTTGGTCACCCCCTGTTAGGGTGGAGTAATATTCACCACCTTCTGAGGTGGAGGATTGGTCTATGTTTCACTTTTTTCCCCTATTATGTGTTCAAAGAATCAACTAGTGACATGGGATTAGTTGTGTGTTACATTTGTAAACTTGACATTCTTGCCCCCTATTATGAACCACTCACAATGTTTATTGGAGCTTGTTGTGAATTGGTATTTTGAATACTTGGTTGAGCCTAGTTTAGTTTGGGGTACATTTTCATAGTGAAGCTCTAGGGATGAAAAATGAAGATTCATAAATTACATCATGAATATTATTTTTTCACACAAAATTTTATCATATATTATTTTGAGAGATAGATTTATAAAAAGGTGAAAAGATTTATAATCTTTTCACATGACAGTTATAGGACTCAACCAACATTCTCATGAACCAAATATTATTTAACTAAACATAATAATAAAGAAAATAATAAACTAAAACATAAAAGTCATTTAGATTATAAACCCAACAAACTCCCCCTTGATACAAAGAGATATAGAAGAAGAAAGAACTAGATAAATGACTTTGAAGCCATTAGATAATCTCTATCATAACTAAAATTATCACACTATACCTCTTAGTACTAATCAAAACTAATGCCACTCCATACAAAATCCCACCCTGCTAGTTGTGGCATAAAAGGTTGATGAACACGATCAAGGCCTACTCATCCCCTTTGATCATCATATTTTACTATAGTAGAACCTAATCAAATCCTATCTAACTACATCGACCCACGTTAGTTCCCACATAAGAACCCATCTAAGTGACAAACCTGTATTATGTATGGCACATCTTCATGATGCCTAATAAATGCTGATGACCTTTACTCAACACTGTTAGTGTTATCAACTCATATTATCATCGATGATTGATTGAAGTCTAACCAATGCCTAAATATTCTCCCCTATCAGGTGAGAAGTGATAATCCATGCATCAATAAAAATAAAAACAACTAACTCTATCCACTCCATGTCTTGAATATCAGATATAGAAAGCCAAAAATGGAACTAAAAGCAAAAACACAAGCTAAAATTTTCAATTCAATAATTTAACCCATACTTTGAGCTAATAACTAACTAGAGAGGTTAATTTCCTTCTAGCCTCCAATAGATCCTCCAACCTCTAATATGACACTTAGTTTGTCAATTATGAAGATATTTCAAGACTTGTAAAGGATGGTGTGTTCACCAATAGTATAAGAAAGAAGTGACAGTGCAAAAAATCCCATTTAGAAGGTGTCGATTTCAATTGATAATGCACCTTTATACATCATTTATAATATATTTGGTATAAAAACCATAAAATTAAACTTCAAAAACATAAAATAAAATATCTACTTGATCATAAAAACCACAGTCATAAAAAAAGAATTAATATACCCTTATATCACCATTATGATCTTTTATAACTCCATTACCCATTTACATATCCAAAAACTAAATATTTCATTAAGTTGACCAAAAATAATCTATGGGTTTTGAAACTGTAACCTCCAATTTTTAAAGAGACTATCAAAATCAACCGATCCAACTCTCTCATGATCACTTTGAAAATGTAAGAAAAATTTATTATATAAATTTGGATTTTGATGAGGATGAGGATGTGTAATAAAAGTATACTTTGCTTACAAATAAAAACTACACTTCCTTTTTATTTTTGGTTGAGCCACTTTGAGTTTAGGGTTTGAATGGCTTCATCATAGCTGCTATGACTATCGTTGCTTCATCTTTGTCACTATTCATAAAAAGTTGTGAAACAATCTTGAAAGCTAACCACCATATCAATGTAGAATTTAATTTCAAACCTACTTTCACATAATAAATACATTTAGGAAGAATTAAATTTTCATATGATGTTTTAAAAATCCTTTCTAGGTAGGAAACCATAGATATCTTGAACCTGAGAACCACAAAAGTTTCATAGTTGCTCTCTAATACATAAAAAAAGTAAGGGAAATGGGTAAAAATCCAAGAAATCCTTAGTATAAAATGATATGTTCACCACCTTGACAAACTAGTAATATAGAAGGTCTTGAAACAATTAAAGATTTTAGTAGTGCAAAACCCTGATCATTAAAAACAAAAATCAAACAGTATTCAAGGAGCTTTCTTAATGGTGGCTCGACCTTGAGCATTCTAATTTTCAAGGACTGTGAGGTTTGTATTTAATTTATTTATAAATTCCTTTGTTGCATTAAATATGAACACATGTGGTCACTAATCAATAAATCTATTTATAAATTATATTATAAGCATCAACATGTGAAGATGGATAGAAACAATGATTCCTTTACATAATGTGGTCGCTTGTACAAAATCTATAAGCCATCTTAGCATAGTCTTTGTGCTCTTTCTTTTAGGTCTTACTATCATTATATTGTTGTCTCTTAAAATTTATTATTTATTCATTTCTCCATGAGTAAAAATTCTCTGATACCACTAAAGGCTCCAGGAATGCGAAATGAAGATTCAGAAATTACATCACGAATTTTTTTTTCCACACAAAATTTTATCATAAATTATTTTGAGAGATAGATTTATAAAGAAGGTGAAAATATATATAATATTTTCATGAGGTGGTTATGGGAATCAAAAAACATTCCCATGAACCAACTATTATTTAACCAAACATAATAATAAATCAAATAATAAACCAAAACATAAAATTCATTTGGATTATAAACTCAACATGTTTCACCCATTGTGTTTTGAGAAAGGTCTTCAAACTATGCTATTGTTTGTTCTTGAGTTATAGGAACATGAAACATGTCTGAAACAATAATTGTTTGAATAAATGTATCTATCGTTGGGTTCGCATAACCCAATGAGTTAGTTTTTATCCCCATGAAAGGAGCTAACTCTATAAGTGGCATATTGAATTTTGTCATGACATTCAAATTTTTGGCTAAGTTGAGGTATGTTTGGTATGCTTGATGCTATGATATTTAGTCAATAAATTGACCCTTTCCTTTTTTAAGTGAAACTAACTTTAGGTTGTGCATTGGTACTAAATATTGACTTTGGCTAGATGTGGTTTGTTTAAATGTTTATACTTGAGGCCTATTAATAGTCACATGTACCAAACTAGGTAAATTCTCATGAAGAAAGTCTAAAGGAAACTTAGCACCTACCTCCACCACCCTAATAAGGACTTCATCCCTATTATCTAAGAGGTGATGATCAAACAATCATGGATCATAACTCATGCTATTTTTTAGAGTTAATTAATATAGAATTTGTTATTGTTGAACTTGTTCTATGAAACTTAGCACATTTTCTAGGTATTGGGTTATTTGGTCCTATTCTTTCCCTAGATATGAAGGTGTATTAGCAAGATAGTGTGTCAAAGGATATTTACTTTGTTTTTCACAGTTACTATCATATGAGGGAGAAGGATCTATCACATAATCTACTTCCTCTTCATAAGGCTTGTGAATAAATGGATCACTTGTGACAACATTCTCATAATCAGGATTATGCATGGTCCCACTACATGTATAGTGAGGTATGCTTGAATCAAGAGTCTCATAAAAGGTTGGTCTAATGTTTCAAATGTCTTGAAACTTGGCCTATAATGGAAAAATTGGTCTTTTGTTGAAAATGTCTTGAAAAATGGACTAGAATGAAATGTCGATCTATTATTGTAAATGGTTTAAACTTGGTCTCTAAAAATATTTCTTCTTGAAAACTAACAATTGAAACTTGGTCTAAATTATCACTAACACTCTAAGGTATTTTGAATTAATGATCAATTAAAGGTAAACTTAGGTTTTGGCTTTGGAAAATGTTTTATAAAAAATAAAATCTTGGAATGTGGCACATGAGATTTGAACTAAGCAAACAAACTAAGATATAGAACTAAGACCATGAAATCAGTCTTGGAAACTAGGTTTTGGAAAACAAAATTGATCTAGGAAAAGTGAAATTAGTCTTGAAAACAAACATTAACTAGGTCTTTGGAAACAAACTTGATCTAGGCATGTAAACTTTGAAAAACTCTTAAGTCTAAATATCCTAATTTAAAACAAAAAACACACTTGGCCTAAGATGGAAACTTAGAAACAAGGCAAGGGGTCTTTAAAAATCAAACTAAAAATTAATCCAAGTTGTATGATTTAAACACCTAAAGGTGAGTGAATCAAGCCAAAATTATAAGCAAGAATAAAGTGTACACCAATCATTTTTATATTTGAACTTTGAAAGATGAATTTTGAAAGACTTGGATGAACAAAGTTATAGACTAAATTGTCAATGAAACAACATCTCATCTAAAAGAAAAGGCACAATTGATATTGGTCTTGGTTTGAAGTAAGGTAAATGAATTGAATGATTTCTATAACATAACACTTATTGGTGTAAATTGGTCCACATAATATGTATCTATTTATTTATTTTGATTTTATCAAAGTAAATTTTAGACTCAAATAACACACAAGTAAATTAAAAGGTTACACTTAAGTGCATATTCCTATTGTAAAAATCACATAAGGTATATATCATATCAATCAAAGTTTCCACCAATATACCAATTTCAAAAGGAATTAATTGTTAATTAAATAAATAAAGAGTGCATATAGATATATTTTTTATGCCCCCTTTATCTCCCAAAAATTTGTACATGGCAAAGAACTTAGAGTGTCAAAGCAACTCACCATTTGGTAGGATGTTCTATGGAAAGTGGGGTTAATTATGCTAAATTTTTAATTTGGATTTATAAATGGTCCACAAGTGCCTAGAAACACTTGGGCACAAATTTAAATCACTTGGATCTAAACCACCTAGCTTGTCATGCAAAGGTCTTGTCCTTTGCTTAATGAATTCAACAGTGTACTGCTTAGTGAATTATGATGTCTAGTTGCCACATTGTATAGAAAAATATTATAAGTGAGTGTGAAGCCTTATATTTATAGGCTTCACACTATAGACACCTAAATATATCCATCAATAACCTCCAACCAGGCTTTTGATCAATTTCTACTTAAAATACACAGTTTGGCATAAAAACACTAAAACATGCTAAATGATGTGAAATTTCCATATTAAAGTGCTGATTTTTTCTAGGGTATCCCTAAATGGGGTAATGAAATTTATGGGCCATCTAACTTTTATTAGATCATTCTAAGTCAAAATGTCAATTTTACACCTAGGTGCTCCTGGGAATATGGTTCCAATGCATCTGACATCACCTTCCAATTATAATCTAGTCAAATTTTGGAACAATAATAAGGTATTCTAATCAATTTGGGTAATTTGTGCATAAAGTGCTTAATCATGCTTAAGAGCTAATTAATCCAAATTAGAGCCTAATTAAGAATTCCATGGAAACTTATTGAAAACTTATTTTTGGCAATGAATATTGAATATTTGCATCATCATGTGACCTCATTTCTTGGGAAGACATCCCTAGGCCATAAATGCCATAAATATCAAGATTCATGCCTCCCATGCCTCATCAAAGCCCTCCATGCCTCTTAATTACCCCTTTTTCCAATGTCATGATGAGGATAATTATAAAATTAATTCCAATAATTGAATTAATCCTCAACCACACATCTTAATCTCAGGATGGATGATTCAGGTTGATTCTAGACATTTGCAAAAATATATAAATAGAGAGGCCATGAAAATCATTTATAAGCTATTTTGGTGCAAAGTTATTATGCTCAAATATCTTCAAGGATTTGATTATGCAAAGTTATAATGCCAAATTTATTCCAATCCAAGACAAGCCAAAAAACCACAAGGTGTCAAGGAGAGATGGAGGTAGCCAAGCTTCCATTGCCAAATACTTCATGAGCACAAGCCACTACTACAAAGGTATTTAGAGCAGTTAAGGAAGGTGAAGGAATTATTATGTTTTCATTCCTTGATTTTTAGTTGTGTTTGTCATTTTATTTTTTTAAATAAGCTCTCCCTAGTGTCTATGCCTAGATAAGTTATTATATTAGTGTGTTTATTTCATTTTGATTTCATTTTGGAACTAACACATAGTAACCATCCTCTCTTGAGTCAAATTCCTAGATCACATAATGGCATGCCTGGTAGAACTAGATGCATCTCACACCTGAAGAAGATAATTTTACAACTCTAAAATATTTATTTGGACCTTTAAAACTCTTGCAAATTTATTTTCTAACTTTATTTTTCCATTTTTGGTTGTCATAGTTTTACATAGTAACCGACATCGACAAGTAAGACTGACATTAGTTACATGGCTTAACTAATGTTGGTTAGCAAAATTGGCATCGATTATATTTTGGTTAGCCAAGGTAACCATCATCATTTGTAATAACCAATGTCAATCACTATGTTTTTCCAAAAATACGTACATGAGAGATATTTTTCCAAAGTTTATTGTTTCAAGCTAAAAAGAGCTTCAAAACTAAAAAACATGCTAACATTTTTGTTGTAGGACCAAGCTTGATATTTGTTCAAAACATGTTTAAATCACCTTTTCATGCTTAAAAATAAATTAGGAACCTTGTTTTGGTGTTTAACAAAGGACTTAGATGTTTTGGTGAATGTTTTCAAAGTTTGAAACTAAGACCAAGGGGCCAAATGAACACCACCAAATATTTCATTTTGGGCTTAAAATTGAACACACTTGTCAATTATTTTTTGCAATAGTTGTTTAATCAAATATTTGTTTGGAAAAAAGAGGAATGTTGCATGTATGTTATTCCATTTATCCCCTGTAGGGAACCCTTGGAATCAGAAGTGCCATTCCTATTGCAAGTAACCTAGTCCAAGGCTTAGAAAGAATGTTGTCTAAAGCACTCCCCAAAAACTCATCAAAGTTTGGGTGACCTTGAAAATGACACTAAAGTCTTTCTATTTCATGTTTTCTTTATTTTTATGCAAACTTGGCTTGTGAGGGGGACTGCATCACCTCCTACAAGCTCTTTAGGGAAGCTTTGACCTGGGGTTTCATATCCCAGCATTGACTTCATTTGGCTTATTTGGAGTTTCACATGGGACGTAGTATCACTTTGGACATTGCACTACACTAAGCGAATAGTAAGATGTAGTGGTTACAAAAAGGACTAGACCTTTTTGCAACAAGCCAAGTGATACGAACCCAAAATCCATGCTTTCATTTTGCATTGTTTGGTGTGAAATTCATTGTGCAATTGATTCACCTAGATCATTAGAAAACTTGTTAGATCTTAGAAAAATCCCCACTTGCTGTGAAAGTATTATTTGTGCAAGGTGCGCCTCAAGGTCCATGTCATAGTACTATCATTTGAGAGAAAGGGGGTATAAACACCCTACTATATAATACACATTTACTTTTGGATGAACACTTAAAATCCTCTCAAATGACATATATTGACATTTTCCAATAAAACCAAGCAACCTTGTGAGTTTAGGATCTAAGAATGATTAATTAGTTGGTATTGTCCTAGTTTAAAGTCTTGTTTGGAGTTAAAACTTGGTGTAAACAAACAGTCCAAACCAAACACATAGTCTAAATTTTACTTTGAACAAAGAGGCATTATCTTGTCTGTGTGAGATCTTCAATTTGCATTGTTCAAAAATTCATCAAAATCTTGAGAGTCATATCATATAATTAGGTGTAGTTATGCTACCCAATTGAGTCTAAGACCTTTACCAAAGTTGTTTAAGTCCTTCACTTGTAATCTAACTTCAGAATTACACCTTTACAAGTTCATAGGGTTGATGTGTTAAGTGGGTCCACCATTTACACTAAACTTGAGGGAACTTAGGTTTAATTTCCAATTTAGGTTGAAAAAATATTTAAAGACTCATAATCATTATCATCACTTGATAGAATTAATCCATTTTGTGATAAACACTTGCACTTTGAGTCTATGCACCCCACCACTTTTGAGTCAAAAAAAATAGTGTTATGTTGTCAAAATTATAGGAAAACATCTTTGCCCTAGAGAGTTTTTGAAATAAACCTTTTTGTCATACCTTTTAGGTAGTATAACATCACTATGTTGCCCAAAACATTCCAAATATTGTTTCATAGATCCTCTTTCATAGAGTTCCAAATTTTCTCCTACATTTTTAGACCAGTTCAAGCATACTTTTGTGATCTTTTGTCTAAAATAGTTATACTATTCACTTTTGTCTATCTTACTTATCAAAAGGAACCTAGTTTTATAACATTTTTTGTGAGAAAATAAACTATTTATAAAGTGCCTTTTATTTCATACCTTATACTTAGTTGATCAAGTTCATGTCCAAGAATCAAATGCCTAGTGTTTTTTAGAAATGTTTCAAATATATTAGATTAAAACTTTCATCTATTTCAAAGTCTAGCTTTTGAAGTCATTTGGCCAAGATTCCTAGCACATGCCTTGTTTGAGCCTAGCTTTTGATGCCACATTTGGCCAAAAGACCTAGTAACTTTTTAATTTCTTAGATTAGACTTATTTGAAACACTTCGACCTTAAAGTTTGGCATCTTGATTTTTAAGACCATTTACTTGCTTACCTTTGTGTGAATAGTGAAACATTAGATACTTCACGCTATCTTGTTTCCTCACAAATATTTACATAAACCATTTTGATCCTTTTGACAAAATCTAGACCAAGTTGTAACATCATCTATTTTAGATTCTATCATTTTTAGAGTTTGTAGAACTCTTTGACGTTTTATCACAAAAGTACTGACTATGTATCCCAACATGTATTCCTACACTTGTAGTGGACTCATGTACAATCCAAGGAATAGTATTATAGTTGTGTAGGAAGAAATTGTGCAAGACCCCTGTGTAGATACTATTACTTATGAGATAGATTATTTTCCCTCTTATAATACTCAATCAGGAGCACAAAGCCAAGATCCATTGACCAACTATTTGATTAACACACCACCTTATTTAGAATAGCACCAAGAGAAAACTATGTAATACCTAGCTACAATACCTGTACGGGGATGAGCTAGTACTTCAATAGTCATATTCTACTAATACAACTTCCACATATGATCCATTTTTGTTTGAGCGACATTTTTTAGAGAACAAAGATGAGATTTCAGTTAGAGCCATAGAGGTAGGGGCCAAGTTTCCACCAGACTTACCCCATGAAAATTTACCAAGTCTAGTAAGAGTACCCCACAATATCATTTATGATCAATAGGCTTCTTCTAGCAATCTTATGGCTCTAGTCCAAACAACGTACCAAGATCCTAATATATCTAATCAAGGTAAAAACATCATGGAAGATCACTTTAACCAAATGAAAATAGCATATCAAACATATTTGAATCTAGCACATGATTTCAATTAGATGAACATGGTAAGTAAGCCTCTCATTAACCTATTTCCTTCAACAAGAGTGATGATAGAGTTAACTAGATAAGAGAATCCAAATTTTGACCGATTTCTACAAACTATTTCAATAGATAACTTGGTGCATATTCAGCCTCTACATTAAATAGTGAGCCAAATGTAGTAGATAATATGCAAACAACATCTAATCTTAATGAAAGTGGTACTAATACATAAACAACTAGCCAACAACATGTACCTATAGTTAATCCTATGAATAGGTCATCATACTAGGGAGTGGGAGTTTCTACACCCCAACCTCAACCAACTGCTTCCTCAAATATACAACCTATGGGATTAGGTAATCAAACAATGGCTAATTTCATGCCTTAATGATAGAATGTGATGAATACTACTCCTCCTCAACAAGTAATGAGTAGTATTCCACAATAATAGGTACAATCTAGTATATCAACATAATAGAGGACAAATACATTGCCACCTCAATCAAGGGAAACAAATGTTCCACCTCACCAGGTAATGATGAACATACCTCTTCAGTCACAAACTAATATTCCAATCCAAAACCAAACAATGACTAGTCAAAAATGTGCAAATATTGGTCAATGATAGATGTCGAATCTACAACCCACTTTCACTTCCTCACAAGGATTCATGCAATAAATAAGTCCCCATGTTTCTTAGGTACCTACTTAAAAATTGTTGGTTCAAAATGTAACATAAATCTAGAGACATGGTCTTGGTCCATAAGTTCCCACTCAATAGCAAGGTCTGATTAGTTGACAACATATCCCTTTTCAACCACAGTAGACACAGTATAGTTATATCCCTCCATCCCAACCACAAAATCCTCCAAGTCAAACCTTTATCACCAACCCAAACTAGAATATCACACAACCAAGTGTGTAACTTCAAGCACATCTTAATCCACATATGTGTATTCTTAGTCCATTCCTAAACCAAGCTAATGTACCCCAATACGTATCTACATCATACCTTAGTCAAAGTGTTCCACTTGTGACCTCCCAACCATCTATCCAAACCCAAATTCTCTCTCAAACCAATATTCCTTCTAGTTTCCTATCACAAGAATTACAATAGATGAAGGATACAATTTCTACCATTCAAGCTGGTAAACAAACTAAAAATTTCAAATTGGATGACGTATGTTCCTATCCATTCATCATGGAGTATTTTTAGATACCATTTTCTCTAGGATATGAACCACCAAAATTTGATAAATACAAAGGGAAAGGTGACCCTAAGGCTCATTTGACCAATTTTTTCATAGTATGTCAACCAATGGCATATAGCGACATATACCTTTTGTTGTTGTTTCCAAGAAGCTTGGTTGGACAAGCCTTGGAGTTTTTTTTAAAGTTGCCTAAAAATGTAATAATAGATTTTGATGATCTTCCCGATAAGTTTGTGTAGTACTTTTCCTATAATCTCAAGCATGAGATTTCATTGGTGGATTTAATGCACGCAAAGCAAAAAATTGGTGAGAGTTTTAAAATTTATTTATAGTGAGCCTTTGTGAGTCATTTCACCCATAGTTTATTAGATAAACAATTAGCTTTTGTGTTTACCAAAAATTTGCATAGTGAGATAGCTTATGATTTGGAACTAAAATGTGCACATACGATCAAGGAGATCATTGATAAAGATTTGTTGATGGAGAGGGTATTCATAAATAAAGGAGTCATCAAGCTTAATTCAACTAGTCAAAATCAAGGTACCAATTAGGGAAATGACCAACATCCCATCCAAGTGCAATCATCACAACTAGCATAGGCTAATAACCATGAAAGATTGAAGCAATTCAACTATAATAGGAATTTTGTGGGAAATGGAGTAACTAAATCTCATCATATGAAAATGGTGCAAACATCATTTGCACCACCTTTTCAACTTAATCTTACTCAAATAGTGTCATGAATGCAACAACCAAAACTTTCACAACAAATATAGCTATCGTTACCATTGCAAACCCCTCCTCCTAGAATAAATGTGCCTGTACATCATGTCTTTAGTGACCTGAGAGAACCTATTGAGTTTGTATTTAATAAACTTATTGCCACTAATTTTATTATTTGGCTTATACTGAATCATTATTCATAAGGCATTCCTTATCCTGATTGGTATGGTGAAAACAAATTTTGTGACTATCATTGGGTCAATGAGCATAATCTATGAAGATGTATCCAAATCATGCATTTAATTGAGAATGTGTTGGATAAAGGGGAGATAAAATTAGATAATGGTGCTTCCACTTATAATTAAACTCTTGGGATCTATCAAAACCAATTTCCCTGACATAACTATTAATACCAATAAAATAATTAGCAACAACAACAATGACTAGTGCAACAAAAAAATTAATAATATCAAAATCAAAAGCCAAACTAGTAGAATCAACAAAATCAAAAGTATAACCCACAATAATAGAACAATGGATAAAACTAAGGTCAAAATGATAACAACAAACAAACCTACCATATAGTTTCACATGACTATAATAGGGTTGCAGGTCATATTATAGGGGGTAGCATTAATACCATCTCCATTAATCCTAGACCAAACACTAATTAGTCTAGACCATTGATAAACAACAACATTCAACTAAATTACATGGATAATCCTTCTTTTACCTAGGAATGTATATAGGCAAACCAACAAATTAGGCCTTCCCTTTTTGTACCTTATATCAAAAACTTATCCTTGCCATGTGACCACATGCAAGTGCACTGACAACTAAGACTTGTCATGTCTATTCCCACACTATTCCCAACATCAGTTAGCAATAATGATCTAGTATTTAATCTTGATTATGAAATCACAACTCGAAGGTGAAAGATTACTATCCTAGGCCCACAACTATTTGCCACTTTGTGTGTCATCCAATCAACTGTTCAACCTCAGAATAAACCATTCACTACTGACTAAGACAAGAAGTTTGATATTGTGGAACAATTGCAAAAAACACCATCTCAAATTTCTATTTTATATTTGTTATTAATGTCAATAATCCATAAAACATCTTGAATGTGTTTTTGACCCAATCCATTATTGCTACTGACATATCCCCTAATAACTTTCAAGCTTTGGTTGGATACCTATTTCCAACCCAACAATTCACATTCAACCAAAGTGATATGTCTTCCCTTGGCCCACTCCATAATAATTCATTATACATAGAATTTTATATAAAGCAACATAAAGTGAAATGTGTCCTTATAGACATTGGATCAGGCCTCAACATAGTGTCTCTAAAGCTCATCAAACTTCTTGGGTACATAATGGTAGATCTCTAACCATAAATAATAACCATAAAAGCTTATGATAATCAAGAAAGAAAATCACAAGGCACCATTAGGTTGCAAATTATCATTGGGCCTTTAACCCATGATACACTTTGCCTTGTGCTTGATCTTGAGTTATCATAGAACATGCTTCTAGTCAGGCCTTGGCTACATGAGATTCATGTAGTCCCATCAACGCTGCACCAATGTATCAAGTTTTCCCACTCAGGAATGGAAGTGAATATTCCAAGAGATTTACACCCATATGAGCACTATAATCATATTAAGTCCAAATTTTAAAACTATAATTATCAGTATGATATGAATCCAAATTCCAAGAAGGATGAAGGAAAAGCTATACTTATTCATCCTTCATTAGATAATTGTATAGATCCTAATACCTTGGATTCCCTTTCCCACATGCCACCTCTTGAATTTTCTAATCATTTCACCATTTTAGATAATGCATAAGGAGAGTATGTGACCCATGATACATTTCATACTACCAATCTTCCTCAGAATTTGAAAGCCTTTGGGCAACCTAAAGTTACCCTACATATGCATTGGCAACAAAAGAACAAAGATAAGGGACCTATTACATTTGGCCTAGAACCTGACCCTCTTAAAGGGGATGAATCATGGTTATATAATGACAACCAAGCTGATTTTTATAAAAATGCCAAGTATCCTATTCCTAATATGATCATGGAGTGTCACAATTATGAAAGAAGAGGCCTTAGACTGAATCAATAAGGAACCATCAAGCCAATTTCCATGACTAAGTATAAAAGACCTTATAGACATATATTTAAACTACCTAGGGGTGACCCCACATATCTTATTCAAACTCCCTCACCAATGACTAGTGATGATGATGTCGAAAGTGAAGCAGAGTCTGATCATAGTCTCACCTTTGATGACCTAGATGAAACCAACTTATTTGATAACAATGCCATTTGTACCCTTACCTTGTCCATTAATCACAACCATTTGCCATTCTATTATCCCCAAATGATAGATTGGGACCAATAAGAATCTAGTTTATTGATTAATGAGTTCTAGAATGATGAGGTATTTTATGACTTTTTAGGCCTTAAAGACAACATTTCATTGGGAGATCACAAATTAGGGTTCTCAATCACATTAGATCCTATAGCCTATTTTGGAGAGTGAGTGAACACCCTTAGCCAAAAAAAATAAGTAAAACATTGAGGTCCCAAAGTGAAAACCTCATTGAGGCACTTTTTAACCAGGGAAAAAGTAAAGATAAAGGCAAATCTAGTGTTGAAAACCTATTTTAGGTGTCATTAGATGGGGGTGTTCATTCTTCTTCAAATTTAGATCAGGAGACCACCAATGATGAACTTTCATGTGGATCAAATTTTAGATTTGATAAATAATAAGTATTTGATCAAATTCTTGAAGAATTTTTGACTATTTTTGTCACATGGCCAGATCTTCCATTAGGGGACTCAAATTCATCATGCCTAGGAGAATTTAAAGAGAAAGTCCTAATGGAGGACCCTGACATAATTCAATAGTTCAAGTCACTATCTACTATCATAGAAGACAATTTGACCCTTCTAGTCAAAGTTACAACATAGGTAAATATAAAGATTCCATCAGAGATGAAATGGATAAAATTAGGTGCATCCCTCACTGAGGAGGAACATGACATCTTTACATATCTATTAAGAGAATTTATAGATGTATTTATATGGGCCTATTCTAACATGACAAGTTTAGACCCCACCTTGGTTCTACACCACCTTGTGGTTAATCTTGATGCCAAACTGGTAAAGCAAAAGTTATATAAGATGCATCCTCACATTGTTGTATTGGTAAAGAAAGAGTTGGAAAAACTCTTAGAAGTAGGATGTATTCAATCCATTGACTACTTAAAATGGATATCTAATGTAGTACCTATTAGTAAAAACCCTGAAGGGATCTTAATCTGTACTGATTTTTGAGACATCAATAAAGCTTGTCCTAAAGATGATTTTTCCTTACCTAATATCAACATGATCATTGACTCCATGGTCAGATATGAAATTCTTTCACTCATGGATGGTTTTTCAAGATATAACCAAATCAGAATAGCACCAAAAGATCAACATAAAATAGCATTCACCACTCCAAGGGGAACATTTTATTACCAAGTAATGCCATTTGGCCTTAAGAATTTTGGAGCTACATATCAAAGGGCCATGACTATCATATTCCATGATATAATGCATGATATTATTGAAGACTATGTTGATGACATATTAAGAAATCCCAAAACCAAGGCCGACCATCTAACAGTGTTGCATAAGATATTTGAAACATTATGGGAGTCCAAAGTCAAACTCAATCCAAAGAAATGTGTGTTTGGTGTAACTTCAAGAAAATTACTTGGCTTCATCCTCTCTCATATAGGTATTGAATTTGATCTGGATAAAGTCTATACTATAACTGAGATGCCACCATAAACTAATTTGAAGCAACTCTGTAGTTTATAGGGTAAGATCTAGTCCATATGATGCTTCATATCTTAGTCAGTAAATAAGCACCGTCCATTTACACACCTTTTGAAGAAGGGAGTTACATTTCACTAGGATGATCACTACTAAATATATTTTCAAAAACTCAAATACTATCTTGTTAATCTACCTATTTTATTACCTCCTATTTCAGGAAATCCATTCTTGTTATACCTATCAGCTACCAATCGTGCTTTGAGGGCACTCTTGGCTCAACATGATGACAAAGGAAGGAGCACATTGTATACTACCTAAGCCATACCTTGGTTACATATGAACATAACTATGCACCTATCAAAAAATATTGTCTATCCATGGTCTTCATAGCTTAGAAACTATGCCATTACATGTTGAATAATAAGACCATGGTCATTTCAAAAGTAGATCCACTCAAGTATGTAGTATCTAAAATAGCTTTTCAAGGAAGAATGGCTAAATAGATCATGCTTCTCAGTGATTTTGACATAGAGTATGTCAATTAAAAGGCAATCAAGGGATAAGTTCTTGTAGATCAAATTTTTGAAACACCTCTCATAGACACACAACCACTCACATTTAAATTTCTTGATGAATCTATCATGACCATCATTGACACACCCCTTGAGGATCAACCTTAGAAACTATATTTTGATGGTTCATTCACTACACATGGATCGGGGGTAGGCCTATTATTTATTACACCATAGGGGGATCTAATCCCTAAATCATTTAGAATTAGCTTTCCTTGTACAAACAACATGGCTGAGTATGAATAATTTATTATAGGACTTTGACAAGCAGTGCATTGGAATATATCTCATCTCTATGTTTATAGTGATTCTTAGTTAATCATCAATCAAGTTACAGATCATTTTCAGACCAAAGATGACAAGTTGGTTCTATATAAATCCATGGTCGATAATCTTAAACAACAAATTGTCAATATTTAGTTTGAGCACATAATGAGGGCTGGTAATAGAACTATAGATGCCATGGCTACTATTGGCTCTCTGATTCAACAAACAGATAAAGCTAGAGATTATTAGTTCTTCATTAAGAATTTGTCAGCACCAACTCATGAACCTTCAACTATTGCCATGATTTTTGATATTGTTTATCCTAATTCTATTTGGTACTTAGACCTTTACAACTACCTTCATGACCAAGTTATACCACCTAACCTACCTCAAAAATAAACCAAAGCTTTCATTCATCATTCCACTCATTATACTCTACTTAGATCCACCCTTTACCATCATAGTTTTGATGGAACTCTGTTTCATTATTTAAACTCAGTAGAGTCTACACTAATGTTAAAATAAGTTCATGAAGGAATGTGTGGAGATAATTCTGGTGGGGTAGTCCTATCCAAAAATCTTTTGCGTACTAGTTATTATTGGCCCACAATGGACACATATGCCACTGCCTACATAAAAAAATGTGATAAATTTCAATGGCATGCTAATTTGATTCATGCCCCAATAAAAAATTTGAAACCAATGTTGAAATCATGGCCATTTTATACATGGGGACTTGACCTCATTGGTAATATTAACCCCTAATGTACATAAACATATCCTTATCACCATCGAGTATTTCACTAAGTGGGTTGAAGTTATACCCCTCACATGACTGGAAAGAAAATTTCCAAATTCATTTTCAGCCACCTCATTTGCTGCTACGATATCCTCTCTGACATTATATTTGATAATGGAGGATCATTCAAGAACAAGGATGTAGAATAGCTATGTACTAAATACAACATCACACAAAATTTTTATATAGCATATTACCCTCAAGGTAATGGCCAAGTTGAGGCATCCAATAAAACCATTGTTAACATTATCAAAAAGATTGTCAATGATGTTGGTCATGATTGGCACCTCCAGATATTCTCTACCCTTTGGGCATATCATACCAATCATCATATCCCCACATGAGCCAATCCATACTCATTTATGATACTAAAGCCATCCTTATTATTGAGGTCTAATTACCTTCACTACGCATCTCTTTCACACATATCCTAGATGATCATGACTATTAAGTAGCTCACTTGCAAGAGCTAGATCTACTTCATGAAAAAAAACATAGCCACACTCAACAATCTTTAAGCATATTAGAACTGACTCAAAAGCCACTATAATTAGTGTGTTAAGTATAAAACATTTAAACTTGGTGATCTTGTTGTTAAATAAAACCAAAAGAATACCATAACTTAGAAGAAGCATAAATGGAAATTTAAACCAAACTAGATAGGGCCTTTCATCATCACTATAGATTATGGATCAGGAACATACAAGCTTACCACACCACATGGTGATGAACTTCTAGAGCTAATGAATATTATTCATCTCAAGCAGTACTATGCTTGAATGCTAAGGTGTATTTTCTGTAACGACCATTTTAGTTATGTCATTTTATCACTATTATTCTTTATACAAATACCATCCTTATTCATCTCTTCATTATATCCACTTTCTGTTTCCATTCTATTGAACCAATGTCTTCTAAAACCTATCCCATTTGACCTTGGTTTTTGTCATTTGTTACGCATTTTCAACATTGAGGTATCTAATTAGTTCATCAGTTAGTTCAAGTACTTTAGATAGAGAACATATTTTGGGATAGTTTGACAAAAGTTTCAGTAGTTAAATCCTTCATTTGTTATTCCTTTCTTACCACTGGTCTTGCTACTAATTATAACCACCTTTGGGAAAATTAGTACCATTGATCTATGCCATTGTGTCCTGGTTATAACCACCTATGGACAAACTAGGGGAAACATTAAGCCTTGACATAATAACTTTCCACTTCCTATGCCACACTATGATTTTTTACCAACTATGTCTATTTTGTTTGAATTGATTGCTACACTAGTTGAGTTCTTCTATTTTAATAGTGGAACTACAGTGACTTGAGTCCTACTCTAGAACTATGTAGGTAGCACTCAAAACTTATTAAGGTCAGCTTAGTCACCCTAAGCGATGCTCTAACTATTTTATGAGCACCCTAAGCCATGCTCTCACCATTTTGCAAGCACCTTAAGCCACTCTCTCACCATTTTATGAAATTAAACCATTTAGTGTCTCATCATTCTTGATTGAGTTAAGACACTCCAAAATAATTCCAAAAACATTTGAAAATTTATTAAAAAGGAACAAAAATATTGACCACTTCTTTGCCTTAAGGATTCTAAGAACCCTTACTAAGTTACAATAAAATCACTTGTCATTCAGTTTCCTCATCCTTTTTGACCTTTTTCTCTCACGTATTTGCTATTTTACAAGCCCATTCCTCTTTTTCTCTCACATACATTCCATTTGTTTTCCTTAATTATCACATTCTTCCCATTTCCTAGGAGAACGACATTTGGTTTGAAGTTTTTTATTGGATATTACATCCATGGAACTATGTAGGCAGTGTCCACTTGTCTAGTGCATATGGAGAGAGCTCAGCCACCCCCTTTATTTTCTTCTATTTACCCATTTTATTCATTGTTAAGTTGTCACCTATTTTCTAGGGGTAATGTTTATGGATCAGGAGCATATTAAGGAGGCATCATATAGTTAGTTCATCATCATTGTAATTGTATGCATATAGGACCTTTTCATTGTTTGAGAAGATGTTACTATGCTTATATCTTTTAATGCCTTCCCAAATAGGGGCAAACTGTAAACACCTAAATCTAGCCACTGATAACCTCCAACTAGGCTTCTAATCAATTTCCACTTAAAATGCACAATTTGGCATAACACTAAAACATGTTAAATGATGTGAAACTAACATATTCAAGTGACAATTTTAGCTAGGGTATCCTTAAATGGGGTAATGCAATTTATGGGCCAGCTAACTTTGATCAGATCATTCTGAGTCAAAATGTCAATTTTGCACCTAGGTGTTCTGGATTGTTCTTTCCTATCAAATCTTCTGCACAAGATATGTGTCTTTATTATTTATTTTTGGTAACATTCTAAATGGGAATATGGTTTCAATGCATCTAACTTTGCCTTCTAATTCCAATCTAATCAAATTTTGGACCAATAACAAGGCATTCTGATTAATTTGGGTAATTTGTGCACAAAGTGCTTAATCATGCTTCAGAGCTAATTAATCCAAATTAGAGCCTAATTAAGAATTCCATGGAAACTTATTGAAAACTTATTTTTGGAAATGAATATTGAATATTTTCATCATCAGGTGACCTCATTTCTTTGGGAAGACATCCCTAGGCCATAAATGCCACAAATATCAAGATTCATGCCTCCCATGTCTCATCAAAGCCCTCTATGCCTCTTAATTTCCCCTTTTTCCAATGTCATGATGAGGATAATTATAAAATTAATTATAAAAATTGAATTAATCCTGAACCAAACATCTCAATCTTAGGATGGATGATTTAGGTTGATTCTAAACATTTGTAAAAATCTATAAATAGGGAGGCCATGAACATCATTTCTAAGCTATTTTGGTGCAAAGTTATTATGCTCAAATATCTTCAAGGATTTGATTATGCAAAGTTATAATGCCAAATTTATTCCAAGCCAATCCAAGCCATAAAACCATAAGGTGCCAAGGTGAGATGGAGGAAGCCAAGCTTCCATTGCCAAGGACTTCATGAGCACAAGCTGAGCAAGCCACCACTATAAAGGCATTTAGAACATCCAAGGTGAAGGAATTATTATGTTTTCATTCCATGATTTTTAGTTGCGTTTATTATTTTATTTTGTTAACTAAGCTCTCCCTAGTGTCTAGGCCTAGAGATGTTATGTTATTAGTGTGTTTATTTCAATTTATTTTTATTTTAGAACTAACACCATACTAACCATCCTCTCTTGAGTCAAATTTCAAGATCACACAAACTAACCCCAACCTAGGAATAGTTAGATCTAGGTTAATTATGGGTTAACCTTGGGAGGTTAAATGCAATAAATAAGTTCATTAATTATGCATTTATGGAGGCATGGCTCAGCATTTTAGATTTTTAAGGCATTTATATTGATATTTTATGATTTTTTATTTTGAGGATGATGATGCCATCATGACCTCACTTTCTTGATATTTGTTGAATTTTAATTTTAGGAACTTATATTTTCACTAATTCAACATGTAATATTTAGCTAAGAATTTAATTTAATTTTTTTACTTAATTAATTTTGGTTAGTCCTTTTGTCATATCAGGAATTGGATTAAGTACCCTATTTAATAAGTTAAAATTATCATTTTACTTGGTCATAACCTGACTGGAGATGAATCTGTTGGAGGTTACCGTTACATACATGATAATAATACAAATAGAGATGCCTCAACACAATTATGGGAACTAATTTTTTATGTATGGATGAAATTGGATTGTTTAGGTAATTTCTAAGCTTAATTTACATTGCTTACTAGAAATTAGTTTGATACATGGTTTAGACATGGTTGTGGCTAAAATGGGATGTCTACAAAATAAAATAAATATAAAAAAATGAAATGTTAGGTATTTAATTTTTTCAACCCTATTTGTGTATGTTAAAAAATATATCCCCAATTTTTAAAAAATGGATTTCCCATTTTTGTTAACACAAAAAGTATAAAAATATAAATTAAAATGATAATATGAAATAAAATTCAAATAATCATTTAAAAAAAAAAAATAACCTCTTTTGAAAGACCTTATTAATTTTATTAAAAAAAAGTAAAGTCTATATATAAAACTTATAAAATGTTCTTTTTCCTCTTCCCCTTACTTTTTTTATTCTTGTGTATTTTAGAATTTATTTTCAAACCAATCATCTATGTACTATGGTTCTTTGTCTTTAAACTTTATTTTTCATTTTCTTCTTTCCAATTTTTATTTATCTATTATTTCAAAAACACCATAAAAATATAAATAAATATGATAGTATAAGATAAAAATAAAAAATATCCCATAATAACAGTAATTAGGCCCTTTCAAAAAATATATATATATTTTTTTATTTTCTAACTTATTAAAGATAAATAAATGTCATTTCATTAATATGCATTTGGTATTTTTGTTTTTTAATATATGGTTTGGTTTGATGTAAATCCTGATGCACTTGAATCATATTTATTTTTATACCTTTTCTCAAATTTTGAATGTGTAAAATTTGATATTTCAAAGGGAATTTTTTACAATAAGAAGGAAATGCTTACATTAGTTTTCACATCAATGTTTACCTCAAATATTATGTTAGTAATTTATTTAATTTAATATGTTCAATACCTAATTTAAATTTAGATGATTACTATCATTTTGGAGGTGTTTCTATTTCATTTCAAAAAAAAAAAAAAAAAATTGTTGTTGACAGTAATAACATCAAAATTTGAAAGATTTCCATAATTGTGGAGATGTATTTTAATTCTTTTGCATAAATTGAATCAACATTGACACAATTTACATTAACAAAAAATTGACACTAATAACATCAAATCTTATTGTAATAGCACCAAAGTTCACCCCCTAAAAAATTTGTTAATCTTTTTCATATGATTTCCTCAACATATACTAGTTTTTATGCTTTAGACCCATTTAATTCAAGTACATTTGCATTCAACCTTACCCTATTTTTAATTCATAACCATTGGATGTAAGCATGGGTTTCCATAATATTTAATTTAAATCTATATATCATCTATATAAGTAAATATGCATTGCAGGATTATGGCTCATTTAGATGCATGAGAGTATCTACCAATTATTCATAGGAATTTAATTAGCACACATATGCATTTTAAAATAAATAAAGAAATAATTAAAGTATTTACTTTTTTTAAGCTATTATTTCAAGGGAAAACTTTTGTCACATGACCTAAATGCTTTCATGTCACTTGAATGATTTATATTTAAGTAAATTGATATTTTTTGATAGATTTTTTTTATAATGGTTTCCACTACTTGGTACCTAAAAATACCAAAATAATCTTAATATCCACATAGTTTTCCATATACCTCAGAAACTCAAATTATTTTTTTAATTTTTAAATATGTCAAATATTAAATGGAAATGAGGATAATAATATTATGTTTTAGAGGTGTTGTGGAAGAAAGATAGGAGTGTCAGAGAGGAACACAAGTTAAAACATGGATCAACCACGCAAGAAGATGTTATGTTTATAGACTTTATGTGTATGCATGATTCTATATATTTATATTAATTGATTAATGAAACTTAATATAATTTTGACATTTATTTGGAATGTTTAATTATAAATAGATCATTTTAAATACTATATTTTTCTAAACCCATATATTTACACCTCGATAGGGTTTGAAATAAGATTTTATTGAATTACTCATTTATTACCCCCATTGATTTCCTATCTTATTTATATTTTATTTTATTGTGATGGTTTATAAATTTTATGTGCATTTTATTACCTTAGAACATCCTCCATTTTTTAGTGCTCACATCTTATGTTTCCTTCTGCTCACTCATTGAATCCTTCTAAACATAGTCATCATCATTCAATATAATAAAAATCTAAAAGGAATTAGTGTAATTCATTTTTTATTTAATTAAAGTGTTTTTCATGGTTTATTTAAATATCTATGCTTTAGATCATGTTCAAATGCATCCATATTTGTCATCTACTTTTCATGTCTTTCTACATAGCCACCTCTTATTTATTTACTTATAGTCACCTCTCCCATTATACATAATGATTTCTCTCACCACCTTGACACACTCCTCTTCCCTCTTTTCCTATGTGCCACCTTTCAATTTTCCATTACTTAGGGAAAAAAATAAAGGTAGTAAACATTTAAATAAATAAACACAAATTGGTAATTGTCCCTTTTAAAGGTCTCATGAGTATCTCGAAGGGTAATTTTATTAGTGTCATGTAGTATGTGTTTGAATAGGTAATGTTGTGTATGGCTTTTTTTTTAATATATTATTGTTTACCATAATTTTTATGTTATAAAAATACAAGAAATAAATTATTACAATGAATATATTTAACAATAGTATAGAATTAAAAACTACTCAATTGGATAACAATAGTGACAAGATAAAGTGATAAATGAACTAGGTTATGTAAAGTAATTTTAAAATAATAAGTAATGATCATACCTTATTTTTATAATTTATATATAGAAATATGAATTTATAATTTGATTTTGTATGATGATTACATAATATTATAAACTTTAAGTTTACCCTTTCACACTCCTAAACAAAATCACACTTTGTGTTGGTTTGGCCTAGATAGACTAAAGCTAGACAAATTAGTGTCATTAGGTATATTTTTATTCCATCAAGTTTGACCTGTGCAGTGTGTCCTATCCAAAAGATTTTACCAAAAATTAAAAAAATGTTAAAGTAATACATAATTTATTCTCAATTTTTGGTGATAAAAGTGTGCAACCACAAACTATAACACACATGCAACTATTACCGCACATAATGGATGTAATTGGTACCACACACAATGTAAAGTTAAAATTTATTTTATGACAATTATTCACTTTCCACAAAAGGATAAATTATTTTCTCACATTCTAATTCAAACTCCTTTACAATTAGTATTTCTCAATAGAATAAGCTACAAAGTCATCAAGGCTAAAATTAAAGTTGTTAGAATCCATTTATAGGGTCTATAAGATGACCCTTGCCTAAAATGATCCAACAATGTCAAGGCTCATGTGTTCAATCCTAAATTAGGATGACCAAGAAACATGCCCTAATGACCTAATTACCTATACACGTGGTCAACCTGATGAGTTTCCTATATATCTATGTGTGGAATTTGGGTCTGATGTAGTTATGGAATCTGATTAGCCTATTGCAAAATCACATGGACTAGAAGGATACATTCACTAACAACATGTTATTCAAAAATTGATATATTTATTCTATTCAATAAAAAACCTAGCTCAAACTATCTATGATTCACATGACACATTGGGTCCATGTGAAATAATTTCTATTATTTTCCTTACTAAGATTAACATCATTATTTATAATTTTATAAGGATTGAATTTAAGTTTAAAATCATGGTTAGCATCATATAATAGAACCTAAAATTTAGTCACTAATGCTTGTGCCCACTCCCATGGTTACCTAAATATTGACTTATTCTCACCTACACAAGTGGAATCAAGGTTGGTTATTAATCACCCATGTTGAAAATGAGTGTAAGTCCTCTCCAAAAAGTAAACTAGCCTTCACCACATAATCTCATAGTTTTATATTTAATATTTATCTCCCCATATGGAACATTGTGGTTATTTATTGGCCCAAACTTAGTAGTTGTTAAAAAGATGAGGCATACATAATTCCAAGGCTTAAAAACTTAGAACCAACCAATATAACTTAAATACATGACTATAGGATCTATCTTAGACATTAAATACCAAAAATAAAACATAATGTGACTTTTACATGAGTTCATGTGAATACTCTATGATAGATAATAGGAAAATATAAAACATTTCCAACCTAACAAAAAAATGTAATCATAATTTATCCAAAACTTAAAAAACTTTGGTTGAAAGATAATTCAAGAAATAAGAACAAAACAATTCAAATAATGCTATCTCTGATAAGAGATGTTTTATTGATCAAATTTGCAGACCCAAACATATGCTTATCTCTGAAAAGAGATGTATGATTTCCATTTTGGGTTACATCTTCTTTTATACATGTTTTGAAGGTGTGGGGAGGATGTGGAAGGTCACCAATATTGAGGGAGATGAATTGGTTCAACTTCCACGATTTACAATAATACAAAATTTGAGGAATTACTATTTTTAGTAACTTACTATTTTAGACTGCACTATTAAAATTAAAATTTGGGACACTTCCATTAGGTTTTAGGGGGCCAAACTTCATCAAGTAGATCTCAATTCCATCTCATGATGTTCCCCTGATTATTATATTTCTAACAGTTCAAATGGTGAGTCAATTTGAGCTACGGTGCAAAAGTTATGGCTCCCAAAAGTTTCATCATCAATTGGGGTGGACCCATCACCTGAATTGTCATCTAAATTGTTGTCTGAATCATTCCTCCCTCCTTGAGAAGTAATGGTCCCCATTGCATCAATATTTTTCATCAAGTGTGGTAGTTGTACTTTGATTTGATTCCCGATGCATACTTGGAAGGGATTGTGATTTATGGAACTGTGTAGGGCCCGATTGTTCACCATTTCTATCTGACCATTAGTCTATGGATGGAAGGCTATGAACTTCTTGAGCCTAACATCTATTTTCTTCTATTGTTGTGTTGTTTGTGTAGTCAAGGCTATAACATCATCCCTTTTAGATTCCTATGGTTTGACCACCATGAGAACAAATTTCTTGGCACTAATCAGAGAGACAGATGTAGACAGTGGTACTTCTGGTACCCTATAGCACCATGTTCCAAGAGTGAGAGTGATCCTTATAGTTCTTGATTCATATATACCATGTCAATCATACATGAATGGTTGACCAAAGAATACATCACAAACATCTAGATTGACCACATCACATAAGACCTCATCTTGGAAAGGTTGTATTGCATATGAGAGAAGACATTGGTGGGTGACATAGAGGTTTCTCCCTAGACTCAACCATCCAATACTATATGGTTTTGGGTGAGGCTTCATGGATAGATTTAGGACTTTCACAACATTAGCAGAGATTAAATTCTTTTGACTTCCATTGTCAAGAATGAAATGCAGAGGCTTACCTTTCACCCATAACTTAGAGTGAAACAATCTTTCCTTGTCATCTAGCATCTCATCGTGTGTCTATGATGAAGCAACAATGGCTTCAGGATCAACATCTATAATTTCTTCTTCAACCTCTTCAACTACAGGGTCTATATGAAGTAGAGCAGTAGATGTTGAGGATTGTGACTCAGAAAGTAGTGATTTGATAGCTCAACATTCTTCTTTGGAGTGAGTTCTAGATTTGTGATAATCACACCACTTCCTAGTCTTTCCTTCCTTTTGCTTCCAATTTTGGCTTCGTGTTTGACCTTCTTTGTCACTTTTCCATTTTGAATAATGATTCTTTATATTCACTCTTCCATGCTTTTGCTCAGTCTTCACTACAAACTTGTATGCCTCACCGATGGTTTCCAAATTGAAGAGTTCCATTTCTCCCCATATGTGCCATTGTAGTCTACCATGATATTTGAGAACCTTGTGTTTCTCACTTTCTTGGATGCCCAATCTTGTAGATAGAGAATGAAAAATGTCAGTGTAATCTTGAACAAATTGTTCCTTACCTTGGTGAAGTTGTTGCCACTCTATATACAGATCATCATATGCTCCAATGGGGTAGTATTCTTATTTTACAGTATCTATGAAATCATCCCATGTAGGTTCCATCTCAAGGCCAATATCATTTGCACTAAATCTCTTTTTGTACACTTCCCACCAATTTTTGATAGGCAATGATGCTTTCAGAAGAGCAAAAGTAATCTTTTCTTTATCGGTGAATTTATTTATAGAAAAATAAGATGACAATTGATCCAACCAATTTTCTACTACATCAGCATTGATTTTGCCTTCAAATTTAGGGATATCAAAATTCACCTAAACCTTGAAGGGTGTTGGGGCACTGAAAGGATGTGCAGGTGCAGATGAGGAGCCAAAATTTCCCATCAAGATTAATTAGAGAATTTGAGTGAATTGTTGTAGCATCTACACTTGTTTCTATTAGAGGGATTCATTCACCATTTACTTGAAAGGATCAATGCCTCAGTGTTTTCCACCATTTGAAGTCATTTGGAGTGAATAGGTGGATATTCTACTGGTTCTATTTTCCACCCAAGCTTTTTGTAATCTGACCTCGTCCTCAGGATCATACACTCTAAAGACAAACTACTCAGATACCACTGATCCATAAATCAAAAAGATTTGGTTGAAAGATAATTCAAGAAACAAGAACAAAACAATTCAAATAATGTTATCTCTGATAAGAGATGTTTTATTGATCAAATTTACAGACCCAAACATATGCTTATCTCTGAGAAGAGATGTCTGATTTCCATTTCAGGTTACATCTTATTTTTTGAAGGTGTGGGGAGGATGTGGATGGTCACCAATCTTGAGGGAGATGAATTGGTTTGACTTCCATGATTTAAAAAAATACAAAATTTGAGGAATTACTATTTTTAGTAACTTACTATTTTTAGACTGCATTTAAAATTGAAATTTGGGACACTTCCATTAGGTTTTAGGGGGTCAAACTTCATCAATAAAATTTCCATGCCATCTCATAATGTTCTCCTCATTATTAGCTTTCCAACGGTTCAAATGGCGAGTCAATTGGTACTACGATGCAAAAGTTATGGCTCCCAAAAGTTTTGTCATCAATTAGGGTGGACCCATCACCCGAATTGTCATTTGAATTGTTATCCGGATCAATAACACATTGTCTAATCTTTAATGAGTTATATCTAGGAAGTGGAACATAAACTTGGTTGAAAGATATCAAGAAGATTCCAAAATTGATCATAGGAGAAATGTTAGCTACAAATCACCTTCCCTAGGATGGGTAAAATTAAACTTAGATGGAGCCTCCAAATGAAACCCAAGAGCTTAGGAAAAGGAAGTATCCTTCAGAACAATAAAGGGGATTTTATGGATGTTTATGATGGTAACATGGGTATTCATACCAATTATTGGGCTTAAGTTATGGTGGCATTATGGGGTTTATAATTGGGAAGATATATTACAATACAGTGTCTAATTATTGAAGGAGATTCACTTAACATCATTAATTATCTCTCCAAAAAGAGTGTTTCCAACTAAAATATAAATCATATGATAGAATAAGAATTTTTTATCATTGAGTCCCTTTAGAATACCCATATTCATCATGTATATATGGAAGGAAATCAAGTTACAAACCATTTTTCTAATATGGAAGTTTCCTTTCAGATCTTTAGGATGTGGAATAGGAAAGAAGACTTGTCCAATGATTTAGCTTATAAAATTCTTAGGGAAAATCCTAATGGTATTCATGAATAATAGTACTCATAAGCATTATCATATGCTAAGACAATCCAATATAAGTTACTCTAATATTGTTTATTCAAACAAAGTATGGTATTATATCATAGTATACAACCAAAGTTTGTTACATTGGTGTATTATGATATCCCAAGGCACAAATAAAAAGTGAAATAATATGATCTAAGTAGTCGTATAAACATGCATTATGTCATTTCAATCTCTTTTTCATTCATCTCGAGTTTTTATGATGACAATTCTAGAGTGAATAGAAATGATCGAAGATATTGGTATTATACTATGAATCAATCTTAATCTAATTTTGAATGTAGAGAGAGAAATAATGACACAAGAATGGGAGGCAATCTAAATAGATTTGAAACTATTTCATCAAAATACCTGATGAAGGATAAATAAGTTTAGGGAATTATCCATGAGAGAATATTATTGACTTTTATTCAAAGGAATGAGTGCCACAATCAGCTTGTCTCCAAGAATTTTATAGTTGACAAAAAGGAAAAGGTAGTGAAGTTTAAGGGTGTCTCTATAGAGGTGTCTAAAGATTTGATCTTTCATGTTATTAACTTAAATATTGAGGATTTAAACTACATTAACTCAATCAGGAACTATAATACTAAGAAGGAAAAATTCTTTATAGACAATGAGGAGCTCATTGAGTACCAAGGAGGTTATTTGAGTGAGGATTTCCCTCACCCCTATGATGTGATTTCCAAGCATATCATGAGATTATTAACACCAAAAGGTAGGTATATGGTGGTCCATTACTATCACTTTGATTTTTTCTTTTACTTTAGGAACCATTTTATTATCAATCTTCCTTTCCACATCCTCCATTCTTTGGAGCCATCGAATCTTGATGTTTAAAAAAGGAAAGAATCAATTACCCCTCCACTAGGTGGTGATTTTTTTAATTTAAAAACATTGATACATCTCCAATAGAGGACCCTCCCAATCTTTAGGATCTCTAAGAAGCAAGAATTATTAGGGCCAGAATAAGGTCATTATGAGTTTGTTCAAGGCTAAACAGAGGGCTTAGGAGGATATAGGACTATTGAACCTACTTAAGGATCATATTGGTGAAGGCAAGAAAATAGATGTGTCTCTTGTTGTAACTGGTGATCTTGATGATAATATTTAGGAAGTGGTGGAGTGTTTTCATATTCTTAGGGAAGGTAGAGAGGAGAAGTTGAGCAATCCAACCAATGAAGCTACTAAAAAGGGTAAGGGTAAGGTTAAATATGACCTCAAATACTACATAAATCAGATAAAAGAACATAGTACAATAAAGGAACTGGCTAGGAGATAAATCTTAATAAAGCATTCATATAATGGTTTATGAGGGACCACATCAAGTTAAGAGATTCTATAAAAAGTCTTAGCCATGAGGATAGAGATCGATGTTCTAAAGCATAAATGGAATATATGAAGACCCAAGTGAAAAGACTATAAGATAGAGTCAATAATTTATAAAATCAAAGAGAATCTCTCAAATAAAATCTAGGCATCCTTGTGAATTTCAACAAAGGAGCTATGTAGAATTACATGATCAGTATGAATGGCCTCAAACTACTAATTAATAATAAATAGGAGAAGGATTTCCCAAGTAATGCTATGAATAAGATAAAAGGTATGATGATTAAAATGCAATTTGATTCCCAATCCTAACATATTTCCCTGATGGAGAAGGTTGTTAAGAGGATTTTTAATAATTGGGAAGAAGTCCCTAGGGAATAAGGCTATTTGATATAAGTTTCTTGCCTTCCATTTTTTTATTTTCCCCTATTATATTTTAGTTGTTTTTTGCCTATTATTTTGATGTTCTGGGTAGGTTATATTGTCTTATATGGCACTTTTGTCTAAACTTGCATGTTATTTATAAAGGGTAGGGTCCATGTTTAAAACCCTGATTTACCAATATTAAAAAAAGAGTTACCATAATGATGCCTAATTAATAACTATAAATGATTTATAAATTAATATAATGATATAATTAGCTTCTCTATACTATAAAAAGTATAAGGGAGTAATCCAAAAATTTATTTACAAAGGAAACACTAAATAAATGTAGAAGGAAACAATAGTTCTAAAACAAAACATTTTACATCATGCATCATCAAGTGGTCTACATTTTAAACTCCCCCATCACAACTAGATCCTTACATTATTAAATCCTTCATGTCATACACAAACTAGAGCACTTCCTACAAAAATCAAGTGTTATATAGCTATAAATTCATCCAAAGATTCAATGGCTATGGGATATAAAACATAATTTGTCACGTGATCTATAGATTTGCACTCTAAGTCTTGTATGCTTTAATAACCATACAAAAATCATATTAATGTTATTTATAATTGATATTTTCTTATGAAAATAATAATTTTCCAAAGAAACTTATTTGGATTTACTAATTTATTGAAGAATGAAAAAAAAACCATAACATTTATTTTCTCTAAGTACATAATAAATATACTTAAAGGTTTTCTTAGCTTAAATAATAGATTTGATAATAATCTTATGTATATATAAAATTTATTATATCATATTAATTTACCCAATTAGGTAATATATTCTCTTGATGATGTTACAAGTATTAGAGATTAAAATTAAACATATCATTTTAACTATAAAAGTAAGTAATAAAATACTTATCTATTTTATCCAAGGCAAGGGGAGGTTGTGATGTCCTTGCCCTTGGGCATTGGGGTGATAAAAATTGGTTGCCTCCATCACATTTTCTTAAGCATACTATCACTTTTTATATAAATAATTTAGATAATAATGAGGGCTTCATTACTCTATTATATACTTATTTTATTTTATTATGTTTTATTTGTAATATGCAGAAATTTACTACTACTATTACTACAAAAAAAATAAAAAATCTAGTCATTATACTTCCCCACTATTAATGCATATTATTACTACTATAATTATTTTAAATATACATATATATTAAATACATCTATCTGAAACATGTTGATATATATATATATATATATATATATATATATATATATATATATATATATATATATATCTTGAAGTGATTTTCTTCTATTTTCCCACTAAACACATTGATTAACAAGTACATTTATTTTCTCAAAACATTTATTATCAAATATTGAAATACTGCATTGATGTATATATATATATATATATATATATATATATATATATCTTGAAGTGATTTTCTTCTATTTTCCCACTAAACACATTGATTAACAAGTACATTTATTTTCTCAAAACATTTATTATCAAATATTGAAATACTGCATTGATGTCACTACCCCCTTGCTTCACACTCAAGGGACCATCAAAAAATGAAAAATTTATAACTCTATCATAAACCCAAAATATCACAATTTTTAATGCCTTTTATAAACAATAAGGAAATTTTGAGAACACCTTACAATGACCAAATATAGGCATTACACACTAATATGCTAGAAAAAATCAATGTTAAGAGATATGTAGTCTCATGCCAAAACCTAGAATTAATGAACTCTTATCCAAAATGAGTCTAATGACACGATTAAAAACTATTCATGGTGATTTATCACTTACATTAAATTTTTCCACTAAGTGAAAACTATCATGTAACAAGTAGTTCAATGACATGGATTTCTAACAAGCACACCACAACATAATTCAACAAGGAGAGAAATCCATTTGAGAACTTGAAATTACAAAAATACATTAGGAAGATCACAATAATTAGCTAGCACTAGGTTTATATATCCCTCATATTCATATTGAAAGTGAAAAATACCTTTTAAACAAATATTAACCTAATATTTCTAAAGAAGACCACAAAAAATAGGAGGGGCATTACATAGTGTTGTGAAATCTTATTTTTTGTCACTAGTTGACCTCTTCTTTTTTGATTTTCTTATACATGTGCTAAATTTATTATTCCTTAACTATGACCAAGCATGGATCTTAAATTAATAATGGGTTGTGGATTTTTTAAACCACTTAAGTGATGTTTTAAACTACATATCCCACACATTGTAATCAAATCTCTACGTAGTTATAATAAAGTGTAAATTGAATAGCTAGAGTAAGGGTTTATAACCTCTTATTCCATAAGAGTGATTATGTAAATAAATGTAATATATAACATTCATTTGATAGTATGGGATGATAAGATACCAAGATATACAAGTTATATAACTCAATTAATCTCAATTTCAAGTAGGAAGAATAAATCAACTTGATTCTAAGCTTTTTTCTAGGTCTAGACTTTGATATTCATAATCTTTTTGATGATCCCTTTCCTATTTTTCTTCCTATATTTTATGTCTTATGATGGTTTTTATATATTGGTCAATATTATAAAATATGGGCATGTTATCCAAATTTTTAAGTGATGAGGATCTAAGTTAAACACTCAATATCAGTGGAAATGGGTAATATCACTTACAAAGGTAAAATGGAAAAACTTATGTAGGGCACATTTATACCCAAGGTGGAATTAGACATGCTTGAGTCTAACCTATAATAGATAGAAGCTTAGACCTTTATTAGGAGGATGACAACATATGGTATTTATTCCAAGGATACTAATGGATAGATTTTGATAAGTTTTTAGATGATAAATAATCTTCTAAAAACATTGTGTCAAGTTTTGAATCTCGATGCATTTTGGATCCACTTTTGTGATCTTTCATCATGCAAATAATATTAGATCTCTAAAGTTTTTAGATGTTGTTTTAAGTGTCAAGGGATAAATTTATACCAATGTGGGGTTTGAGAGGTTTTATAAGTACATAAATAAACACAAGTATGTCAAATATGCCAAGTTCAAGATAAGACACTATGTAACAGGGTATTTTACCAAATTTAGGTGTCTAATTAATGCCCTCATTTTAACATGGGTATGTGAGTGTGAGTGAATTCATGCATTCATCAAAGTATAAATTTGAATAATTTGAAATGAATACCTTCAATTACCTAGGGAAGAATGGAGAGTTTATAATGTATACTCAAGATAAGCTTCCATTCACATGGATTTTTTATGTTCCTAAAAAAAATGAAATTCCTACAAGTGGTCAATGCAAATGTAAAATATTTAAATTTAATGTTTTTGAATTTTAAAATTTTTAATTTTAAAATAAATAATAGGAAAAAATACACATGTTTGTTATTTAGTCACTACAACAACAAATTCTAAAACTTGACTTATTGATAGGTGTTGAGACAACCAACAATTCTTTGGGTGTCACAGAGCTTGATCCACTTCTTGATCAAGGAAGTAGATATTTCTTCAAGTTCAATTAGGTTTTCTCAATTTTCTCAATTTTTTAATTTTTTTGAAAATATGCCTTGATTTATGCCACATTTTGAGGTTATGGATGAAGACTTGTGCAAAAATCACTCATCTCAAAATATAATTTTAAACACCTAATATGTTATGAAAATATTATATCCAAAGCATTAATATTTTGAATCATATGCAATGAATTTTAAAATAGTTATTACCAATGTTTTATTTTTATAATAATTAAATTTTCATCTATACATGCCCCCAATATATCATGTGTAAGTGTCATCTAGCATAGGAAAGATAATATCATCTCAAGAACAACATAAAAGTATGATTTCCCTAAGGAAAAATTAAGATGGGAATAACTTGAATGTACCAAATGTAAAAAAATATGCCCCAAACTATGTGAAATATAGCAATGAGAACACACACAAGTAGTATGACCGCATAAATGCATGGAAGAGACCATGGTAATGTAGGCACCAATAAAGTGTAGTAATATGCATGATAGAAATAATAGATACAATCATAGAATATAATATGCATGATGAACTTAATGGATATAAGAATGAGTAAAGCAATAAACCACATAAGTCAATGACCACACCTAAATTAGTGACTAAACAAGTTAGTCAGAGAACATAAGGGCATAACCCATAAAACATGATGATAAAAGGATCCTCTATGGATAAAGATAGACCAAAAAATAAATGTGTGCATGCACAAGCAATCATTCTCACAAAATAGTCCATGTAAGAATCATAATAAAGATATCCATGTGATAAATAAGATTTAAGTACTAGGATGAGATGCGGTGAGCAATGTAATCTAGCTCAATGTGTTAAAGGACAAGAAATGAAAGATTTCATGATAGAAAATATTCAATGTTCCCAAGATAGGACATAATCTAAAATGAAAATTCCTTGTGTGTTCAAGTTGAAATAACCAACATAGGAATAGAAATAAAAATTATTAACAATGGCTCAAGATTAAACATTTATAATGAGGCCTTTATGCTATAAATAGGCATTGGAGGACAAGCTCTCACTAAGTTAGAATTGAATATTAAAGGTTTTAAAAATCAAGAAATAAAGTATCTTGGAGAAATTACATTAAATATATCATTTGAAACAACAAATTTATCTACATAATATAGATTTAAATACCTAATTATGTGAGTTACAATATTTTTCTTATAATACCTTTGTTCCACTACATGGTAATAGTCTCATCCAATCTACATAGATGGTTAAAGTTCATATATAAGTGATTTATTTATACATGTCCCATAGATGATGTGTTATTTATATTTTACAAGATTATTAAACCTTGGGATATAATTGTGTTTCACTTTAATAGAGTCAACCAACTATAGTGGCACTCAAAAATTTATTCCAATGGAACAAGTGGCAATGTTTTAATTTTTTGAATGTAATAATACTAAATAATATATTTAATAAAATGATTTCCAAGTTGTTATATATGATAAATTATCCAAGATAAGGAATATATAAATGATTTGAATTTGTTTTCTACACACACGCACACACGCACGCACACACACACACACACACACACACACACACACACACACACACACACACACATATACATATATACATATATAAATATATATATATATATATATATATATATATATACATACATACATTTATATATATATATACATACATACATATATATATATATATATATATATATATATATATACATACATATATATATACACACACACACACACACATATATACATACATACATACATACATACATATATATATATATATATATATATATATATATATATATATATATATATATACATACATACATACATACATACATACATACATATATATATATATATATATACATATATATATATATATACATATATATACATATATATACATATATATACATATATATACATATATACATATATATATATATATATATATATATATATATATATATATATATATATATATATATATACATACATGTGTGTGTGTAGAAAACACATTCAAATCATTTATATATTCCTTATCTTGGATAATTTATCATATATAACAACTTGGAAATCATTTTATTAAATATATTATTTAGTATTATTACATTCAAAAAATTAAAACATTGCCACTTGTTCCATTGGAATAAATTTTTGAGTGCCACTATAGTTGGTTGACTTTGAATATGTTATATATATATATATATATATATATATATATATATATATATATATATATATATATATATATATATATATATAACACATTAAAATCATTTATATATTCCTTATCTTGGATAATTTATCATATATAACAACTTGGAAATCATTTTATTAAATATATTATTTATGATTTCCAAGTTGTTTAAATGATTTGAATGTGGTTTATATATATATATATATATATATATATAGATATTTTATTAAATATATTATTTATGATTTCCAAGTTGTTTAAATGATTTGAATGTGGTTTATATATATATATATAACCCCTTGGGATTATGAAATGTTATATTTTTCTTCAATAAATGCAAATGAAATTTAACAACTAAAGATAAGTAAAAACAACTACTAAAGGATAGATTTTGTGTCACAAATTTAGTAATTTTAAAGGTGATAATATCAATAAACATCCTTGAAAAAAGATGTCTTTGAGCTCAAACATTGGTAAAAAATAGGTTATATGGATAAATGAAAAAAGATAATAAGGCATGATAAAGTCCATTATTCCAAACACTTATCTAGTTAAGCACTAAATTTGTTATAAAAATGATGATAAAATACATAAGTATTCCAAGTGTGGACATACAAATGATCACACACATGATCGAATTAGTATTATACCTTATGGTTAAAGTAACAAAAATCTAAGTACTAAAACTTGTCAATGGTAAAAATTATTTCCAATACATTCACAACAAAATAGAATCCCATGATGTCCACATTAATAATTCTATAATGGATCACTCTCAATAAAGTGAAAAAATAATATATTCCTTGATAATCACATGAATATTTGTATTAAGGTTGCCCTACTACATGGTCATTTCATAATCTCATGTTATTAATCTTGTTTTACATTCATTAGTTAATGTAAACAGTCGTGTCTGTATTTTTTCTCATGAAACAAAATCTTCAAACCATAGTAATATATAAATATATGAACAAACAAAAATTCCTCATTTACCTTGTTTGCTTTTGAATAACACACTTCATGATATGATGTGACTTTTTTAATTATTAAAATATTTTTTACTTCATGACAATGTTAGAGGTATACATTATATATTCATGATCATTCTACTAAATTTATAGAGGCTATAATACAATGATGTCTTATATACATTATACTAATGAGATTATTGAGATACATATAGGATTTGTGCATGCAACATGTATATGCTCATGCTTGAGGATTTATAGTTGTATATGTGCTTGATCATATATGTTCATGTTCCTACTATGCTTTTTATTTTAATAACTTTAGTGTTACTTTGTGCTTGGTTAAGTAGTTTATTTTATTTATGTGTTTTTTTACATAATTTCATTACTTTCTTTGTGTTTGATGTGTGTTTTTACATTTATTTATCTATAAACTTTTTACATTTCACATGCTTAATATATTCTTGGCATGTGTTCCTTGATTTTTTCCCCTCCTTTGTGTGTGTGACATGTTTACTATGTGTTTTATATGACTTTAGTATGCATGTTGTGTTTATTTTTTGTTCTCATTCCTTCATATACTTATTTTTTCCCTATTTTCTATGTCTACACTTAGCTTTATATTTGTGTTATATTTTTTTCCTTGCTTAATCTATCTATGATTTATTTTCCTTAATTCCTTATGCATACTATGTGTCTAGTATAATTCCTTCATGCTTAGTGTTCCTTCCATTCTTTCCTGATCTAATATATGTTAATGTATGTTTGGTACCATGATCCATATCATATACAATTCTCTTATTTGTCCATGATTCATATCAAAAATATGTTTCTCACTGTTTTCCTATGTTTCAATGATTCTTATTGTGCATCTATTAAGGTCAAGGCCCCATATTTTTTCATGACATTATGAAATGACCCCAAAAACAATTTTGAGCATCACTATGTTTAGAGTACAAAGCATAATTATAAATAGGGTCCATTACACCCAATTTGGTTTAGCATAAACAACTCATAAATTCACTATAATATATCTATGACCCTATAACCAAATTTATGCACATGTAAACCTTAATTAGGGTAATTACTTCTAGAAGATTCTATGAGGAAGGCTATTTCTTAATGAATTTAGCATATAATTTAGGGTGTATCAATATGTAGTCCATAAGAATAAGCTATAAACTATATGGGAACACTCACCTTCCCAATAGGACCACCTAGGTGTCCTTGTCCTAAATAAGAGACTCACATATATGGAAGTCTAGTTATCAGCTAGGGTAAGAAAACACTATTTCCTCACACTCAGAATACTTAGGATACTATAATAAGTGCCCAAACTATTACATAATGTTTACATCATTAGCGAATAGGTCAAAAATAAACAAAATTTTATCATAAATCGATCTCATTATACTCATAATCATAAAAACACAACATTTCATTCATACAAGTCAAGATTTATAATGCAAAAAAATCATCATACTACTATTTAATCAAGGATTTTTACATTACCCAGGGTTAATTAAGGAAAATGTACACATATAAAGTCCATAATAATGTAATAGGATTTAAAATGCCTTGGTTTGTAAAACCTTTCATAAGCAAGGAATCCACAATGGTGTTGTCCCATTTAGATCATTATACCATGATCTTATAAATTTTAGGGGATCATTGCACCATACTCTTACACTTCACACTTAGCACAATTTGAGATAAACTACATTACTCAAGGAAAATTTATTCTTTGTATTATAACAAAATACCATGATTCTCATTGAAGATAGATGACATCACACAACTGAGCCTCCATCGTGTGATTACCATTAATCATGCAATAATTAATTTGTATGTATGATCATAAATCATCATGCAGGTCAACAACTAGGGTTATGGCCCTTATGTTGCTACCCACTTGTCTTTTGATTTGTTATCTATGAAAATTATTTACACTTATCTAAATAGATTAGTTTTTACAAAAATCCAAGGTTGTACTAACCGTATTTGATTTGTGCAATTACCTCCACTACATTTTCATATCAACTTTCATTATTAACTATATTATATGCCTATAAGCATTTGTCTAATTTAATAAATCCATAGTTTACAAATTTTACATGCATTTCAACATTACATGTTTGTAAACTAACTTGCATATTCCCTTTTACATCAAACATGCATAGCTGTAATAATAAGCCTCTTAACACAATTTATATGGAATGTTTAAATATGTAACAATTTCAATTAATCTCCATAAGTGTTAAACACTTGGATTCAAATGAGTATAGGATAAAAAGTCTCATACTCCTTTACACTTGTGGAGGAATTAATTAAATTTCCAAATATCAATATTATGCAAAATAAGAATCATTTATGGTATATACATCGTGCCCAAATTATTTACAATAGATTTATGCTAAATTTACACCATAGTGCCACTTACCAACATCTATTAGTAACACTATCACACCACTTACTACAGACAACTACATATTAAAAATTAAGAACTAAAAATAAAACAAGTCTCTTTTCCAAACAAGATCACTCGTAACCATGTTAGGGTCTATCCACACTTCAAATCATAAGCTTGACTACCCACTATGCACAAGAATAGGTTAATTAACAAATATAACTTATTCAAATGGCCATGGTGTCTGCTTTGAATTTTTTATAATGAAATCAATGAGATATAAAAACTTAGAAATTAATTTCTATCATGCCATGAAATTACATTACTTCATACTCCAAGATAACATTTCAGCTCAATTTCTTTTATACTTGGTTGTAATATACTAGGCATATTTCAAAAAAATGTGATGTTCCCAATGCAATTTAGTTTCTTACATAGTGTTCAATAGGATTAATAATATACCCAACACAAAGTAAATTAAATTTATATATAGCATAACGTAATTTAACAAAGCTTTACCTACCCATAATCATAAGCCACTGCTATGGAAATATTTACAAGCTACAACTAAACAAAAATAGGATGGAATTGCAAACATAATTATGATATGTACTCAATATCATTATCTAGATTTCCTCATAAACTTTCTAAAAGTTAAACTTAATCAATAACTATTAAATCAATATAATTAAAAATAAACAACTAAGTGAAGAATACAAACCAACATGGAATTTCTCATAAGCATACCATTTCCTTTCATAATCTAATATAATAACATCTTTAGTTATAAAATGCACTATTGCATTACTTACTATAGGTTGTAATGATTTACAATATGATAATGAGAAGAAAATAACTAAGGTATAGCAACCAAGAACCCACAACTACCATCAGTACAAAGTCATTATGACATATTCTTGTTAAGTATGCTATATATGAATCATTTTTATATTGCAAAATGTGTTACAGGAAATAAACAATAGATAGAATGATTCAATGAAACATGTTACAAGTAGAGAATCATTTTAATGTGACTAGGCATAAATAAGAACCATGTAAACAAAGTAACTTAAAAGAGAATGATCAACCACCAAAAGATTATCCAAACATGAAATGAACTGTCTCAACCCATCCTTTGTGGCCCATACCACCCCAATCATCAGCTGAGTGGTAGAGTTAGGCATTTGGTCTTTAGGGTGAGGATGTGAACAAAATGAGTTTCAATCCATCACCATAATAGCCATAGCAGTTACACACAATACCCAAATAGTGACAAATACACACCATAGCCAAAATGAAAAGATTGCATTCAATCACAAAAACCTAAGCCAAGCTATTAGAAATGAAAAATAGTGGCAAATACTAAGGAGGTTAAACATATTTTTAACCTTGTGACAATGATCAAGCACATCCATGTTTTTTCCCAAACAATTATAATGGAGAGAGAGAAAATTGTTAAATCGACCCCCATAACCTTATTAATCTGAGATTCATAAAAATTTAGAAAAGTAAACATAATAACAATTTAATAAACTTGACCATAGTGATGAATTTACATAGAAGACAAATAAAAACCAGTAAGATTTAATCCATCACTACCCAAGTCATATTATGAAAGTAACAAAAAAGGCCCATCTTTTCATTTAACATGAATATAATAGAAGCATAAAAACCCTAGCTATGGTATCAACTAAATACATTTGAAAATTTTGTAGATAAAGTCAAGTTCTAAACCCTAGTTGTGTTAAACACCCAAAATGAATAGGTGTGAAACCTAGAAACATTAAATTGATTCACAACCAAAATATAAAAGGTATGGAAGATTTTTATCTAATTTTAAAGGCCTTACTAGTTTATTAAGAAGTCTCATGACTTCCTCTTAAACATGTAAATACTTTCATATAAAAAAATATAGGGTAAAATTGATTTTAATCAACCATGGAAATCAAAATTCTAGCTATCAATTTGAATACATTACTTACAAAAACTCTACCCCTTTAAAAAATAATATGAAGTTCTAACTTGATTCTCTCTTTCCAAGTTTGAAACCCTTATAGAACTACGTTCTTCCTCCCATGGCTTGACTTCAATCCTCATGCTTGAATTTCTCCCTGCCATTAAGGCCTGTAGGGTGATTTTCAATCCTCCATAACTCCCATGGCCACCATTTCATCCTAGGGTTTTATCCACATGCCAATGCACAAAAAACTTCATTATTTTCCATGCAACTACTCAATTACTCCTTGGGTGAATAATCAACCCTAGTGCCATCATGATCCCTAATAATCCAAGGTTTGATTTTAATTTAATATTATAGTGTGATTTAATACAGTACATGACCCCCTTGGCCATCATGGCCTAATAATTATTTTTAATCAACATCATAATGTATGGGGGTCAATTTTACCCACGTAGGTACTAAATCATGGATCACATATAAGTCCCAATTCAATCATGATGTAAAAACACTAACCTATCCTAGGCCCCTTGGATTAAATTCAAGTCATTTAATACTAAGGATCAATTAATTTAACAACAGTGTGGCCCAAGGGTAAACAAGCATGTTAACAAGCCCAAACATGACATTAAAACAACTAAGCCCTTTAGTGTCCATAATCAATAAAATTTTATATTTGAAATGAACAAGGCAACCACAAGTATTATACCAAATGACACACTACTAGATAAAACATAAATAGGATAATGAAATTATACATGAACATGATCACAATCAAAAGGAATAAAAACAATAATATCTAAACAAGCTCAATCAACAAGTTGAGATAGAAAAGAAATCATTGATCAAAATTACAACTACTCATGTTGAGTACATGGTTTATTACCATTCATATCATATCCCCATGTTGGTTTTACCCAATTTCTCACTACCCCCACCTTTATTTCCTTGACCATCAAAATACACTACCAACCTAGCTCATATACTTGTGAACCCTATAGCCATAAAAAATGACATCATTAGCATCTACTTTGCATGAATATATATATATATATATATATATATATATATATATATATATATATATATATATATATATATATATATACTAGCTCATATACTTGTGAACCCTATAGCCATAAAACATGACATCATTAGCATCTACTTTGCTAATGATGTCAAGTTTTATGGCTATAGGGTTCACAAGTATATGAGCTAGTGTGTGTGTATATATATATATATATATATATATATATATATATATATATATATATATATATATATATATATATAAACTATAGTAAACATCTTAATATAAAATAGTATTAATGACTTCATCAATAATTAAGATTAGAGTGTCCTATTACATCATAAACATCAAATCAATAACTATATGAAAGTATCAGATGAAGATTAAATTCAAACACCTAGTATTCACATTCTACTAATAAAATCTAATAGTCTCTATAAAAATGATCAAAATAATAGGTTGTGTCATCCTCTTTCCCTTAATGAGGATCTGTCTTGGAGACAAATCAAAATAGCCATAGATAGTGTTGTTTAAACAGTTGTGTGTTTTCCCATGTGTTATTTATTTCACTTATCAAGTCCCATTATACCAGGAATTGCTAAATCTCTCTATTTTTCAGTCTAATGATTTGATGACCCAAGATTTTTAATGGATCCAATTGGATTTTTTCCTCTATAACCTACATATATTTTCCAATCCAACACATGAAATAGATTAATTACATATTTTCTTAACAATGCAATGTGAAAAACATCATGGATCCTTGATAGAGAAGGTGGGAAAGACAACTGGGGGGCAACAAAACTGGTCCTATCCAAATTATCGAATGGTCTAACAAAAAATGGATCCAACTTAGAGGTTTTCCCAAACTTAATCAAACTTTTTTGTGGTCTTACACACAAAAAAACCTTGTCCCCAAAAACAAATTGACATGGTGTTTTATTTTGATATGCATAGTTATTTTTTTGATTAGAAGTAAACTTTAGATTTTGGCATATTAAGGCCATCTTCTTATCATATTCTTATAGGATTTTGGGCCCAACAATAACCTTATTATCCAAACCATCCCATCCAAATGGGGTTCAACATTTTTTACAATATAAGGCTTTGAAAGGGGCCATCTTTATTATTGAATGGTAGGATTTGTTTTAGTAAAACTCAACCAAATGGAGGTAGCCCTCACACTTGGACTATTGATCCATAAATTATCATACATATGTAGTATGTCCTCAACTACTTGATTCAACCGCTCAATCTTATGATCTATTTATGGGTGATATTAAGAGCTAAAATTTAGTTGAGTACCAAACACCGTATTTAAGGTTTTTTAAAACCTTAAAGTGAATAACTTGTCCCAATATAAAATAATTACTTTTTGTATGCTAACCAATCATACCACTTCCTCAACCAACCATTTCAAAAACATGAAATCATCATCCATTAGGTTTATAGCTATGAAGTGGCCAACTTTCGTTGTTGTCAATTACCACTAAAATGGTGTCATTCTTATTACAAGATTTGGGTATCCCAGTAATAAAATCTAGTGAAATTACTACCCATTTATCCTTAGGTATGTCATGTGAATACAACAAGCCTCTTGGGTCTCAGTGTTTAACCTTCACATGATGAAATTCTAAACATGTTTCCACAAATTTGGAAACATCTAGCTTTATCCCAAGCTAAAAATAGTGTTTCTTCAGCTCATGAGTCATCTTCATGACTCTACGATGAGCAAAATGGGGTGTTCTGTGTACTTCATTTATCACAACATTACATAAATTACCTATTTTAGGTATAAAATTATGCCCTTATGCCTTATAAGGCCATTTGATTAAATAAAAAAATTATTAAATTCCTTAGACATAATCTTAATAGTTAGTTCTCTACTTATTTTCCTACAATATTCATCCTCATGATGTTGTTTTAATACAATGTTCTAAAATTTCCTTGTAGTACTGACAAGGAAACAAGGTGGACACATCTGATAAGTACATTGACCACTTTATTTTACTTTCCCTTCACATAAGATATGTCCATGTCAAAGTTACTAATAAATTCCAACCACGAGTACTGGTGGACATTTAAATCATCTTACGAGATTAGGTGTTCGAAACTGTGGTGATCAGATTTCACCTTAAAGGGTTTACCTAGCAAGAAATGTTTCCATTGTTTTAGTGTGTACTATGGTAGCAAGTTCTAAATCATGTGTGGGGTATTCATTTTTAGTTTATTTTATCTTGTGAGACTTATATGCCATTACCTTCCCACCTTAGGTTAATATGCCACTGAATCCTTCTTTATATTCATCAACCTGTACTTCAAAGTTTTCTTTAGGGTGAGGTATGATCAAAATAGGTATTTCAGTCAAAAGATCCTTAAGCTTAATAAAGGATTCTTTGTATTGAGGTGTCCACACAAATTTATTATATTAATGATACATGGATGTAATGGAGTTGTCTATGTGGGATAAATTTTTACAAACCATTGATAATACCCTACCAAGCCCATAAAACTACACATTTCATGCACATTAGAAGGAGCAGGGCATTCTTGGATGGCTTGTATTTTGGTTAGGTCTACTAAAATACCTTCCTTAAAAACTATGTGTCCTAAATAGTTAATTTTATTTTTATATAAGGCACATTTAAAGATATTTCCATACATTTTGTGTTATCTCAGTCTTTGCAGAACCAATCTTAGGTGTTGATCATGCATAACTACATTCTTGGAATAAAAAAAGGATTTCATCAAAAAATACAAAAACAAATTTATCTAATAAATCCTTGAACATGTTCATTAAATTCATAAATGCAGTTGGTGAATTTGTTAGGCCAAAATTTAAAATAATGAACCATAATGGACATATCTAATTCAAAAGGTTGTTTTGTAAATGTCTTCCTCTTTGATCCTTAGCTGGTGATAGTTAGATCTTAGAATAATTTTTAAAAACATTGTTGCACCTTTCATTTTATTTAATAAATCATCAATATGAGGAAGTGGATATCAATTTTTTATCATCACCTTGTTGAGCATCTGATAATCAATGCATAGCCTTAAGGTGTTATGTTTCTTCCTTACTAAGACTACCAGAGCAACCCAGTATGACACATAGGGTCTAATACTTCCATAGTCTAAAATTTCATATAGTTGAACCTTCAAGTCTTGTAAATGTACCACATTTATCCTATAAGGATATTTTGATGCATAGGTAACCCTTAGAATAAGGTCAATGGATAAATCAAATTCAAGTTTAGGGGGTAAACCAGGAAGTTTTTTAGGGAAAACATCCATAAATTCTCTTATGATAGGAAAATCTTGGAAGATTTTCTCCTTTTATGGGGTTATTTCCTATAACTAGAATGCATAAAGTTTGTATCATTTCTTATGTCTCTCTTCAACTATAGAGCTAAAATTAAATTGTGTGGTTTAGACCCTTGAATGCCTTGAATTTCCATGAGCTTTTCATGATCATCAGTACATTACATTCTTCTCCTAGAATAATCAAGGGATGCATGGTGTTGTTGAAAAAAATCCATGCCCAATATAACATCATAATACCCTAAGTGGGTCAAAACTAAGTTCACCTTAGTTCTAAAAACACCATGATAAAGTTCAATTTTCTCCAAGCACTCTTAGATATGCACCTTTTTACTAGTATCGTACTCAAATTCCCAACCTTCTCTTAAATGAGTAGCTTTTTTATTGTAGTAATTTACTATAGTGTGTGAAATAAAGTAGTTTGTTATACTATAATCAATTAAAATAGTCACAATATGGCCAAATATAGTACCTATTATCTGTATTAGGGTAGCTTTTAAATTAGCCTTGTAATTTTCCACTACTATGTACTCCCGATGTTCTACTAGTTATCTATATTTAAAATTTTGGGAAATTCTTATATTATTGATTGCCACTACACTCCCAACACATTATTATCCTTTGTGGTGCTATAAGATCAATATTATCCCCTATAGCTTGCCCATATTGGTTGTCTCAGTCTTGTTCTTTCCTAAAAGACCATATTTTAATAGTTTCTATAGGTTTATAATTATTGTTTTGCCCTTAGAATCAATTGTAGCCTTTATTATTACCTTGGAATTTGTGATTTTGATATGATCTCTTAAATTATTTTGGTGCAAGAGATAGATTTTGGTTTTTAGTTTATTTCGAGCTCAATTTGAAATCTTGTCTCACTTTTTATCAAGTCTTTTCCTTTTCTTCTATTCTATATGAGCAAATTCTATGAAAATATAGTGTCTTAGGGTTGGTCATATTGATGTCATGGATCATTACTTCCTTTATCCCTAATTTAAATTTTATCACTTTTGTTTCTTCACCATGTATGTAATTAACATGATGTATCAGGTTTAAGAACTTATTTTCATACTCTATAGCAAACATATTTTCATATCTTAGTAACTAAAAATCCATTATTTTATACTCTTTCTAATTTGCATGTAGATATCTCTTTCAACATGAGATTTTGAAAGTAGACCAATAATGGTCATAGGTTGTGTGAACTTGGAATTTTACTAATAAGAGGAGATTAGTATGGTGTTAGTGAATGAAACCAAATAAAAAACACACTAAACTAACATCTTCATGCCTAGTTACTAGGGTGAGCTTAGTAACAAAAACAAATGAAAAACACAACTAAAAATTAAGGAAAAATAAGAATTCCTTCACCTTCCTTAGATGCTCCAAATGCCTTTGTAGTAGTGGCTTTCTCAATTTTGTGCTCATGAAGTCCTTGGCAATGGAAGCTTGGCTACCTCCATCTCTCCTTGGCACCTTTGGCTTTAGCTTGGCTTGGCTTGGAATCAATTTGGCATGGTAACACTAGTTTTTATGAAGCTTTTGGAACCAATATTGCATTATAACTTTGCACAAATTAATATTTTTTTGAAGATATTTAAGCATAATAAATTTACACCAAAATAACTTAGAAATGATATTCATGGCCTCTCTATTTATAATTTTTTGCAAATGTCTAGAATCAACCTGAACCATCTATCTCAAGATTGAGATGTGTGGCTAAGGATTAATCCAATTTTGCAATTAAAATTGATAAATAGGCTCATTAATATTTGGGATAGAGAAGCAATTAAGATTTATGGAAGGGTTTGATGAGGCATGGGAGGCATGAATCCTGATATTTATGGCATTTATGGCCTAGGAGTCTTCCTAAGAAATGAGATCACCTGATGATGCAAATATTCAATATTCATTTCTAACAACAAGTATTCAACAATTTTCCATGGAATTATTAATTAGGATCTAACTTGGATTAATTATCTCTAAGCATGATTAAGCATTTTGTGTAAAAATTACTCAAATTAATCAGAATGCCTTGTTATTGGTCTAAAATTTGATTGGATTAGAATTGGAAGGAAATGTCATATGCTTTGGATTAATTATCCCATTTAGGATGTTATCAACAAAAAATAATAAAGGCATGCATCTTGTGTAAGAGATTTGATAGGAAAGAGCAATCCAGAGTACCCAGGTACAAAATTAACATTTTGACTTGAAATGATCTTATCAAAGTTAGCTAGCCCATAAATTGCATTACCCCATTTAATGATACTTTAGCCAAAATAGGCACGTGAATATGTCAATTTCACATCATTTATCATGTTTTAGTGTTTCTAGGCCAAATTATTCATTTTGGGTGGAAATTGGCCAAAAGCCTAATTAGAGGTCATTGGTGGCCAGATTTAGGTGTCTATAGGTTGATACCCTTCTAGATCACATAGGTGGTTCCACTATAGGGAAACATGTCCATTAAAATAATAAAATCCCACTCTGTAGATTAAATATTTTCTACATATTTATAATCCATGCATCAACTTCATCTCCAGATTCCTTATGAAAGTATTTACCACTCTTAAGGGTACTTCTTGGAGTATTTACTCCTCAACAAGTTCTATTTCAAGATGGTAGTGTTTTTAAAGAGGGTTGACATCAAGGTTTTTTATCTTAAGTTCCTGATTATCTAACTTGCCTTAGATGGTATTTAGCTCTATTAAGATCTCATTCAATACTTATGCATGTTTATCAGAAGGGTTTTCACCAATTGCATTTGGGTTTGGTTATTTTTAGAGGTTTTAACATTATTCAAAAGATTCTTATCTCTATTTTAATTCTAATTTTGGGATCTACTACTTCTGCCTCTACCCCTACCTCTTCCCCTTAGGACTGGCCTATCCTCAACTTGGCCATCAACACCTTGATTACAACCTAATCTAGTCCTAACCATTTTCTTAGTAAGTCACATAACATATTTCAAACATGTTATTATAAGAATCATTAATTATTCCAAGTTTTTAATAGTTGTAATAGACTTTTTAATTTAATCATAGGCTCTGATGCTAGGTGAAATGACCCCCCAAAAAAATGAACATCACTACATTCAGAGTATAAAGCATAATTATGAATAGGGTCTACTACACCCAATTTACTTTAGCATAATCAACTCTTCAATGCACTATAATATACCCACAACCCCATAGCTAAATTCATGTACATGAAACCCTTAATTAGGTTAGTTACTCTTATAAGATTCTATAGGGAAGGATATTGCATAATTAAGTCTGCATATAGTTTAGGGCATATCAATATGTGGTCCATAACAATAAGATCTAAACTATATGGGGGCACTCACCTTCCCATTAGGACCACCTATGTGTCCTTATCCTACCTAAGAGACTCGCATCTATGAAATATTTTTTATTGGCTAGGGTAGGAAAACATTATTTCCTCACACTTGGGATACTACAATAAGTGCCCAGACCATTATACAATATTTACATCATTAGAGAATAGGTCAATGACAAATAGAAGTTTCTAATTATTCATAAACTAGTCTCATTATAATCAGAAAAACACAACTTATGTGGAATATTTAAATATGTAACAATTCCATTAATATCAATAAGTGTTATAACACTTCACTTAAAATGAGTATAGGAGAACAAGTCTCATACTCCTTTACACTTGTGGAGGCATGAATTAAATTTCCAAATATCCCTATTATGCAAAATAAGAATCATTTATGGTATTAAAACTGTGCCCAAATTATTTTCTATAGCTTTATGATAAATTTACACCATAGTGTCATGTACCAACATTTATTAATAACCTGGTTAACATTATCACACCACTTACTATAGCCAATTACATATTAAAAATTTAGAACTAAAAAGAAATCAACAAACTCTTTTCTAAATAAGATCACTCTTACCCATGCTAGGATCGATCCACACTTCAAATCATAAACTTGACTACCCACTATGAAAAATAATAGGTTAATTATCAAATATAACTTATTCAAATGGATATTGGTGTTTGCTTTGAATTTTCTATTGTAGACACCTAAAACTAGCCACCAATAACCTCCAACTAGGGTTTTGGCTAGTTTCCATCTAAAATGCACAAATTGGCCTAAAAACACTAAAACATGCAAAATGATATGAAAATGACATATTCAAGTACTAATTTTAGCCAGGGTATTCCTAAATGGGGCAATGCAATTTATAGGCCAGCTAACTTTGATCAATCCATTTTGAGTCAAAATGCCAAATTTGCACATGCATGCTCTGGACTATTCTTTCCTATCAAATATTTTGCATAAGACTTATGCCTTTGTTATTTGTTTTTGGTAACATTATAAATAGTAATATGCATCTAACATGGACTTCCAATTCAAATTTAATCAAATTTAGGACCAATAATAGGCATTATGATCGATTTGGGTAATTTGTGCACAATGTGCTTAATCATGTCTAAGAGCTAATTAACCCAAATCAAGGCCCAATCAAAAATTACATGGAAACTTGTTGAATATTTTTTTTTAGAAATGAATATTGAATATATGCATCATCATCAAGTGACCTCATTTCTTGGGAAGACATCCCTAAGCCATAAATGCCACAAATATCTAGATTCATGCCCTCCATGCCTCATCAATGCCTTCCATGATGCCCCCCATGCCTCATCAATGCCTTCCATGATGCCCTCCATGCCTCTTAATTTCCACTAATTCCAATTCCATGATGAGGATAATTACAAAATTGAATTAATCCTCAACAACACATCTCAATCTTGAGATGGAGGGTTGAGGTTGATTCTGATCAAATCCAAAAATCTATAAATAGGAGGACTCACACCGTCATTTCTAAGCTTAATTAGTGAAAAGTTATAATGTAGGATTAGCTCTAAAAAGATTCAAGAAACTAGTGTTATAATTCCAAATTTATTCCAATCCAAGCCATAAGCCAAAGGTGCCAAGGAGAGATGGAGGTTGTCAAGCTTCCATTGCTAAGGACATAATGAGCACAAGTTGAGCAAGCCACCACAACAAGAATTTTAGATCATCCAAGGAAGGTAAAAGAGTTTTCTTTTGCAATCTAGTTTTGTGTTTAATTCATGATTGTTAACTAAGCTCTCCCTAGTATTTAGGCCTAGAGATGTTATGTTATTATTGTAATTATTTTATTTTGTTTTCATTTTAGAACTAACACCAACTAACCATCCTCTCTTGAGTCAAATTCTTAGGTCACATAATTGCACATCCGATGGGACTAGATGCATCTCACACATGAATAATATCCTTTTGCAACCTTAAAAAACTTATTTTATCTTTTAAAACTCTTGTAAATTGATTTTCTAACTTTATTTTGCCATTTTTTGTTGCCACAGGTTTACATAGTAACCGAGATCGATAGGAAATACCAACATCAGTTACTTGGCTCAACTAACATCGATTAGAAAAATTGACATCAGTTAGAATTCTATTGGAAATTTTTGGCATTGGTGGTATATAACTGAAGTCGGTCACTGTGTTTTCTTAAAAACACAAACCCAAGAGCTATTTTAAAATGCTTGGTTTGGGGTCATACGGACTCCATTTTAGATTTTTTTTTTTTTTAAAACCAAATGTTTTCTCCTAAATTTTTAGAATTTGGCATAGTTTAGCTTCAATTTTCATATAATTTTTAAAAAAAATTAAAAAATACATTTAAAATGTTTCTAATCTAACATATTTACTTTTGGGGTGATGCCTTAAGGGTAGACAGGTAACTAGCAGATTTCAAGTTTGATATATCATGTTTTAGAACATATTTTGCATGCTTTAAATTGAATTAGGAACATTATTTTGGTGTTTAAAGTAAAATTTAAGGTTCTTAAATAAGTGTTTTTATCATTAGTTTTCAAATTTACAACTAAGACCAAGGGGTCAAATGAACACCACTCAATCTTTCAAATTTGGCGCTTTAAAATGAACTCATTTTTTTAAAAGTTTTTTGTCTTCAATAGTTGTTTGATCTAATGTTTTTTAGAAAAGAGAGGGTAATTTCATGTATATTCTTCCATCTTTCCCCTTTATGGAACCCTAGGATTCAAAAGTGCTATTTCTATTGCAAAAAGCCTAGTCTAAGGCTTAGAAAGAATGTCATCTAAAGCACTTCCCAAAAACTTGTCAAAGTTTGGGTGACCTTGAAAATGACCTTAAAGTCTTTCTATTTCATGTTTTATTTATTTTTATGTATCTTGGATTGTGAGGGGGATGTCATTACCTCTCATAAGTTCTTTAGGGAAGCTTTGACCTAGGGTTTCATCTCCTGACATTGACTTCACTTACTCCTTCTAAGTTACACATGGGAGATAGTGACACTCTGGACATCACACTACATTGAGCGAATAACAGGATGTAGTGGTTACAAAAAGGACTAGACCTTTTTACAACAAGCTGAGTGATACAGACCCAAAATCCATGCTTTTATTTTGCATTATTTGGAATGAAAGTCATTTTGCAATTGATTCCACTATTGACATTCAAAACTTGATAATTTAGTCAACCCCATAGTGTTATACCCTTATTAGGATTTGGATGATCATACTTAGTATTTTGGTCATTTATGCTCAGTATGTTTTGAGATTAAAACTTGTTTATTTATGTATAATCCATGTCAAAACCAATTTGTCTATACGTCACTCTTTTATCTAAAGAGGCATTATGTTGGTCATTTTACACCACACTTGTGCCTTGAATTTTTTGATAAAATTATTTGTGTGTGTGTCATTTGAGTTGTAGAGGGTAGCATTATGCTACCCAAATCATGTCAAACCATTTTTTCCTTTGAGTCTTTTGAAACATAGAATTGATCACATTATTTGAGTATGTTTATGTTGTTAGGCTGCTCAATTTGTACCAAGACTTATTCACTATTGTATCAAAACGATTTGTTTCAAACCACTTTGTGTATACCATTTAGACCTTTGTCTTGTGTTTTCATGTTATCCAATCTTGTCTAGCCTATTTAAGTTGAATCCTAGTTTTTAACATTGAGTTTTCAATTAGCCTTGTTAAGTTTGGATTCAAAAATTGATTGATTTTTGTTTAGGCCTCAATTCATGGGGTTGATACATAAATGTTTCTCTTTTTGGTTTCATAACTTTAGTTAATTGATTACCCAAATTTGAAGACTATTGATGGTTTGTCTTTTTAATGCCTATCCTCATCATTGTTTGTGCCTTTATTTGGGAGAACATAGCCTTTCTCAAATATCATTTTATCTTATGCCTTATGCCAACTAATCATGTTTATGTTTGATTTCATGTGTTGGGTCTATGTCAAAGTTGTTTCCAAACTTGTTAGATTAAATCAAATCACATCAGCCTTTGTTTAAAGTCTAGCTTTTGACATTGTTTGGATAAAATTCCTAACACATGCCTATTTGTTTGAGCCTAGCTTTTGACTCCGTGTTTGGATAAAATACCTAGTAACTTAGCTTTTCCCTTTCTTAGTTTAGACCTTGTTTGGAACACTTTGACCTAGACATTTGATATGCCAATTTTTATTCAAATACTTAACCTTTTGTGTGTGTGACACTTGACATTAGAAATTTGACATCAGGATATTTTATGCCAAGTCTTAGCATAAATCATTTTAGAGATACAACTCCACTTTTAGACCACATTAGACATATAGCTCCACCTTTTGACCAAGTTATACCAATTTTGAATAATTTATCCTTTGGACATAGTTTTTCAAAGTTTGTAGAACTCTAAGTCTTTTTATTTTCAAAGCTTTCATCATTTACATGGATATGTCTAACTACACTTATGGTAGAGTCACTTAAAATCTGATTTATGATAGAATAGCCACATAAAATGACTTTTATGGCTTTTTTCAAGACCCCAATGATGTTAATATGGTTTGTGAGATAGATTTCTATCCACCTCATATTAATCATTCATGGGAATAAAGTCATGAAGCAACTTACGATCCAACCCGAGACCTTGACTGGTATGAAGAGGCTTGTGAAGAGGACTTGAAAGACCCAAATATAGATAATATTTTTTTGGATATAGATCCATACCTTATTTATAATAATCAGTACATGGAACACAATCAAGAACCAGCGTATGATCCAACTCCTGACTAGGATGATATGGTTTATGGGGAAGACTTAGATGCTTTTACTTATACAAGTAATCAAGTTTCATGGCATCCTTTTGTTATCTGATCATTGGATACCCCTAACCCTCTTTTGGATTATACGAGCCATCAAGCTCCACAATATCTAAGGAATACCTTTACCATTCTTAGACCTAGTCATTTGGCTTGTGTGAGTAACCAAGCTCCAAAATGCCCCATCATCATACTAGGACCTAGTCCTTTGGATTGTATGAGCAATCATGCTCCACACCACCCTATCATTACCATATTAGGACTCTATCCTTTAGCTCATATGAGTAATCATGCTCTCAAAGGCCTTACCATTATCCAACTACAAGTCATTCCTCATCTAGTACCAATCCCATCCAAACCTCAACTGATCCAATCATTCAAAGTCCAAGCTATGTTCAAAATTGGTATTTTCTAACTCATTATAAACTAAGGCCAAGAGAACCAACCAATCCAAGATGTTTTTGTTGAACCAACCATTTGTGATAAGTCAGACTATGATAAATAGCCTATTGATCATATAACAATTATCAAAGAGTCTCACTCTAATGAGTTAGTCTTTGTTGAGTTGATTCTTAATGATTATAACCACCTTTGGACAAATCATTACCTTGACCATGTGCCTATTTTTAAATAGCCTCCTATTGATAAGCTAGTCTCTGAAGAGTTGTCTCTTGACCTTTTTCCCATCCTAGAGGAGTCTCACTTTAACAAACCAATTTTTGTGGAGCCTATTGTGCCATCACAAGCTATTATTTTTTCAAAACTAGGAATTCAAAAAGACATGATTGTAATGGAGTACCCATCAAATGAAGAATCAGAGTTAGAGTCAGGTTCTATTCTTGAACTGACATTAGATTTAGCATCAAAATTAGAATTAACATCAGTTGTGACATTGGATTCAAAGTCCCTTGCTTCAGAATTAGATTCAAAAGAATAATATGTTCATAACTGTTACACCATTGGTTATGCATGCCTCACAAATCAATTCAAATATATTTTTGATCCTTTTATGGTTTTTGAGGATGATTAATTTAGCTTCAACATAAGTTCTCTTAGTATCTTCTAAAAGGAATTTGCAACCTCTCCCCATTCCATTACCATTCCACAAGCCATTACCATCAAAAAATATAGCCATATTATTGACATTCCATCTCCCAAAAGTGTCGATTGGGATAGACCAAAACACACTTTGTTGAATTGCATCCATGGTGACATAGTAGTTAAAGAAGAGAAAGGAGGCCAAGACAACATTCATGTAGTAGAAGAACACTATTCTAGTGAAACCTTTTTGAAGGTGCTAAGGGGTAAGAAAAGATCAAACTTATCCCATTTTAGTGACACTTTTTTAGAAGTGCTATAAGGCAATCAAATTTAAAATCCAATGTTAATTAGTGCAACCTTCTTGAAGGCACTACAGGAAAATCAAGACAAATTCATTGGTGAAAACTTTTTTGAGGCACCAATAGCTGAGCATAAAATTTCTTCACTACTTGATGAAGACAAAATCAAAATATCTTCCAATCTAAAACCTAATCATATGGTAGCTACTCTCAATATTAAATAATAAAAAATTTAGGTGGTCCTATTGAGAGAACAAGTTTTTGGCCCCACCACAACCAAAATTATGTCAAATCTGGTATCAACAACATTATGTGTGACTGAAAGTCTTGATCTTCATTTGTTTCCCCACCATTATACATTCCATTATCATCTACCATTCCATTTCATAGTTAATCCTACCATCCATTAATAATTTTTGTTTACCATCCATGGTCACACTTTCCTTTATAGAGGCTACAAGAATATTTTGTCTTGACATTTGAAAGAATCATACTATAGATGAGCAACCAAATATATAGGTCATTCTTAATAGATCAATTATTCAAACAAGGTGTAGGATAGAAATTAACATGATCGAGTATTTTTTTTATTTCATTTGTTGATTAAGACGTGCATATCCCCATCAGCAGGAACAACAGAATCAAAAACCACACCCAGGCCAAAAACATGTACCATACCATTTCACACTACCATTTCCATTGTTAAATATCCTTTTGTCATTATTATTTATTCCATCCATTTACCCTCATCACTTAGGAGTAACCCTCTTACCATTTTATCCAATCTATCTAGACCATCATTATCCTTAGCAAGACCATACCATCCTATCATTCCATTCCTATTTAGACCAAAGCCTATTTTTAGTCATTCTACCCAATCCTATTATGATCTTGGTTCATTTGGTTCTTCCCACACCTTTTTTGAGAGGATTACAATCAATTTTCAATAATCAATCAAATCCAAGTTTATTGATAGTCTATGAAAGTAGTGTGACAGTTGATCTAGAAAGATATCTTTCATCTTATATCCATGTTTGTTTATGTGAGCTTGATTATAACTACCTATGGGAAAATTATTATCATTGACATATGCCATTATATTCTAGTTATAATTTTCTATACGTAAACTAGGGGCAATACTTATTTATCATGCATTGTTGCAACACCATGCCATCATTATTTTCATTTGACTAGTTATTTGTTAGATTTGAGAACTTGTTGGGACCTAGTTGGTTTTTTCCCCACATTTTGTGTGGATGGAATTGCTATGACTTGAGGTCATTTTGGGACTATGTGGATCGTGCTCAATTCATGTTGAGGTCACCTCAGACCCCCTTTCCATATGCTCTCACCATTTTGTGAGAAACCTAAGCCAAATGCGCTCACCATTTTGTGAGCAAGTATCTTGTTATTCTCTAACGAGTTAAGATACCTCAAAATTCCAAAAACATTCAAATATTTCAAAAAGCTAAAAAAAATTGTCCTATCTAAGCCTAGTTAGTTATCCTCGATTTGCCTTACTGGGGCATTGTCATTGTTAAGGTTCTTTTTTTTACTTTTGTTTTCAAGCTTTCTATTTGTTTATTTATTTCAAATTATTTGTTTGTTTATTTTACTGTTTCCTTACTTTCCTATTTATTTTCTTTCAACACTCTTCCTACAACTCAATCTATATTTATTCATTGGGTGATTCCTTACACACATTATTCTTGAGTCTATCCATATTAATTAGTCAACATTGTCATCATGGTTTCTATCATTGATTCATTATTTTTTGAGTGTTTATTAGATTGGGAGTCAGTCCTTATGCATATTTTTGGATAGTCTTTATGGTGTTTATCATGAAGCCTACCATCACATGCTACAACAAAAATTAGCTTCAAAAAGATCTACAATCAATGTAGATGTAAAAGTTTCTCCTTAGCACCTTGGCAAATCTTTCTATCCCACCCTTGATCAAATTAACCCAATGACCATTCTAGTTGTATCATTTCTAGTCAGGACGTGCATCTCCTCATTGGCAAGTACAACTGAATCATTCACACTGATCAATCATATTCTTCTATTCATCTATTTCATCACTAAAAAGCCACTCACCTTTAATTTTCATTCCAAGTTATATCCTTAAGTTATACTTGCTAATCAATCGTAACTGGGGCACAATCATCTTTAGCCAATCCAGGTCACCTTAATAATTATAACCACCTCTGGGCAAATCATTATTTTGACTCTTATTCTTGATTATAACTACCTTTGGGTAAATTAACATCCTTTTTACAACAATGCATGTAAGTATTTTCTTGTTTGGATTAATCTCAACCATGGATTAATTCTACCTTTCTTCTTATTTCTTTTTAAGGGACCATCCATCAACAAATGTGACGGCCACTCCCTCGAGGGGGCATCATCATAGGCTTCCCAAAATCATTTGGATATTTTTCTTTGGTTATCATCTTCTTCTTGGCATACAGGCCATTTCTCATTCTTTGAGAATACATTGCTTTGCCTACAATTTACAATGCCTTCCCAAAAAGGGGCAAACTATAGACACCTAAAACTAGCCACCGATAACCTCCAACTAGGCTTTTGGCTAGTTTCCATCTAAAATGCATAATTTGGCCTAAAAACACTAAAACACAAAAAATGATGTGAAAATGACATATTCAAGTACCAATTTTGGCTAGGGTATCGCTAAATAGGGCAATGCAATTTATGGGCTAGCTAACTTTGATCAGTCCATTTCAAGTCAAAATGCCAAATTTACACCTATGTGCTCTGGACTATTCTTTCCTATCAAATATTTTGCACAAGACTTATGCCTTTGTTATTTATTTTTAAAAACATTATAAATGGGAATACACATTCAATTCATCTGACGTGGACTTCTAATTCAAATTCAGTCAAATTTAGGACCAATAATAGGCATTTTAATCAATTTGGGTAATGTGTGCACAATGTGCTTAATCATGCATAAGAGCTAATTAAGCTAAATCAAGGCCTACTCAAAAATTCTATGGAAACATGTTGAATAATTTTTTTTTTAAATGAATATTGAATATCTGCATCATCAAGTGACCTCATTTATTGGGAAGACATCCCTAAGCCATAAATGCCACAAATATCTGGATTCATATCCTCCATGCCTCATCAATGCCTTCCATGTTGCCCTCCATGCCTCTTAATTTCCCCTTCTTCCAATTCCATGATGAGGATAATTACAAATTTTAATTTCAAAATTGAATTAATCCTCAACCACACATCTCAATCTTGAGATGGAGGGTTGAGGTTGATTTTGATCAAATCTAAAAATCTATAAATAGGAGGCCTCACAACATCATTTCTAAGCTTAATTAGTGTAAAGTTATAATGCAAGATTGGTTCCAAAAAGCTTCAAGCAACTAGTGTTATAATGCCAAATTGATTCCAAGCTAAGCCAAGCCACAAGCCAAAGGTGCTAAGCAGAGATGGAGGTTGTCAAACTTTCATTGCCAAGGACTTCATGAGCACAAGCCGAGCAAGCCACCACAACAAGCATTTTGGAGCATCCAAGGAAGGTAAAAGAGTTTTCTTTTACATTTTAGTTGTGTGTTTCATTCATGATTGTTAACTAAGCTCTCCCTAGTGTCTAGGCCTAGAGATGTTATGATATTAGTGTGTTTATTTCATTTTTTTCATTTTAGAACTAACAACATACTAACCATCCTCTCTTGAGTAAAATTCCTAGATCACATTTATAATGAAATCAAAGAGATATAAAAACTTATAAATTAATTTCCAATGTGCCATAAAATTGCATTACTTCATACTCCAAGATAACAAGTAATCTTTAGTTCTCTTATATTTGGTTGTAGCATACTAGGTATATTTCAAAACAATGTGGTTCTCCCAATGTAGTGAATTTTCTTACATAGTGTTCAACAGGATCAATAATATACCCAACACAAGGCACATTAAATTTATATAAAACAAAATGTAATTTAACAAAGCTTTACCTACCCATAATCATAAGCCACTGCTATGGAAATATATATAAGCTACAACTAAACCAAAATAGGATGGAATGACAAATGTAATTACTCCATGTACTCAATATCATTATCCAAATTTCCTCATAAACATTCTAAAAGTTAAACTTAACCAATAACTATTAAACCAATATTATTAAAAATAAACAAATAAGTGAAGAATACAAACCAATAGGGAATTTCTCATAAACATACCATTTCATTTCATCATCTAATATAATAACATCCTTAGTTATCAAATACATTATTACATCACTTACTATAGGTTGTAATGATTTACAATATGATAATGAGAAGGAAATAACTAAGGTATATCAACCAAGAACCCAAAACCACCATTAGTACAAAGTCATTATGACACCATCTTGTTAAGTATGCCAGGTATGAATCATTATTGAATTACAATAAGTACTATAGGAAATAAATAATAAAGAGAATGATTTAATGAAACATGTTATAGGTAGAACATCATTTTAATGCAACTAATCATAAATAAGAACCATGTATATAATGTAACTCAAAAGAGAAAGAGCAGCCACCAAAAGATGATCCAAATGCAAAATGAACCATCTTGACCCTTCCTATGAGTGCCCCCCCCCAACCCAATCGGTGGCCCTTACCACCCCAGCCATTATTTGGATGGTGGAGTCATAAATTCATGCTTTAGGGTGAGGATGTGAGCAAAATTCAATTCAAGCCATCACCATAATAACTGTAGGAGCTACACACAATACCCAAATAGTAACAAATACACACCATATCTAAAATGAAAATATTGCACTCAATCACACAAACCTAAGCCAAGGTATTGTATAGGAAAAAATAATGATGAAGATAAAAATACTAAGGAGTTCAAACATATTTTAAAACATGTGACAATGAGCAAGCACAACCATGTTTTCTCCCAAACAAGAATAATGAAGGGAGAAAAAACTATTAAATCATCCCCCATTACCCTAACAATCCAAGCTTCATAAAAATATAACAAAGTAAGCTTAATAACAATTAAATAAACTTGACCATAGTGATGAATTTTCACATAAGATAAATAAAAACTAGCAATATTTAATCCATCACTACCCAAGTCATATTATGAAAGTAAAAAATAAAACCCAGCTTGTTATTTAATGTGAACATACCAGAAGGATGAAAAACCTAGCTAGGGTATTGACTAACTACATTTGAAAATTCTATAGATAAAGTCAAATTCTAAACCTTAAACACAAGTATGTGTTAAACACCCAAAATTTCTAAGTGTGAAACTCAACAACATTGAATTGATTCACAATGAGAATATAGAAGGCATGGAATATTTTAACCAATCTTGAAGGCTTTATAGGTTCATCAAGAAGTCCCACAACTTCTTGAACCTATATGTACTTTCATATGAAAAATTTATGTAGGGTAAAAATGATTTTAATCATCCATGGTAATCAAAATTCCATCTATCAATTTAAGTACATTACTTGTAATAAATCTACCCCTTTGAAAAACAAGATGAAGTTCTGACCTGATTCTCTCTTACCATGTTTGACACCCTTCCAAAATTTCCATCTTCCTCCCACAGCGCAACTTCCTCTTTGCCTCTCTTCTCATGCTCAAATTTATCCCTGCCATTAATTCTTGAAATGTGATTTTTGAGCCTCCATAACTCCCCATGGTTTCCATTTCCTCCTAGGGTTTTCTCCACATGCCAACACATAAAAACTTAATTATTTTCCATGAAACTACTTGATTTCTCCTTCTTGGGTGAAGAGCCAACCCTAGTGCCATCATGAGCCCTAATAATCCAAGGCTCACTTTTGGTTTAAAATTATAGTGTGAGTGAATAAAGTTCACAACCCCCTTGGCCATCATGACCTAACAATTATTTTTAATCAACATCATAATGCATGGGGGGTCAATCTTACCCATGTAGGGACCAAATCAAGGTTCACATGGAAATTCCAAGTCAATCATGATGTAAAAACACTAACCTAACCAAGTCCCCTTAGAGTAAAGTTAATTCATTTAAGACTAAGGATCAAGTAGTTTAACCATAGCATGACCCAAGGGTAAATAAGCATGCTACCAAGCCCAAACATGACATTAAAGCAACGAATCCCCTTAGTGGCCATAATCAATAAAATTCAATAGCTAAAATAAATAAGGAAAACACAAGTACTACACTGATTGACACAACACTGGACAAAACACAAACAAGATAATGTAATTATACATGAACATGATCATAATCAAAAGGAATAAAAACTAATATCTGAATAAGCTCAATCAACAAGATGAGATAGAAAATAAATACATTAATCAAATTTGTAACTACTCATGGTGACTAGATGGCTTATTACCATTCATCTCATATCCCAATGCCATTTTGACCCAACTACTCACTACCCCCACCTTTATTTCCCCAACTATCAAAGTCCATTCTAACCTAGCTCATACACTTGTGAACCCTGTAGCCATAAAGCATGACATTAGAAAAATATGATTTACATGAAAAGATATATATATAAACTGAACTATAATAAACATATTAATATAAAATAATATTAATTACATCATCAATAATTAAGATTAAAGTGTATTATTGCATCATAAACATCAAATCAGTGACTATATGAAAGTATTAGATGAAGTTTAAATTTAGATAACTAGTATTCACATCTACTAATAACATCTAATAATGTCTATCAAAAGGGTCAAAATAATAGGTTGTGACACATTAATATAATTACTAATGTATTTCTTGTATTGAGGCTTGCTACCATGGTGCCTAATTGATTACATCTTTTTCATGAGGGATATGTTATTATTGTGACTATATTGATTACATGTTGCCTACTTGGAGTATATTAATCGTATTATTATATTTCCCACATTTCATGTACTTGAGGTATATTACATTTTTAATTTATTGATAATTTTCTTGTGTGGGACATATTACATTTATTCTTATATAAATTATATCACAATCCTAGTGGAGAATGTTAGTAAATTAGTGTTAATGTATACATTATTTGTATAAGTGATAATGTATGAGAATAATGTTGTGTGTGAGAGAGTGATTTGTGAGAACAAATCACGTAGATAAGTTGTAAGATATATATATATATATATATATATATATGGGATAGAGATATAAATATTATAGGGATGGATTAGTTTTCATTGATAAGGGTTGAATCCTTTATAATAGGGAACAAAAGTCCCTTATATGCTTGTATCTCTCATAATTAAAAGTCTCGAATGAGTTGATTATAGAATATAGTGTGAGTTTTATTATTATTATTATTTGTGTTTAACTCTATGATTGTTTATATAAATTGAAATAGTGTAAAATATATTTCAATTTTTAAAAGTGGTATCAGATCAGGTTGTGTCTACATCCATGAAGTTTTGATATTAATCAGGGGGCATCTTGGTTATGTTATTGCCCCAACTAATGAAACAAAAATTAGATTAGAAGATTTGAGTTTGTAGTCTCAACCTCAACGTTCAAAAAACACTTGGACTTGTTTGGCTTTGGTTATTGACTTCTCTTTTTGGTTAAAGGGGATAATATATTAACAAATAAATCAGCAATTATTACATATAGACTTCTAAAAAATAAGTATCACAACATCCCAAATGGAACAAATCTAAGGAGGTTTACCACTATGCCACCACCTCCAAGAACCAAAATAAACCACCAAATTTAGATAGATCAAATAACCAAGACAATCAAGAGTAAAACTATCCATTCTAATCACTAACAAAGAGCCTTAATAACTCTAAAGAGTGCATAGAATATAAAGACCCCCAGTGTGTAACATGCCAATTACAATCCTCATTTGAGGCCCATCAGGCTAAATAATCAGCTATAAGATTCCACTCTCTAGGGATATGAGTAAAAAGGATAAAATGAAAATTAAGTGAGATACTTATAATCTATTCCATAAAGGAAGCCAATCTCTAAGAAGACCCACAAAACTTTCCATCATTCAATAAGGAAACCAAAACCATGAAATCCATTTCACAAATCACCCTCTTCCAGCCTAAGTCACGATCCCTTTCCAATGCCATCAGGACTTCCCAATCCTCTATTTGGTTATTTTTGCAAACCCCTAAATCTAAATAGAAAAATAAATGAACCAATCTAGTACTATCTCTCCCAACTCCCCTAATTCTCATAGCTTTAGGATTACCATGGAAAAAACCATCAATATTAATTTTAAATAATCTCGATGGAGGGGAAAACCATTTTCCAACTCTATTTACCTTTTTAAATGAGTTGATATGAGGTCCACATTAGATAGATCCAATTAACATCTTCATTTTCATATTTTTTAAAATCAATTTATCATATGGCATTAATATCTCATTGATAGAACACTTAACCATCACAGTCTCATCGACTTAATACAAAATATTTTTCTAAACATACTTAATTAAACTCATATAACCTTAGAATATAATACAATTTCACTCTTTGGATTCCCTCAATTCTATTATCATGTTGAAGTGGTTTTGTATGTAGTCCCATTATGATTGAGCTCCCTAATTTGTCTCATCATAGCAACTGTGATCTAGGAATTTGACTCAAAAGAGGATGGTTAGTATGGTGTTAGTTTCAAAATGAAAACAAAATTAAACAAACACACTAATAGTATAACATCTCTAGGCCTAAACACTAGGGAGAGCTTAGTTAATAAACACAACTATAAATCAAGAAATGAAAACACAAGAATTTTTTCACCTTCCTTGGATGCTCCAAATGCCTTTGTAATGGTGGCTTGCTCAGCTTGTGCTCATTAATTCTTCATCAAAGGAGGCTTGGCTATCTACTCTTTTCCTTGGCACCTTTGGCTTGTGGCTTGGTTTAGCTTAGAATCAATTTGGCATTATAACACTAGTTTCTTGAAGCTTTTGGAACCAATCCTACATTATAACTTTGCATAAATTAAGATTAAAAATGATGTTGTGAAACCTATTATTTATAGATTTTTTAGAATGATCAGAATCAACCTAAACTGTCCATCTCAATATTGAGATATGTGGTTGAGGATTAATTAAATGTTTGGAATTAAGTTTGTAATTATCCTCATTATGGCATTGGAAGAAGGGGCAATTAAGAGGCATGGAGGGCATCATGGAAGGCATTGATGAGGCATGGGAGGCATGTATCCTGATATTTGTGGCATTTATGACCTAGAGATGTCTTTCTAAGAAATGAGGTCACTTGATGATGCAGATATTCAATATTCATTTTCAAAAATAAGTATTCAAAAATTTTCCATGGAATTTTTTATTAGGCCTTGATTTGGGTTAATTAGCTCTTAAGCATGATTAAACACTTTGTGCACAAATTACTCAAATTTATCAAAATATCTTGTTATTGGTCTAAAATTTGACTGGATTAGAATTGGAAGGATATTTTAGATGCATTAGAACTATATTCCCATTTAGGATGTTACCAAAAACAAATAACAAACACATATGTCTTATGCAAAATATTTTATAGGGAAGAGAGATCCAGAGCACCCAAGTGCAAATTTGGCATTTTAACTTGAAATTAACTGATCAAAGTTAGCTAGCTCATAAATTGTGTTACCTAATTTCAGGATACCCTAGCCAAAATCAACACTTGAATATGTCAGTTTCATATCATTTTACATGTTTTAGTAATTTTAGGCCAAATTGTGTATTTTAGGTGAAATTGGCCAAAAGCGTAGTTGGAGGTTCTCAGTGGCTAGATTTAGGTGTCTACAGTTTGCCCCTGTTTGGGAATGTGTTGCAATCTATAAGCATAGTAACTTCTTCTCAAAGAATGAAAAGGTAATGTATGCCTACAATTGCAATGATGATAAACTAATTGTGTGATGCCCCCTCGAGGGAATGGTTGGCATAAGTAAGTCAATAAATGATCCCTTGATAAGAAGTAAAACAAGGGGACCAAAGAAATTAAACATGATGGGGAAAAAACACAATGATATTGAAAAAGTAGTCAAAATCACTGATAATTATAAGTGGGATGGTTCATAATGGTTTTCCCAAAGGTGGTTATAAGTATTGTACCCTGATAGTGGTAATGTGGTATGATAACACAATGATTTGCCCAAATGTGGTTATAATCATTAAGAAATGCAGGTGGGATGGTGTGCAATGATTTGCCTAGAGGTAGTTATAATCATTAGACCCTGATTATGTCAAACATGATTGATTTGGTTGAGGATGATGATAACTTAACATAGAGGGTAATGATGAATTGTAATAACCTACTAGTAGGGAGATGCTCGTTTGAACTAATAAAGGTTAAAATTCTTTCATGGTTAATTACTCTATTTGGGATATAATTGGAAGTGAATTGGGATGTCAGTGTTGAAGAGATGCCACCATTGCTGAATAGACTTCCTGAAGTTGAGTTTTGTTATAGCATGTGATGGTAGGCTTTATGATAGAACACCATAAAGACTTGGCCAAAATATGCATGAAGACTAACTCTTGTAATCCAATACTCAATAGAAAATAATGTGATAATGATAGAAACCATGATGACAATGTAAACATATGAATATGGATGGATTCAAGTGTAAGTGTGGACAAGGAATCACCCAATGAACACACATAAACTAAATCAAGGCAATAGTGCTGAAAGTAAATAAACAAATAGACAAACAAATAAAATAAGTAGAAATAAACAAACAAACAATGCAATAAAAACCCTACAAACATTGCCCCCAGAAAATAGGTGACAATTTAACAAATAAACAAAATGGGGGAATAAAAGAAAAGGAAGGAGGTGGCTGAGTTGTCTCGATATGCACTAGGAAAGTGGACACTACCTACATAGTTCCATGGATGTAATATCAGATTAAAAAAATTTAGGCCAAATGTAGTTCTCCCAAGGAATGGGAAGAATGTGATAACTAAGGGAAAAAAATAGAATAGATGTGAAAGAAGAAGAGGAATGGTCTTGAAAAATGGCAAGTGTGTGAGAAAAAGACCAAAAAGGATGAGGGAACTAAATGACAAGTGATTTACTTGTAACTTAGTAAGGGTTCCAAGAATCCTTAAGGCAAAGAAGTGGTCAATGTTTTTATTCTTTTCTAATGATTTTACAAATGTTTTTGGAAATGTTTTGGAGTATCTCCACTCAATCAAGAATAATGAGAAATTAAATGATTCAAGCTCATAAAATGGTGAGAGTTTTTAAACTAAGGTTGCTTGAAAAATAGTGAGAGCATGGCTTAGGTTGCTCACAAAATGGTGAGAGCATGGATTAATTTTCTCACAAAATAGAGAGAGTGTGGCCTAGTTTGCTCATAAAATAGTGAGAGAGTGGCTTAGGTTGCTCATAAAATAATGAGAGCATGGCTTAGGTTGCTCATAAAATGATGAGAGCATGGCTTAGGTTGCTCTCAAAATGGAAAGAATGTGGATAAAAGGGTGACTGAGTTGACCTTAAAAAGTATTGAGCACTACTTACATAGTCCCATATTAGGACCTCAAGTCACTGTAATTTCACCGTTACAATCGATAAATTTGACTAGTGCAGCAGTTAATTTAAACAAAATAGGCACAGTTGGTAAAAAGGCATAGTACAACATAAGAAGTGGCAAGTTGGTACATCAAGGCTTAATATTACCCCTAATTTTACCATAGGTGGTTATAACTAGGACACTATGGCATAGATCGATGGTACTAATTTTCACAAAGGTGGTTATAATTAGTAGCAAGATTGGTGTTAAGAAAGAATAATAAATGAAGGATGCAACTATCAAAAATTGTCACACTATCCTAAAATATGATCTTTGTCTGAAGTACTTGAACCAACTGATGAAACTAATCAGATACCTTGATGCTAAAAATGCATAATGAATGACAAAAACCAAGGTCAAACAGGCTAGGCTTTAGAACAAACCAAATTGGTAAGTCAAAAATGGAAAGTGGATATAACAAAGAGGATGGATAAGGATGGTATTTATATAAATAAGAAAAGTGACAAAAAGGCATAACTAAAATAGTCCTTACAAACAATACACTTTAGTACTCAATCATAGTACCACTTGAGATGAATAATATTCATCAGCTCTAGAAGCTCCTCTCCATTTAGTGTAGCAAGCCTGTATGCTCCTAATCCATAATTTGTAGTGATAATGAAAGGCTTTATCTATTTTGTTTTGAATTTCCATTTATGTTTCTTCTCAGTCGTGGTATTATTTTTGTTTTCTTTAAGAACAAGATCACCAATTTTAAGTATTTTATACTTAACACATCAATTATACTGGCCTTTGAGTTGGTTCTAATATGCTTGAAGATTATTGAGTGCAGTTGTGCATTTCTCATCAAGTAGGTCTAGCTCTTGCAGGCAAGCTACTCAATATTCATGATCATCTAAGACATGCTTGAAAGAGATGCATAGTGAAGGTAATTCAACCTCAATGGGAAGGATGGCTTCAGTACCATAAACAAGTGAGTATGGAGTGGCTCCTATGGGGGTACAATGATTGGTATGATATACCCAAAGGGCAGGGAATATTTGGAGGTGCCAATCATGATTGGCATCATTTATAATCTTTTTAAGGATATTGATAATGGTTTTGTTGGATGCCTCAATCTGGCCATTACCTTGACGGTAATATGTTGTATAAAAGTGTTGTGTGATGTTATATTTGGTATATAGCTAGTCTACATCTTTATTGATTTATGATTTTCCATTATCAAATATGATGTTAGAATGGATACCATAGTGGTAGATGAGATGGTTGAAGATGAATTTGGAAATTTGCTTTCCAGTCACATAAGTGAGGGGTATAGCTTCAACCCACTTAGTGAAATATTCAGTGGTGGTAAGGATATGTTTATGGTCATCAGATGAAGTGGGGTTAGTCTTCCCAATGAGTTCAAGTCCCCATGTCTAAAATGGCCATGGTGTCAACATCAATTTTAGAGTTTTTGTTGGGGCATGAATCAGATTAGCATGTCGTTGACATTTGTCACACTTTTTTACATATGCAGTGGCATCTACATCCATTATGGGCCAATAATAATCAATACACAAGAGATTTTTGGATAGGACTGCCTCGCTAGAATGGGCTCCACATACTCCTTTGTGAACTTCTCTTAACACTAATGTAGACTCTACCAAAGTTAAACAATGAAGCAGAGTTCTATCAAAACTATGATGATAAAAGGTGGATCCAAGTAGAGTATAATGAGTGGAATGATGAATGAAGGCTTTGGTTTATTTTTTAGAGAGGTTAGGTGGTATAACTTGGTCATGAAGGTAGTTGTAAAGGTTTGAGTACCAAATAGAATTAGAACCAACAATATCACAAATCATGGTAACAGTTGAAGGTTCATGAGCTGGTGTTGACAAATTCTCGATGAGAAATCAATGCTCTCTAGCTTTATCTATTTGTCAAATTAGAGAGATAATAGTAGCCATGGCATCTACATTTTTGTTACTAGCCTTGGGTATATGCTCAAACTAAATGTTGGCAATTTTTTGTTTAAGAGTGTCAACCATGGATTTATATGAAACTAGCTTGTCATCTTTAGTCTGAAAATGATATGTAACCTAATTGATGATTCCCTAAGAGTCACCATAAACTTAGAGATGAGATATATTCCACTGCACTACTTGTTGTAGTCGTGCTTCATACTCGGCCATGTTGTTTATATAAGGAAAGTTGATTCTAAAAGATTTAGGGATTAGATCCCCCTATGGTATAATAAATAATGGGCTTGCCCCTAATCCATGTGTAGTGAATGAACCATCAAAATACAGCTTCTAAGGCTGCTCCTCAAGGGGTGTGTCAATGATGGTCATGATGGATTCATCAAGAAATTGGAATGTGATTGGTTGGGTGTCTATGAGAGGTGCTTTAATATGTTGACCTACAAGAACTTGTCCCTTGATTACCTTCTTATTGACATACTCTATGTCAAACTCACTAAGAAGCATGATCTATTTAGCCATTCTACCTTGTAAAGTTGTTTTGGATAGTAGATACTTGAGTGGATCTACCTTTGAAATGACCATGGTTTTATTATTCAACATGTAATGGTGTAGTTTCTAAGCTATGAAAACCATGGTTAAACAACCTTTTTCAACAGGTACATAGTTATGTTCATATGTAACCAAGTTACATCTTAGGTAGTATATAGCATGCTCCTTTCCATTATCATCATGTTTAAGCCAAAAGTGCCCCAAAATCATGATCAATAGCTGATAGATATAACAAGAATGGTTTTCTTGGTACAAGATGTAATAAAATAGGCAGATTGACAAGATAGTCTTTAAGTTGTTGAAAAGTTGTTTGGCAGTGATAATCTCAGTGAATATAACTTTTTTCTTCAAAATGTGTGTAAATGGATGGAACTTAACTTCTAACTGAGAGATGAAGCATCAGATTGAATGGATCTTTCCCTACAAACTATGGAGTTACTTTAAATTAGTTAGTGGTGGCATATTACTTATAGCATGGACTTTAGTTAGATTGAATTCAATACCTCAATGAGACATGATGAATCCAAGTAATTTACCTGAAGTTACACCAAACACACATTTCTTTGGCTTGAGTCTAAATTTTTACTCTTGTAATCTTTCAAATATCTTATGCAACACTGTTGGATGGTTAGCCCTAGTTTTGGATTTTCCTAATATGTCATCGATATAGTCTTCAACAATATTGTGCATCATATCATGGAATATGAAAGTCATGTCCCTTTGATATGTATCTCCCACATTTTTAAGGCCAAATGGCATCACTTGATAAAAAATGTTCCCCATAGAGTGTTAAGCATGGGATATACTGAGAGGGGGGGTGAATCAGTATATCATATATCTTATAAAACTTTACCTTAACCAAATTCCACTTAATCAAACATTCAACATATGCAATAAAACTCAAACAATAAACACCACACAAGATAGAGAGACACCAGATATAACATGGAAACCCAATGTGGGAAAAACCATAGAGAACAATCTCAAGTATATGAATGAGAACCAACCCAAAAAATATTCACAAGCACCAACTTGCAAGAGCACCAACCCCTTTGTTGAGCACCAACCTAGCAACTATTCATGAGCACCAACCCACAAGAGCACCAACCCCTTTTTTGAGCACCAATCTAGCAACTATTCATGAGCACCAACCCCTTTATCGAGCACCAACCAGCAACTATTTGTGAACACCAACCCATAAGAGCACCAACCACTTTGTCGAGCACCAACCTAGAAATAATTCATGAACACCAACCCACTGAATCACCAACCCCTTTGTGTATACCACACAACTATCTCTCAATGTTGTTATCTCAACAAATGATAGTTCATTACAACATCTCTATCCTCTCTCTCACCTTTGCTCTTCTAAGCTAGATATAACAAATACAAATCATATTCTTCTCTCTCAAATGCTCTTCTAAGCTAGATATTACAATATCAAATCAACCTCTCTCTCTCACATTACAAATGGCTTCTCAAGACTTTATTTATAGCTTTCCAAATGACCTTTGACCTTCCCCCTTTGTGACCCTTCAATCCTCATAGAAAATGGCACCAAACTTATATGACCTTTCATATCCTTTCCTTTGAAAAGGCATGCGGTGACCCTTCATGAGCAAAACCATCCTTCCCTCTTTTATCCTTATCTTGGTGACTTTTCATATTCCTCAAAGTGTCCCTTCATGAGAAATTGTGCCCTTCCTCTTTTGTCTTCACTTGGTGACTCTTGGAATTCCCCAAGATGACTCTTTATGGGAAAATGAATTCCATCCTTCTTTTGTCTTTACCCCGTGGCTCTTTGACTTCTCCATGGGCCCTTCTTTTGTCTCATATGCAACCAAAAATATATTTATTAATATTAAATAAATATTAACTCACATTAGCCAATATATATTTATTATAAACAACATTAAATGCAATGGGGCCTTTATCACCAATAATGCTAGACCTTTGACATCAATGACAATATTTCCAACAATCTCCCCCTTTGTCATTGATGGCAACCTCAATCCTAAAACTGCCATATCCTGTCACCTGCACATACTATCATCTAAAAACATACAGTAACTCCCCCTTACTATAGAAACTTATATCTATTCCATGTACCTATTTTTGCACCTATACCTGTACCTGTTATTCTCCCCCTTTGACATCAATGGCAAAGGGCCTACCTAGAGATAACACTTAGCTCCCCCTCAACTGATGTTAAACATCAATGGTAGGAAGTAATAGAAATTACTCCCAACTCCTCTCATAGATCTTTGAATGTGTCCTTTGATCATGCCTTTGAGAAGATATCTGAAAATACATACACATTGTTCCATGTCCTTTGAGCATCTACAATCAACTCATTTGAATCTTTTCTTCTAATCTCACAACCTTTAGCATGAAATTGTAATGTGTATCCTTGATCACATATTTGACTAACACTCAATAGATTATGCTTAAGACCTTTTACATACAAAACATTCTTAGTCTTAGTTCTACCATAATCCAAAATCAAAGTACCTTTTCTGGCTATCCTAGCAGTGGTTTTATCTCCAAATCTCACTGTGCCACCTATTGATCTTCTTTACTCTTATCTCCTGTCATATGCCTCAAACATCCACTATCAATGAACCATGGATGATCTTTATTTCTTACATGTAGAGCTATCTGAACCATCATAGAATCTTCAAGTTGTTTCCTCTACCATAAACATGTATGAACCTTCTTATTGATAAATGGAGCTTTGAAACTCTAATCCTTCTTCTTGATGAATGGAGCTTTAAAACTCTGATCCTTCTTCTTGATGAATGGATCTTTGAAAATCTAATCCTTCTTGATTGAATCTACATGAGTATCCTTCTCTTTATTTCTAAAATTGTTAGCTCTTTTTCAACATTCTAATTTGTTATGATCATATCTATTTTAGACACCTTAAAAATTTTAAACACTGCATAGCCTCAAACCATAATACTAATGCAAAATTTTCTTCAAAAATCTATTCCCTCAAAAGATATATAAATTAATTTGCTAACTCACCTTCTTGTCATGCAACATATCCAAGACCCAATAGCATCCACCATGCTTCAATTTTTTTATTAAAAGTGTCTCCTTGAAGCGTAAAAGAGACACCCCACACAAAGGGTCCTAGAAACAAATCTCAAGAGATTCCCACATCTCCTCTGTTTCTTCCTTGATCTTCTTGTGTTTTTATTTAGAATCCATTTAAGCATGTCTAACCTTTTTGACTTACTAACCTCAACATTTATGATGTTTTTCATCTTCTCAATTTTTGCAACTATCTTATTTTGACAAAGCTCACACTCAACTGTAACAAGAGATTCTTCACAATCCTTTTTATCTAATTCTTTTTCTACTATAGCAAGTAATTCATTCTCACTCTTAAACTCAACCTGATCTATCTTTACTATTTTAGGTCTCCAAACTTGAATTTGTCTTTTCTCATATTTTCTATGGGATCTATATCCTTTGACATACCTTAAAAATATATTTACTTTATTTTGACATAATTTAGCAATATGGCCAACCTCATGACAACAAAAGCAAGCAATATTTCTCATACCTTTTTCTTGAATGTGAATGAGATATCCCTTTGACTGATTGCTTCTCCTCATACAATCTCTTACCTTATGACCAACATGATGACAAACAAAACAATGGCCATGAAAAGAATTTGAAAACTTGAAAGTATTGGGTTGCCTGATTGGCTTCTTTAATTTTCCTTCAAAACTTGCATCCTTCTTTCCTTGGAATAACATTTCATGATCTTTCTCAACCTTGATTATAATCTTCTCATGATTATCCTTTAAAGAACCTAACTCAACCTTTAACTGATTACACTTTTCTTCTCTTGATATCAAACTTGAATTTGCAACCTCTAACTAATTCTTAAGATCTTGAATAAATATCATATTTTCTTTTACTTCTATATCCAACTTAGAATCCAAGATACACACCTATTATTTAAGAGCTTCAACCACATATCTCAACTCTTGATTCTCCTTCTTTAGCTACTTGGCCATCTTGTGCTTTTTCTTGATCTACCTTTAAGCTGTTAAACCCTTTCTGAAGAAACCTGCTCTGATACCAATTGTTAAGCATGAGATATACTGAGAGGGGGGGTGAATCAATATATCATATATCTTATAAAACTTTACCTTAACCAAATTCCACTTAATCAAACATTCAATATATGCAATAAAACTCAAACAATAAACACCACACAAGATAGAGAGAGACACCAGATATAACGTGGAAACCCAATGTGGGAAAAATCATGGAGAACAATCTTAAGTATATGAATGAGCACCAAACCAAGTAATATTCGCAAGCACCAACTTGCAAAAGCACTAACCCCTTTTTTGAGCACCAACCTAGAAACTATTCATGATCACCAACCCACAAGAGCACCAACCCAGCAACTATTCATGAGCACCAACCCCTTTATCGAGCACCAACCAGCAACTATTTGTGAACACCAACCCATAAGAGCACCAACCACTTTGTCGAGCACCAACCTAGAAATAATTCATGAACACCAACCCACTGAATCACCAACCCCTTTGTGTATACCACACAACTATCTCTCAATGTTGTTATCTCAACAAATGATAGTTCATTACAACATCTCTATCCTCTCTCTCACCTTTGCTCTTCTAAGCTAGATATAACAAATACAAATCATATTCTTCTCTCTCAAATGCTCTTCTAAGCTAGATATTACAATATCAAATCAACCTCTCTCTCTCACATTACAAATGGCTTCTCAAGACTTTATTTATAGCTTTCCAAATGACCTTTGACCTTCCCCCTTTGTGACCCTTCAATCCTCATAGAAAATGGCACCAAACTTATATGACCTTTCATATCCTTTCCTTTGAAAAGGCATGCGGTGACCCTTCATGAGCAAAACCATCCTTCCCTCTTTTATCCTTATCTTGGTGACTTTTCATATTCCTCAAAGTGTCCCTTCATGAGAAATTGTGCCCTTCCTCTTTTGTCTTCACTTGGTGACTCTTGGAATTCCCCAAGATGACTCTTTATGGGAAAATGAATTCCATCCTTCTTTTGTCTTTACCCCGTGGCTCTTTGACTTCTCCATGGGCCCTTCTTTTGTCTCATATGCAACCAAAAATATATTTATTAATATTAAATAAATATTAACTCACATTAGCCAATATATATTTATTATAAACAACATTAAATGCAATGGGGCCTTTATCACCAATAATGCTAGACCTTTGACATCAATGACAATATTTCCAACAATCTCCCCCTTTGTCATTGATGGCAACCTCAATCCTAAAACTGCCATATCCTGTCACCTGCACATACTATCATCTAAAAACATACAGTAACTCCCCCTTACTATAGAAACTTATATCTATTCCATGTACCTATTTTTGCACCTATACCTGTACCTGTTATTCTCCCCCTTTGACATCAATGGCAAAGGGCCTACCTAGAGATAACACTTAGCTCCCCCTCAACTGATGTTAAACATCAATGGTAGGAAGTAATAGAAATTACTCCCAACTCCTCTCATAGATCTTTGAATGTGTCCTTTGATCATGCCTTTGAGAAGATATCTGAAAATACATACACATTGTTCCATGTCCTTTGAGCATCTACAATCAACTCATTTGAATCTTTTCTTCTAATCTCACAACCTTTAGCATGAAATTGTAATGTGTATCCTTGATCACATATTTGACTAACACTCAATAGATTATGCTTAAGACCTTTTACATACAAAACATTCTTAGTCTTAGTTCTACCATAATCCAAAATCAAAGTACCTTTTCTGGCTATCCTAGCAGTGGTTTTATCTCCAAATCTCACTGTGCCACCTATTGATCTTCTTTACTCTTATCTCCTGTCATATGCCTCAAACATCCACTATCAATGAACCATGGATGATCTTTATTTCTTACATGTAGAGCTATCTGAACCATCATAGAATCTTCAAGTTGTTTCCTCTACCATAAACATGTATGAACCTTCTTATTGATAAATGGAGCTTTGAAACTCTAATCCTTCTTCTTGATGAATGGAGCTTTAAAACTCTGATCCTTCTTCTTGATGAATGGATCTTTGAAAATCTAATCCTTCTTGATTGAATCTACATGAGTATCCTTCTCTTTATTTCTAAAATTGTTAGCTCTTTTTCAACATTCTAATTTGTTATGATCATATCTATTTTAGACACCTTAAAAATTTTAAACACTGCATAGCCTCAAACCATAATACTAATGCAAAATTTTCTTCAAAAATCTATTCCCTCAAAAGATATATAAATTAATTTGCTAACTCACCTTCTTGTCATGCAACATATCCAAGACCCAATAGCATCCACCATGCTTCAATTTTTTTATTAAAAGTGTCTCCTTGAAGCGTAAAAGAGACACCCCACACAAAGGGTCCTAGAAACAAATCTCAAGAGATTCCCACATCTCCTCTGTTTCTTCCTTGATCTTCTTGTGTTTTTATTTAGAATCCATTTAAGCATGTCTAACCTTTTTGACTTACTAACCTCAACATTTATGATGTTTTTCATCTTCTCAATTTTTGCAACTATCTTATTTTGACAAAGCTCACACTCAACTGTAACAAGAGATTCTTCACAATCCTTTTTATCTAATTCTTTTTCTACTATAGCAAGTAATTCATTCTCACTCTTAAACTCAACCTGATCTATCTTTACTATTTTAGGTCTCCAAACTTGAATTTGTCTTTTCTCATATTTTCTATGGGATCTATATCCTTTGACATACCTTAAAAATATATTTACTTTATTTTGACATAATTTAGCAATATGGCCAACCTCATGACAACAAAAGCAAGCAATATTTCTCATACCTTTTTCTTGAATGTGAATGAGATATCCCTTTGACTGATTGCTTCTCCTCATACAATCTCTTACCTTATGACCAACATGATGACAAACAAAACAATGGCCATGAAAAGAATTTGAAAACTTGAAAGTATTGGGTTGCCTGATTGGCTTCTTTAATTTTCCTTCAAAACTTGCATCCTTCTTTCCTTGGAATAACATTTCATGATCTTTCTCAACCTTGATTATAATCTTCTCATGATTATCCTTTAAAGAACCTAACTCAACCTTTAACTGATTACACTTTTCTTCTCTTGATATCAAACTTGAATTTGCAACCTCTAACTAATTCTTAAGATCTTGAATAAATATCATATTTTCTTTTACTTCTATATCCAACTTAGAATCCAAGATACACACCTATTATTTAAGAGCTTCAACCACATATCTCAACTCTTGATTCTCCTTCTTTAGCTACTTGGCCATCTTGTGCTTTTTCTTGATCTACCTTTAAGCTGTTAAACCCTTTCTGAAGAAACCTGCTCTGATACCAATTGTTAAGCATGAGATATACTGAGAGGGGGGGTGAATCAATATATCATATATCTTATAAAACTTTACCTTAACCAAATTCCACTTAATCAAACATTCAATATATGCAATAAAACTCAAACAATAAACACCACACAAGATAGAGAGAGACACCAGATATAACGTGGAAACCCAATGTGGGAAAAATCATGGAGAACAATCTTAAGTATATGAATGAGCACCAAACCAAGTAATATTCGCAAGCACCAACTTGCAAAAGCACTAACCCCTTTTTTGAGCACCAACCTAGAAACTATTCATGATCACCAACCCACAAGAGCACCAACCCAGCAACTATTCATGAGCACCAACCCCTTTATCGAGCACCAACCAGCAACTATTTGTGAACACCAACCCATAAGAGCACCAACCACTTTGTCGAGCACCAACCTAGAAATAATTCATGAACACCAACCCACTGAATCACCAACCCCTTTGTGTATACCACACAACTATCTCTCAATGTTGTTATCTCAACAAATGATAGTTCATTACAACATCTCTATCCTCTCTCTCACCTTTGCTCTTCTAAGCTAGATATAACAAATACAAATCATATTCTTCTCTCTCAAATGCTCTTCTAAGCTAGATATTACAATATCAAATCAACCTCTCTCTCTCACATTACAAATGGCTTCTCAAGACTTTATTTATAGCTTTCCAAATGACCTTTGACCTTCCCCCTTTGTGACCCTTCAATCCTCATAGAAAATGGCACCAAACTTATATGACCTTTCATATCCTTTCCTTTGAAAAGGCATGCGGTGACCCTTCATGAGCAAAACCATCCTTCCCTCTTTTATCCTTATCTTGGTGACTTTTCATATTCCTCAAAGTGTCCCTTCATGAGAAATTGTGCCCTTCCTCTTTTGTCTTCACTTGGTGACTCTTGGAATTCCCCAAGATGACTCTTTATGGGAAAATGAATTCCATCCTTCTTTTGTCTTTACCCCGTGGCTCTTTGACTTCTCCATGGGCCCTTCTTTTGTCTCATATGCAACCAAAAATATATTTATTAATATTAAATAAATATTAACTCACATTAGCCAATATATATTTATTATAAACAACATTAAATGCAATGGGGCCTTTATCACCAATAATGCTAGACCTTTGACATCAATGACAATATTTCCAACAATCTCCCCCTTTGTCATTGATGGCAACCTCAATCCTAAAACTGCCATATCCTGTCACCTGCACATACTATCATCTAAAAACATACAGTAACTCCCCCTTACTATAGAAACTTATATCTATTCCATGTACCTATTTTTGCACCTATACCTGTACCTGTTATTCTCCCCCTTTGACATCAATGGCAAAGGGCCTACCTAGAGATAACACTTAGCTCCCCCTCAACTGATGTTAAACATCAATGGTAGGAAGTAATAGAAATTACTCCCAACTCCTCTCATAGATCTTTGAATGTGTCCTTTGATCATGCCTTTGAGAAGATATCTGAAAATACATACACATTGTTCCATGTCCTTTGAGCATCTACAATCAACTCATTTGAATCTTTTCTTCTAATCTCACAACCTTTAGCATGAAATTGTAATGTGTATCCTTGATCACATATTTGACTAACACTCAATAGATTATGCTTAAGACCTTTTACATACAAAACATTCTTAGTCTTAGTTCTACCATAATCCAAAATCAAAGTACCTTTTCTGGCTATCCTAGCAGTGGTTTTATCTCCAAATCTCACTGTGCCACCTATTGATCTTCTTTACTCTTATCTCCTGTCATATGCCTCAAACATCCACTATCAATGAACCATGGATGATCTTTATTTCTTACATGTAGAGCTATCTGAACCATCATAGAATCTTCAAGTTGTTTCCTCTACCATAAACATGTATGAACCTTCTTATTGATAAATGGAGCTTTGAAACTCTAATCCTTCTTCTTGATGAATGGAGCTTTAAAACTCTGATCCTTCTTCTTGATGAATGGATCTTTGAAAATCTAATCCTTCTTGATTGAATCTACATGAGTATCCTTCTCTTTATTTCTAAAATTGTTAGCTCTTTTTCAACATTCTAATTTGTTATGATCATATCTATTTTAGACACCTTAAAAATTTTAAACACTGCATAGCCTCAAACCATAATACTAATGCAAAATTTTCTTCAAAAATCTATTCCCTCAAAAGATATATAAATTAATTTGCTAACTCACCTTCTTGTCATGCAACATATCCAAGACCCAATAGCATCCACCATGCTTCAATTTTTTTATTAAAAGTGTCTCCTTGAAGCGTAAAAGAGACACCCCACACAAAGGGTCCTAGAAACAAATCTCAAGAGATTCCCACATCTCCTCTGTTTCTTCCTTGATCTTCTTGTGTTTTTATTTAGAATCCATTTAAGCATGTCTAACCTTTTTGACTTACTAACCTCAACATTTATGATGTTTTTCATCTTCTCAATTTTTGCAACTATCTTATTTTGACAAAGCTCACACTCAACTGTAACAAGAGATTCTTCACAATCCTTTTTATCTAATTCTTTTTCTACTATAGCAAGTAATTCATTCTCACTCTTAAACTCAACCTGATCTATCTTTACTATTTTAGGTCTCCAAACTTGAATTTGTCTTTTCTCATATTTTCTATGGGATCTATATCCTTTGACATACCTTAAAAATATATTTACTTTATTTTGACATAATTTAGCAATATGGCCAACCTCATGACAACAAAAGCAAGCAATATTTCTCATACCTTTTTCTTGAATGTGAATGAGATATCCCTTTGACTGATTGCTTCTCCTCATACAATCTCTTACCTTATGACCAACATGATGACAAACAAAACAATGGCCATGAAAAGAATTTGAAAACTTGAAAGTATTGGGTTGCCTGATTGGCTTCTTTAATTTTCCTTCAAAACTTGCATCCTTCTTTCCTTGGAATAACATTTCATGATCTTTCTCAACCTTGATTATAATCTTCTCATGATTATCCTTTAAAGAACCTAACTCAACCTTTAACTGATTACACTTTTCTTCTCTTGATATCAAACTTGAATTTGCAACCTCTAACTAATTCTTAAGATCTTGAATAAATATCATATTTTCTTTTACTTCTATATCCAACTTAGAATCCAAGATACACACCTATTATTTAAGAGCTTCAACCACATATCTCAACTCTTGATTCTCCTTCTTTAGCTACTTGGCCATCTTGTGCTTTTTCTTGATCTACCTTTAAGCTGTTAAACCCTTTCTGAAGAAACCTGCTCTGATACCAATTGTTAAGCATGAGATATACTGAGAGGGGGGGTGAATCAATATATCATATATCTTATAAAACTTTACCTTAACCAAATTCCACTTAATCAAACATTCAATATATGCAATAAAACTCAAACAATAAACACCACACAAGATAGAGAGAGACACCAGATATAACGTGGAAACCCAATGTGGGAAAAATCATGGAGAACAATCTTAAGTATATGAATGAGCACCAAACCAAGTAATATTCGCAAGCACCAACTTGCAAAAGCACTAACCCCTTTTTTGAGCACCAACCTAGAAACTATTCATGATCACCAACCCACAAGAGCACCAACCCAGCAACTATTCATGAGCACCAACCCCTTTATCGAGCACCAACCAGCAACTATTTGTGAACACCAACCCATAAGAGCACCAACCACTTTGTCGAGCACCAACCTAGAAATAATTCATGAACACCAACCCACTGAATCACCAACCCCTTTGTGTATACCACACAACTATCTCTCAATGTTGTTATCTCAACAAATGATAGTTCATTACAACATCTCTATCCTCTCTCTCACCTTTGCTCTTCTAAGCTAGATATAACAAATACAAATCATATTCTTCTCTCTCAAATGCTCTTCTAAGCTAGATATTACAATATCAAATCAACCTCTCTCTCTCACATTACAAATGGCTTCTCAAGACTTTATTTATAGCTTTCCAAATGACCTTTGACCTTCCCCCTTTGTGACCCTTCAATCCTCATAGAAAATGGCACCAAACTTATATGACCTTTCATATCCTTTCCTTTGAAAAGGCATGCGGTGACCCTTCATGAGCAAAACCATCCTTCCCTCTTTTATCCTTATCTTGGTGACTTTTCATATTCCTCAAAGTGTCCCTTCATGAGAAATTGTGCCCTTCCTCTTTTGTCTTCACTTGGTGACTCTTGGAATTCCCCAAGATGACTCTTTATGGGAAAATGAATTCCATCCTTCTTTTGTCTTTACCCCGTGGCTCTTTGACTTCTCCATGGGCCCTTCTTTTGTCTCATATGCAACCAAAAATATATTTATTAATATTAAATAAATATTAACTCACATTAGCCAATATATATTTATTATAAACAACATTAAATGCAATGGGGCCTTTATCACCAATAATGCTAGACCTTTGACATCAATGACAATATTTCCAACATGGAGTGGTGAATGTTGATTTATGTTGATTTTTTGGTGTTATTTTGATCTAATTGTATCTTAAAATGCCATCTATGAGTGAAATAATTTCATAACTTGTCATGTAATTAATGATCATGTTGATATTAGGAAATAGAAAATAATCTTTAAGACAAGATTTTTTGATGTCTTGAAAATTAGTATAAATTATAATTCCTTTAGGCTTTTTGCTAATAGTACTGCATTAAAGATCCATTCTGAGTAGTCAATGGATCTGATACATCCTACTTCTAAGAATTTTTCCAACTCTTTCTTTACTAATATATCAATGTGAGGATACATCTTATGTAACTTTGGTTTTATCAATTTGACATTAGAATTAATTACGAGGTGGTACAGAACCAAGGCAAGGTGTAAACCTGGCATTTTAGAATAGGCCCATGCAAAGATATCTACAAATTCTCTCAACAGAGCTATAAAGATGTCATGCTCCTCCTTAGTGATGGATGCACCTAATTTTATCCATTTTAGGTCTGATGGAGTCCTAATATTTACTTATATGGTATCTTCAATTAGAAGGGTTGAACCATCTTCTAAGATAGTAGGCAATGACTTGAATAATTGAATTATGTCAGGGTCCTTCGTTAGGACTTGATCTTTAACTTCTCTTAAGCATGATAAATTTGAATCCCCTAATGGGAGATTTGGCCATGTGATAAAAATAGTAAAAAATTATTAAATAATTTAATCAAATACTTGTTTTTTCTCAAAGTTAAACTCAGATCCATAGGCAAGTTTTTCATTGGTGGTCTCCTAGTTTAAATTCAAAGAGGAATGAACACCCCCATCTAATAGCACCTGAAATAGGTTTTCACCACTAGACTGGCCTTTATCTTTACTTTTTCCCTAGTTATAAATTGCCTCAAAGAGGTTTTCACCTTGGGACCTCAATGTTTTATTTATTTATTTTTGGCTAAGGGTGTTCACTCATTCTCCAAAATAGGCTGCAGGATCCAATGTCATTGAGAATCCTAATTTGTGATCTCTTAATAGAACATTGTCTCTAAGACCTAAGAAATCATAGAATGCCTCATCATTTTGGAACTCATCAATTGGTAGATTGGATTCTTTTTGGTCTCAATCTATCAGTTGGGGATATTATAATGGTAAAGGGTTGTGATGAATGGCCAGGGTAAGGGTATAAATGGCATTGTTATCAAATAAATTGGTTTTCACTAGGTCATCAAAGGTGAGGCTATGCTCAAACTCTACTTCACTATCATCATCATCACCACTAGTCAGTAGTGATGGAGTTTGAATAACATATGTGGGGTCACCCCCAGGGAGTTTAAGTCCAAGTCCATAAGGTCTTTCATACTTGGACATGGAAATTGGCTCAATGATCCCTTACTGATTCAGTCAGAGGCCTCTTCTTTCATGATTTTGATGTTCCATGATCTTATTAGGAATAGGATACTTTGTACTTTTATAATAATTAGCCTATTTGTCATTGGATAACCATGATTCATCTCCTTCAAGAGGGTTAGGTTCTCGACTAGATGTTGGTACAAATGTAATAGGTCCCATATATTTTCTCTTTTGTTGCCAATGCCTATGAGGGGTGGCTTTAGGTCACCCAAAGGTTTTCAAATTTTGAGGAAGATCAATAGCATGAAATGTATCATGGGTCACATACTCTATTGGTCCATTATCTAAAATAGTGAAATGATTAGAAGCTTCACAAGGCAACATGTGGGAAAGAGAATCCAAGGTATTAGGATCTATACAATTATCTGGTGAAGGATCAATAAGTATATCTTTTCCTTTATCCTGCTTGGAACTTAGATTCATGTCATACTGATAATTATAGCTTTAAAATTTGGCTTTAAGATGCTTTTAATGTTCATATGGGTGTAAATCTCTTGGAATATTCACTTCCACCCCTGAGTGGGAAAACTTGATACATTGGTACAACGTTGATGGAACTGCATGAATTTCATGTAACCAAGGTCTACCTAAAATCATATTGTATGATAACTCAAGATCAATCACATGTCAAAGTGTATCACTGGTCAAACTCCCAATGATAACTGGCAAACTGATGGTGCCTTGTGATTCTCTTTCTTGATTATCATAGGCTTTAATAGTTATTATTTCTGGCTGGAGATCTATCATTGTGTACCCAAGAATCTTGATGAGCTTTAGAGACACTATATTGAGGCCGTATCCATTATCTATAAGGACAAATTTCACTTTATGCCATCTTATATAAACTTCTATGTATAATGGATTGTTATAGAGTGGGCCAAGGGAAGACATATCGCTTTGGTTGAATGTGACTGGTTAGGATGGAACTAGGTGTCCAACAAAAGCTTGGAATTTATTAGGGGATATATCACTAACAAGAGTGGATTGGGTCAAGAAATTATTCAATATGTTCTTATGGATTATTGGCATTCATAGAAAATCTAAAATAGAAATTTGTGCTGGTGTCTTCTGTAATTGTTCCACTATATCAAACTTCTTGTCTTGGTTAGTAGTGAATGGTCTATTTCAAGGCTGAATGGTTGGTTGGATGATAGGTAAAGTGGTAGATGGTTGTGGGCCTAGGATAGTAATCTTTGACCTCTAAGTTGTGATTTCATAATCGAGAATAAATACTAGACCATTATTGCTAAGTACTATTGGAAATGGTGTGGGACTAGATAGGACAAGTCTCAATTATTGGTGCACTTGCATGTGGTCACGTGGAAAGAATGAGTTATCGTTATAAGTTCCAAAAGTGGAATTCCTAGTGTGTTGGTTTACTTGTATGCACTCCTAAGTTAAAGAAGGATTATCCATGTAATTTGGTTGAATAGTGTTATTTAACAATGGTTTAGGTTGATTAGTGCTTGGTCTAGGATTAATGGAGATGGTATTAATGCTACCCCCTACAATATGACCTACAACCCTATTGTATTCATGTGCAACTACATGGTAGGTTTGTTGGTTGTTATCATTCTGACCTTGGTTTGTCCATTGTTCTATCATTATGGATTCTATTATTGATTTTGTCAATTTTATTGGTTCAGCCTTTGATTTTGATACTATTGATTTTGTTGCTACACTAGATGTTATTGTTGTTGATGATTATTTTTCTATTATTGATTATTATGTCAAGAAAAAGGGTTTTGATAAATCCCAAGAGTTTGATTGGAAGTGGAAGCACCATTATCTAATGTTATTTCCGCATTTTCCAACATATTTTCAATTAAATGCTTGATTTAGACACATCTTCATAGATTATGCCCATTGACCCGATGATAGTCATAAAATTCATTTTCATGCTACCAATCAAGATAAGGAATGCCTTGTGGATAATGCTTTGGTATAGGCCAACTAATCATATTAGCAGTTTCAAGCTTGTGAAATATAGATTCAATAGGCTCTCTTAGGTCACTAAAGACACAATGTGCAGGCACAGTTCTCTTAAGAGGAGGGTTTGAAATGGTAAAGGTTGTTGTATTTATTATGTGGTTTTTGGTTTTTGTGCTTATAATATTTTTTGGGGAGGTTCCTCGGTAGGAGTAAGCTGAAAAGGTGGTGCAGATGATGTTTACATAGTTTTCACATGATGGGATTCAGTTACTCCATTTCCCACAACATTCTTATTATGGTTGAATTACTTCAATCTTTTTTGGTTATTGGAATTGTTGATTGCGTTACTTACATTTGATTAGGATGTTGTTGTTGGATATTTCTTTGATTGGTCGAATTAAGTTTAATAATCCCTTTATTGATGAGCACTCACTCAATTAATAAGCCTTTATCAATGATCTCTTTGAACATATGTGCACATTGTAACTCCAGATGGTAAGCTATCTCACTATGAAAATTTTTAGTAAACATAGTGGCTAAATGTTTATCTAGTAAACTATGGGTGAAGAAGCTTGCAAGGGATCTCCATCACTCCCCAACTTTTTACTTTGCTTGTGTCAGGTCCACTAATGAAATCTTATGCTCAAGATTGGAGGAAAAGTGCTACACAAATTTATCAAAAAGATCATCAAAGTCTATTACTAAATTTTTGGGCAACTTTAAAAACCACTCCAATGCTTGTCCAGCCAAGCTCTTTAGAAACAAAAACAAAAGGTATATGTCACTATATGCCACTGGCTAACATGCAATAAAGAATTCAATCAAATGGGCCTTAGGGTCACCTTTCCTTTTATATTTATCAAATTTTAGTGGTTCATATCCTAGAGGAAATGGTATCTGTAAATACTCCATGTTGAATGGATAAGAACACACATCATCTAATTTGAAATTTTTAGTCTACTTCCCCACCTGAATAGTAGCAATTACATCCTTCATCTATTTCAATTATTGGGATAAGATACTGGAAGGAATATTGGTTTGAGGGAGAATATTGGTTTGGGTAAATGGTTGGGAGGTCACAAGTGGGACACTTTGACTAGGGTATGATGGAGACACCTGTTGGGGTATATTGGTTTGGTTAAGGAATGGACCAGGAATATGCATACGTAGATTGGGATGTACTTGAAATTGCACATTTGGCTATGTGATATTCTAATTTGGGTTAGAATTAAAGTTTTAAATTTGAGGATTGTATGTTTGGGATGGAGGGATATAACTATACTGTGTCTATTGTGGTTTAAAAGGCACATATTTTTTACTAATCAAACCTTGTTGTTGAGTGGGAACTTGTAGACCAAGACCCTATCTTTGAATTTATGGCACATTTTGAACCATCAATTGTCTAATAGTCACTTGAAAAACATGGGGACCTCTTTATCACACAAATCCATATGAAGTGAAAATAGTTTATAGATTCAACATCTATTATTGACCAATATTTTCATGTTGTTGACTAGTCATCACTTGGTTCTGAATTGGCATATTAGTCTTTGACTAAAAAGGTATGTTCATCATTACCTGGTAAGGTAGAATATTAGTTTCCCCTAATTGAGATGGTAATGTATTCATCCTCTATTACATTGATATACTAGGTTGTATCTATTGTTGTGGAATACTACTCGTTAATTATTGATAAGGAATATAATTCATCACATTCTATCATTGAGGTGTGGCATTCAACATTGTTTGATTACCAATCACGTAGGTTGTACATTTGAGGAAGCAACTAGTTGAGGCTGGGGTGTAGAAACTCCTATTCCTTGGTATGATGATCTATTTATGGGATTAACTATATGTACATGTTGTTGGCTAGTTTTTTGTGCATTAGTACCACTTTGATCAAGATTAGATGTTGTTTGTATGTTTTCCATTATGTTTGGCTCACTATTCAGTGTAGAGGCCAAAGAAACTTCTTTAATAATAGGCATGTGTATCAAGTTATCTATCAAAGTAGTTTATATGAATAAGTCAGAACTCAGATTATTTTGTCTAGTTAATTCTATCAACACTCTTGTTGAAGGTACTAGGTCAATGAGAGGCTTACTTACCATGTTCATCTAATTGAAATCATGTGCTAAATTTAGGTAGGTTTGGTATGCTATTTTCATTTGGTTAAAGTGATCTTCCATGATGTTTTTGACTTGATTGGATATATTAGGGTCTTGATAAATTGTTTGGACTAAAGCCATAGGATTGCTAGAAGAACCTTGTTGATCGTAAATGATAATGTGAGGTACAATTGCTAGACTTGATATATTTTCATGAGGGAAGTCTATTGGAAATTTGGCCCCTACCCCTATGGCTCTAACCAAAATATCATCCTTGTTCTATAAAAAATGTCATTCAAACAAAAATGGATCATACATGGAAGTTCTATTGGTAGAGTATGACTATTGAAGAACTAGCTCATCCACTGTGGGTATTATTACTAGGTATTGCACAGTTTGCTCTTGGTCCTGCTCTGAATAAGCTGTTGTGTTAACCAAATAGTTATCTAATGAATCTTGGCTTTATGTCTCTAATTGACTTTTATAAGAGGGATAAGAATCCATCCCATAAGCAATATTATCCGTATAGGGTTCTTGTACCATTTCTTCTTGTATAACTACATTACTAATCCTTGGATTGTACATGAGTCCACTACAAGTGTAGGAATACATGTTGGAAACCATAGTCAATGTTTTGAAATAAAAGGTCAAAGTGTTCTATAAACTCTAAAAAAGGTAGAATCTAAAAAAAATGATGAATTCAACTTGGTCTAGATTTGTCAAAAGGATCAAAATGTTTATGCAAAGATTTGTGAGGAAACAAGATAGCATAAAGTATCTAAAATTTCACTGTTCACACAAAGATAAGTAATTAAATGTGTTGTTCCCAAAATCTATCACTTGTTTTTGGGGACAACATATCAACTATTTTGGTCCTGTAGGCCAAACTTCTCTCTTCCCTTCTCAAAAAATGATCTGAGCATCCAAGTTCTTCAATTATTCAAGTTTTTTCAGCTAAGGGACTTGTAGGTTCAATGGGTTCAACAACTTCAATAGGTGATCTCTCACAAAGAAACAAATTTCCAACACTTAGGCATTTCAAGGCTAGTTCAACACTGAAGTTCAATTAAAAGACTTAGCGGTGGGCTTTAAACAAAAGATTGAACCATTGAACCATTGAACCCTACCTCTAAAGGTTCAAAGGTTCAATGGGTTCAAAGGTTTAATGACATCGATAGACTTAAAAGAGTTAAGTGCTTCGGCAAGTTCAAACTTCAACCACTTTGAAAAGTTTAATGGCTTCGAAGGACTTAACGAAAAGAAGTTTTTGAAGAAGAAAAATTGAACCGTTGAACCATTGAACCTTGAACCAAAAGAGTTCATATTTCAAAGGTTCAATGAGTTCAATAAAGTTTGAGAGACTTAGAAGAACAAAGGATTTGAAGAGCTGAGAAATAAAAGTTGAACTGTTGAACCTTGAACCTTGGAAGGCTCAAAGTTCAAAGGTTCAATGAGTTCAATAGAAAAGAAAAGGATCCAGAAACTTCGAAGGATCAAAGGATTCTAAGAAAGAGAATGAACCATTGAACTTTGAAGCAAAATGGTTCAATGTTCAAAGGTTCAAAGGACCAAGGAATTTTGAAGCTTGAAGGGAAGCTTCAAGCAAAGGAAGGAAGTGGAAGTTTCTAGAGACAAGTTCAAAGAAATGGTTTAGTCGATTGAACCAAGGAGCTGATTGAACCAAGGAGTCGAAATGGACAATTTAAACTATTGAACCTTGAACCTCGAAAGGTTCAAATTTCAAAGGTTCAACGTGGTTCTAGTGACCAAGTGACCAATGACGTCCCTGTAGATGTCAAATTCAAGGTAATAAAATGCCTATTTATTTTCAAATATGGCATGAAACTTGAAGAACAAAACTTAGTGAACAACTAAAGAAAGAGCTGAAAGAGCCTACTAAAGGTAAGAAGATAGCCTGAGAGCTCAAATTGCAATAGGAAAAAGGGAAAGCTATAGGATATACTAAAATATCTATAGGGGAGTTATTCTAGTAGGTGGAATAGTCCACCAAGTAGACATCTGAGCATGCAAACATTCAAAGGCACAGCCTATTTTTCTCCCTTTGAGTAAAGGCAAAGTGGATAGTTTTGCACATATCAAGAAGAGGACCAAGTGGCCCATACTTTAAAAGGAGGAATTTGAGATGAATTGACATGCCACAGTTAAGGTTGATGCCCTATTTCAGCATGGCCCCTTGATAGAACTGAAAATGCATTCAAGGCATTGAATGCAGCATGGGCCATTCCATAAAACAAAGCACCCAAGTCTTTCTTGGTTGCTATATATTGTTATCTCTCATTTTAAAGAAGGGTGATCTTTTTGCTATTAGAAGCAAAACTCTGCCCAAATTGAAAGGCATTATTGAGACTTTGAGCTCAGATTGTTGATCATATTTCATTATTTGAATGAGAAAGCAAGTGACTTTTTAGACTTTATGTTGGAATAGCTTGTGTTGTTGAGGAAATTGTTCTTATGTCTATTTCTTGAATGCGTTCTTGTCTATTTAATTAAATAATTAGAACTAGTGGAAGTAACTAGGAAGGTGTCTCGAAGCCAACTATGGAGAGACTTTGTGCTACCACAATTGTCTTTAGTGTGTGTGTTTTCAGTTTGTTTATGTGTAAAGGATCTTGGGATGACTTTGTGCCCCCATTGTCCTTCATATTCCACTCTTTGGTAGTTGAGTTGGAGACTTTGTGCTACACCTCATTCTACTGGTTATTACACCCTAGTACATTTACTTATCACTACCAGAAAGAACTCTTGTTGTTTACTGCAAACCACTTTTAAAATAAGAGAAGTGCCTTTAGTGTTTTCACTAGAATTCTCCTATGTTTGTGAAAATTATCTCTAAAAAAAGAGAGATGGATGGTGGTATCCTACTCTTAGTGTTATTTTCATGTTATTTATAGTGTATTTATAGTATATTAGTACCTTATAGCTATAGGGAATGTCCCCTTGATGAGAGGAGAGATTTGTCCCATTTTGATGTGGTAGACCCACACATTTTGACTGATAAATCTCCTTATGATGTGGTTGAAGCAACCTATTTTTTCCATCAATTAGCTAGTGACAAAATATTCACCCAACAATTTTTGGTGACTCCACTAGGGAATATTTTGTGCAGTTTGAAGCCTCAAGCTTCAAATTGAAGCAGTCCCTATCCTTATCCATTTTAGTTTTGCACTCTAGCAAATCCATGGTATACATGAAGCCAGAGATCTAAATGTATTATTGACCCTATATTCAAGTTGGTACTGCAAAGTGATTTTGACCTGTTTCCTTCTCGATATCACCTTCAATGAACCAAGAGTTTTCCTCTTACAAAAGTCAGGTCTCCATAACTAGGCAAAGTGTCCATTTCTATTGTTAGTAGAGATTTGTCAATACATACCCATAAGACATTTGTTATCCCTCTCTTTAGTAGTCAAATCATGGTAGTTCAAGGCCCTTGGGGTAGCTCTTTTGGCCCACTCAATTTAACTCCACCTCTACATGAGCTATCATGTAGTTCAAGGAATAATTTCCCCAAATTCTTTGGTGATGGGAGAGTTCATCCTAATAAACATATTGCAGCCTTCAGCATAGCCTATGGTGTGATAGGCATGGAGTATGAAGATGTAGCAGTTAAGTTGTTTATAGAGACATTACAAGGTGTTGATATAGACTAGTTTTACCACCTGCAAGCTTGATCAGTGACTGAATGGAACACTCTCAAAGCCAAATTTGAATCTAGTTTCAAGCCTACAAAAGATGTGCATGCCTTGCTAGCCTAGCTCACACAAATGAAGAAAGAACCTCATGAACCTATGAGGGACTTCATAGTTAAATTCAATAAGTTGAGGAATAGGATTCCTACCATTACTCAGCCAATAGCTGAAAATCTCAAATGCTTCTTCATCAACTCTCAACTTCCTAAAGTGATTTTCTTGTTGAGACGTACTGGTCACATAGACCTTGCTGTAGTGTAGGATTTGGATACTAAGGTGGAAGATGATCTCATCTTGGTGGGGAAGATAAAGAGAGATCCTAATAGAGATAAATCTTCTTCATCTTCTAAATATTCATCTACAGGCACCACTGATCCAATGGTGCAAAAACTAAAAAATGAGTTGCTAGCTCTCAAAAAGCAAATGGTGCAAGGAATGTTTGCTCCTCCTTCATATCGAGATATACCAAGGAGGACATTTCCCAATCAGTCATACCAAGGCAATGCTGCCTAAAATCAAGGGCAACCAAATCATCTTCCTCCCCCATAGGGGAAGCTTACCATTAAAGTAGCACCAACCAACTCAGTAGTTAGATATCTTGAAATATAATCTAATTTCTCTTTCCAACCTAAGTTGAACCTAGAAGATGATGCTAATCTCTTTATATAGGGAGAATAAAAATTAGCTGGTGACTCCAACATTAGTTTCTTGAACTACCAAGATGAACCTAAAAGTAAAGGTGAAGCATTTGATGGATCATATGCTATATTCACCTGGTCCCAGAACTAGTTAGCCCAGAAAGTTGATAAGAAAAAAATAGAGGAGTGATCTCAACTAGCAATTTCAATTGCTAAACGGGGAACCACTCTACTTTTTCAATAAAAAGACCCAGTGATCCCTAAAAAATTAAGTACCTCAATTACACCTTCACCTTCAACTTTAATTTCATAGATCAGTACCCCCCTCCTAAAAACCAAAAGGATAAACTTACTTCCCCTGTTCCTCATTCATTTCAGACATTTGATATAATCGACCATGTCAAGAAAACCAAAATTCAAATGTCTAAATTTGAATTCCTATAATCCAACCCTGAGCAATTGGATAAGTTGGTTCAATGTGTAAAGAATAAAACCATCCCTACAAGACTAGCTATTCCAAAGGTGACTCCCATGTCCACCCATAATAACCTTATCATTACTCCTCCTTCTGCTCTCAAAAGGATATAACCATGTTATGTCTCCCTACTAATAAATGGACACTAGTTGAACAATTGCATCATAAACTCAGGTGCATCTAACAATTTTATGCCTACCAAAGTGGTAGAATCTCTTGGACTCACACTAACCAAGACCTTTCAGAGATGTTTCTCCATGGATAATAAATAAGTGCCACTACTGGGATAAATCAAGGACACCAAATTTATATTTATGGCATTTCCAAACAAGATAATTAAGATGACAGTCCTGGTGGCTAATGTCCTAGACTCATACAACATTCTTCTTAGGAAAATTTTCTACAAGGATGTTGGTGGTGAGTTAAGTATGGACCTATCTGAAGTGAGGATTCTGATCAAAGGCATCATTCAGAGATTGCTCCTTGAAAAAGAGGAAAAATATATTGTCACTGAAACATCAATGCCTGAAGCTCAAATTCTATTTGAGTCTTCAAGCGTGGGTAATTACTTCCTGACTACAAAGGATGTTCCTATCCTAACTGATGAAACTTATAAAAATGATAATTTAAAAATTGGTTCAGACAAAATAGTATAAGACTTAATAGAGCATAGTGCAAGCCCAAAGGAATCCTCTCCTCCAAACGAAGAAAAATCTAAGGAAAAATTAGTTTTTGATAATGTGTGGATTCTCAAATTTGATGGTAGCTATTCTTCTACTGGCCAGGATTGTGTTGATATCTCTTCAAGGAGATATTTTCCCTTATTCTTATAAATTGCAGTTTAGCAACACCAATAATACTGCTAAATATGAATCACTGCTACTTAGATTAAAGGCCACTCAAGACAGGGGTGTCAAACTCCTTCACACCAAAGGAGATGCTGAGCTAGTGGTTTGTTAGGTCAAGAACCTACACCAAACCAAAAATGAGAGACTGTGCCATTACCACAATCTAGTTTGAGATCAAATTGAAAGCTTTGATGCTTTTAGTATCTCTGTAGTACCCAAGAAATTCAATGACTGAGCTGATACATTAGCTATTTCAGTGACTCTCTTGGTTCTTCACCCAAATTTTAAGGGAGATAGGTACACTATCAAATTAATCTTTTGACCAAGTGTGCCTGACAATGCCAATCATTTGCAAGTGTTCAATGGTGATAACTAAATCATCACCTTTCTGGAAAAAAATTATAGCTTTGAACAACTTCACTTTGAAGGTAGTTAGCCTCAAAAACTTAAATCAGCCCCTAAAATAAGTTTAGATATAGGGGAAGAATTCCTACATCTAAAAGGGAATAAAAGTCCTAAAGGATTGGTTTCCCTTAAGAAACTGTTTGACAAGCACGACAGGTTCATCAAATAGTAACAAATGGATTCAAGCTCCTCCCAGGAGTTTGATCAAATAAAGTTGGGTACTGAGAAAAATCCCAAGATGGTGAACATTGAGAAGTGTTACACTCCTGAGGAGAAGCTCAAATTTATTTCCCTACTCTGCCATTACATAGACATTTTGACCTACTCCTATGATGATCTGACGTCACTTAAGCCTAAAGAAATTTGCCATGAAATTCTTCTTGAGAGTGATTCAATGCCTTACAAGCAGAAATCTAGGCAATATAATCCAAAGATATCAGGGACTATTCTATCTGAAATACAAAAAATGTTGAACGTTAGAATAATTTTCCCAATCCATCATTCCAATGGATTCTAAACATAGTTCTTGTGAGAAAAAAGAATGGCAAAATTTGCCTCTGTGTGGATTTTAAGAATTTGAATCAATCTTCCCTAAAGGATAATTACCCTCTGCCTATCATGGATCAAGTCCTTCAGATGGTGACTGGTTCAGATATGTTATCAATGTTGGGCAGCTTCTTGAGATAAAATCAAGTGGAAGTTGGTGAAGCAGACCAACATAAGACTGCCTTCACCACACCTTGGGGCACCTTTGCATATCGAAGAATGCCATTTAGCCTGATAAATGCTAGCACCACTTTTCAAAGAGCAATGGACCTTGATTTCAAAGATGAAATAGGTAAGTTTATTATGGTGTACCTTGATGATTTAATAGTCTTTTCTAAGCATCATCCTGATCATGTGCGTTATTTGCAACAAGTGCTGGAATGATGTTGCTAGAAAGACATTTCTCTAAATCTCAAGAAGTCTATTTTTGAAGTAATAAAAGGGAAACTTCTCAGACACATTGTATCTCAAGAAGGCATAAAGATTGACTCAGAAAGAGTCAAATCCATCCATGAACTTACTCTACCCACAAGTAAGATTGTAGTTCACTCTTTCTTTGGAAAGGTGAGTTTTTTATGAAGGTTCATTCATGAGTTAATCGAGAAGACTCACCACATTGTGGACATGATGAAGGGAAAGGCCACTTTTAGCTAGACTAAAGAAGGCAAATTGGCATTTTGAGACATCAAGACAGCTATCACCCATGCCTCAATTTTGGTTTGTCTAGATTATATGAAAGATTTTAGAAATGTACAGTTATGCTTTTGAGCACACACTTTCAGCAATTCTAGTTCAACAGAACAAAGAAGGTATGGAATCTCCTATATCTTTCATGGGCTATCCTCTCAAATCTCATGAACTAAAATATTCAAATATGGAGAAGCATGCTTATGCAGTGGTAAAAGCAATAAAGCACTTCTATTTTTACATCATAAATTCACACATTATTACCCTAGTTCCTCATACCATAGTCAAATCCATATTAACTCAACAAAAGTTTGGAACTAAAAAGGGCAATTGGGTTACTAAAATCTAGGATTTTAATCTTGTCATCAAACCAATAAAGCTTGTGTGGGGAAGGGGTCTCTACCAATTGATTACTGATAACAGACTAGAAGAAATAGGGCATGAAGGAATAGAGGTTGAAGATCCACCAACAGTACTCTTTATCACCACTATGAATGAGTGGTATTTGAATATTGCTCATTTTCTTACCTATAGTGAGTGTCTTTCTCACCTATCTCATAAATAAAATAGGACTGTTAAGTTAAAAGGTGCTAATTTTGTCTTGTGAGACAACGGTCTATATAAGAGGAACCTTGATGGAGTGTTCCTTCACTGCATGGATAAAGAGCAGCAAAACTAATTTTTGGAGTCCTTCCATAATTTGGCCTGTGGAGGACATTTTTCTACACCTATAACTGCCCATAAGACTCTATGAGCTAGGTATTACTGGCCTACTCTATTTCAAGATGCATATAAATGGGTACAAAGATGTGAATTGTGCTAACAATTTGTTGGAAGACCCAAGTTAGTTGATTTGCCTCTTAAGCCAATGGTAATAGAAGAGTCATTTCAGCAATCGAGAATCAATTTCATTGGTGTTGTAAACCTATCTTCAAGCATTGGACATGATTATGTCCTCACAGCCATAGATTACTTCACCAAATGGGTGGAAACTATTCCAACCAAGCATGCTACTTTAGAAGTAGTATGCAATTTCCTCAAAGAAGACATCATTTCTAGGTTTGAAGTCCCAACCAAGATTATAACTAATAATATAGCATGTTTCTCTTCCCATGAGATTACTCTGTTCTATTTTTATTATGGGATTACCCTCTCCCACTCCTCTGATTATTTTCCACAAAGGAATGGCCAAGCATAATCAAGCAACAAGAACCTGGTGATCATCATCAGGAAGCTGGTGGATGACAACCAATGAATATGGCATAAAGCATTGGTTGATACTTTATGGGTAGATAGAATTACACCCAAGAGGGTGATAGGTATGTCACCATTCCAAATTTTGTATGGTCTCAATGTAGAGATACCAATCACCCTAGAATTACCAGCACTAAAATTGGAAAAGGCGATCAAAGATCAGACATATAAAAGCTCCATCGACAAAAGGATCATGTGCATGTTTGAGCTAGATGAGTAGTGAACTATGGTGGTATACCAAATCACTGTGCATTAAAGTATAGTGAAGAATCTCTTCAACCAAAAATCAAAAACTTGTGATTTTTAGATTGGAGACCAAGTCCTGTTATGGGACAAGAGAAGAGAACCAAAGGGAATGCATGGGAAATTTGATTCCCTATGGAGAGGCCCATTTGCTATTCATCAGCTTAATGGTGAAAATAGTTTCTTACTAAAGTATCAAGAAGGCACACCCTTTTCTCTGCCTCACAGTGGGCAACATCTGAAGCACTTTAATTCTTGAAGTGTTAGATAAGTCTAGTTATACATTTGTATATTTGTATAGTCTTTAGTTCTATTTTGTGTTATGCATTTTCATTTCTTTTTTGTGCCTTTATTTTTGGGTAGCATGACTCTGTAGCCCAATTGAATACTTAAAGGCAATGGAGATTCTATATTCTACTCCCTTCAATTATTTTTACAATCGATGGAAGTTCCCCAACTAGAGCCAGCTATTGTTCCCAAAATCCATCACTTGTTTTTTAGGACAACATATCAACTATTTTGGTCCTATAGGCCAAATTTCTCTCTTCCCTTCTCAAAAAATGTTTTGAGCATCTAAGTTCTTTAATTATTCAAGATTTTTTAGCTAAGGGACTCATAGGTTCAATGAGTTCAACAACTTCAACAGGGGAGCTCTCACAAAGAAACAAGTTTCCAACACTTAGGAATTTCAAGACTAGTTTAACACTGAAATTATCACTACCAAAAAGAACTCATGTTGTTTATTGTAGACCACTTCTGAAAGAAGAGAAGTGTCTTTAGTTTTTTCACCAAAATTCTTCTATGTTTGTGAACATCATCTCTAAAAAAAGAGAAATGGATGGTGTTATCCTACCCTGAGTGTTATTTTCAGCTTATTTATAGTATATTTGTACCTTATAGTTATAGGGAACCTCCCTTTGATGAGAGGAGAGATTTGTCCCATTTTGATGTGGTAGACCCACACGTTTTGGCTAATAAATCTCTTTATGCTATGGTTGAAGAAACCTATTTTGCCCATCAGTTAGCTGGTGACAAAATATTCACCCAACAAAATGGACCAAAAAATCAAAATGATAAACTCTAAGGTCATAGTGTTTTAAATTAGTCTAATTTAGGAATTTAAAAGTTGTTAGGTCTTTTGGCTAAACACAGTGTCAAAAGTTAGGCTCAAACAAGGCATGTGCTAGGACTCTTAGCCAAATGATGTCAAAATCTAGACTTTGAAAATAGATTAAAGTTTTAATCTAACAAATTTGAAACACTTCTAACAAACACTAGGAATTTGATTCTTGGTCATGAACTTGATCAACTAGGTATAAGGTATGAAACAAAAGGCACTTTAGGAATAGTTTGTTTTCTCATAAATAATGGTATAGAACTTGGTTCTTTTGATAAATAGGCTAGACAAAGGTGAGCAGTATAACTGTGATTTAGATAAAGAACCAAAAGTACACTTGGATTGGCCTAAAAATTTAGGAACAAATTTGGAATTCTATGTAAAATGGTGTATGAAACAAAGTTTGAAATGATTTAGGTAGCGTGATGACACTATACTACCCAAAAGGTGTGAAAAAAATTTTGTTCCAAAAACTCTCTAAGGCAAAGACATTTTTCACAATTTTGACAGCATAACACTACCTTTATTGACTTAAAATGTTGTGGTGTATAGACTTAAAGTGAAAGTGTTTAGCACAAACTAGCTTAAGTCTTATCAAGTGATGACAATGATTATGAGTCTTTAATAGCCTTCAACCTAAATTTGAAATTAAACCTAAGTTACCTCAAGTTTAGTGCAAATAGTGAACCCATTTAACACATCAACCCTATGAACTTGTAAAGGTGTAATTTTAAATTTAAATTATAAGTGAAGGACTTAAACAACTTTGGTAAAGGTCTAAACTCAATTTGGCAGCATAACTATGCCAAAGTGAATGATATGACTCTCAAGTTTTTTATGAACTTTTAAACAAGTAAAATTGATGATATCATATGAGTATCATTATGCCTCTTTATTCAAAGGAAAATTTAGACTGTGTTTGGTTTAGGATTGTTTGTTTACACCAAGTTTTGACTCCAAATAAGACTTTAATCTAGGACAAGACTAACTAATTAATCACCATTAGATCCTAAACTGATAAAGTTACTTGGTATTTTTGGAATACATTAATATACGTCATTTGAGAGGATTTTAAGTGTTCATCCAAAAGTAAATGTGCATTATATAGTAAGGTTTTTACACCCCCCCCCCCTTCTCATAAATGATAGTACTATGACATGTACCTTCAGGCACACTTTGCACCAACAATACTTCCATGGCAAGTGAGGATTTGTCTAAGATCTAATGAATTTCTGAATGATCAAGGGGAATCAATTTCAAAATGACTTTCACATCAAATAATGCAAAATAAAATCATGGATTTTGGGTTCATATCACTTGGATTATTGCAAAAAGGTCTAGTCCTTTTTATAACCACTACATCCTATTGTTTGCTTAGTGTATTCTGATGTCCAAAGTGCCACTACATCCCATGTACAACTCCAAAGGAGTCAAATGAAGTAAATTTTGCGAGATGAAACCTTGAGTCAAAGCTTCCCTAAAGAACTTGTGGGAGGTAATGAAGTCCCCCTCACAAGCTAAGATGCATAAAAATAAACAAAGAATGAAAGTAGAAAGACTTTAGGGTCATTTTCAAGGTCACCCAAACTTTGATGAGTTTTTGGGGAGTTCTTTAGATGAATTTATTTCTAAGCCTTAGACTAGGCTACTTACAATAAAAATGGAACTTTTTTTTTATTCCAAGGGTTCTCTATAGGGGACAAATAGAAGAGCATACACACAACATTCCTCTTTTTTTCAAACAAAATCTAAATAAACAACTATTACAAATAAAAATTGACAAGTATGTTGAATTATAAACCCAAAATAAAATACTTGGTGGTGTTCATTTGACCCCTTGGTCTTAGTTACAAACTTTGAAAAACATTCACCAAAAACACTTAAATTCTTTGTTAAACGTCTAAAATAAGATTCCTAATCAATTTTTAAGCATGCAAAAGTGATTTAAATATGTTTTGAACAAATATCCAACCTGGTCCTATAGTAAAATTGTTAGCATATCCTCTAGCTTTGAAGCTCTTTTTAGCTTGAAGCAATAAACTTTGGAAAAGTAGCTCTCAAGTCTATGTTTTTGGGAAAACATAGTGACTAACATTGGTTATTACCATCGATGTCGATTACTCTAGGTAACTGAGATCTAGTTGATGTCAGTTCTACTAATCAACATCAGTTAATTTAGTAACTGATGTTGGTAATTTCTATCGATGTCAGTTATTGTGTAAAACCATGACAACCAAAAATAGCAAAATAAAGTTAGAAAATCAATTTGCAAGAGTTTTAAAGGCTCAAATAAATATTTTAGATTTGTAAAAGGATCTCCTTCAAGTGTGAGATGTGTCTAGTCCCATTGATCATGCCATTATGTGATCAAGGAATTTGACTCAAAAGAGGATGGTTAGTATGGTGTTAGTTCTAAAATGAAAAAAAATGAAATAAACACACTAATAGCATAACATCTCTAGGCCTAGACACTAGGGAGAGATTAGTTAACAAACACAACTAGAAAGCAAGGAATGAAAACACAAGAATTCCCTCACCTTCCTTGGATGCTTCAAATGCCTTTGTAATGGTGGCTTGCTCAACTTGTGTTCATGAAGTCTTCATCAAAGGAGGCTTGGCTATCTCCTCTTCTCCTTGGCACCTTTGGCTTGAGGCTTGGCTTGGATTGGAATAATTTTGGCATTATAACACTAGTTTCTTGAAGCTTTTGTAACTAATCCTTCATTATAAATTTGCAAAAATTAAGCTTAGAAATGATGTTATGATACCTCTTATTTATAGATTTTTTAGAATGATCAGAATTAACCTAAACTATCCATCTCAAGATTGAGATGTGTGGTTGAGGATTAATTCAATTTTTGGAATTAATTTTGTAATTGTCCTCATCATGGCATTGGAAGAAGGGTCAATTAATAGGAATGGAGGGCATTATGAAAGGCATTGATGAGGCATGGGAGGCATGAATCCTGATATTTGTGGCATTTATGGCCTAGGGATGTATTTCCTAGAAATGAGGTCACTTGACGATGTAGATATTTGATATTCATTTCCAAAAATAAGCATTCATCAAGTTTATATGTAATTTTTTATTAGGCCTTGATTTGGGTTAATTAGCTCTTAAGCATGATTAAGCACTTTATGAACAAATTACTCAAATTGATCAGAATGTCTTGTTATTGGTCCAAAATTTGACTGGATTAGAATTGGAAGGCGATGTCAGATGCGTTGGAACCATATTCCCATTTAGGATGTTACCAAAAACAAATAACAAAGGCACATGTCTTGTGTAAAATATTTTATTGGAAAGAGTGATCTAAAGCACCTAGGTGAAAATTTAGCATTTTGACTCAAAACGAACTGATCAAAGTTAGCTAATCCATAAATTGTGTTACCTCATTTAGGGATACCCTGGCCAAAATCATCACTTGAATATGTCAATTTCACATAATTTTGTGTGTTTTAGTGTTTTTAGGCTAAATTTTTCATTTTAGGTAGAAATTGGCCAAAAGCTTAATTGGAGGTTATCAGTGGCTAGATTTAGGTGTCTACAATAACAGTGCTTCATTAGTGAGTTAATCCTACAAATGAATCACCCACATCAGTGATTTATTACTCTACTCTAACTCATACTTGATTTACATTCATATCTCAATGGATCCATAAACCCTATGGCTTGGTGAAATCTTGCTTGGGTGCATCAGACCTCATTATGGGCTCACAAGCTCTTATAACAACCCAATAGTATCTCTAACTCTCTTGTAGTAATAGGATTTATAACTTGTGCATCACTCCTAACTTTAAATATTTAAACACCCACTACAACACTTATATAAATCATGTTAACTCATTATGGCTCAGCTTTGCTAGTGTTTGAAGTACCTCCAACATGATAGGATATCTAGCTTGACTCCCCTAGTCGATGCAACTCCATAAATGATATGTTATCCATGGCTCATTCATCAATGACCATCATTACCCAATGTAGATTTTAATATTTTGGATAATGAGCTTCATAACCTAAAGGCCATAAATTACCTTAATTCTTGAAAATTTCATCCACTCACACCCTACTCACATAAGATTTAAGCTCGATGAGTTTGTTACTTTTTCAAACATTGATGAGGTAAATAAATAATTTATATTTTTGCCTACATGTGATTGGTAGTGAAACTAGTGTTTAAATTTAAGATAGTACATTAAGCTTTAAGTGGTATAGGGGCCAAATCCTTCTCTCTTCACTCATTTTGATCAAACTTTATATAAGAAATTTTAGAAATGGGGGAGATTCTTCCAAAATAGTGTCTATATAAAAATTAATTAAATATTTTTTTTTAGTAATCTTATTTAATTATTAAGTTTTGTCAAATCTTTAAACTATCATTAAAAAATTTATAAAAAAAATATCTCTATTAGAACTAGACACATTCGACATCCATCTTGTGGGGGGTTCTATTTCTCATGGAGAAAACCAATATAAATAGATAACCTGGAATAGCCATTAGATCACCTTAAAGCCAAATTTTCTAAGTAACTATAAAAACATTTTAGAGGATGAATGCATTGGATGTTGGAGTACTTTCAACATCCTCTTGTCAGCCACTAGAGACGAGACCACATAGTGATTTAGTGGCTTATCTTTTAAGTATTTTCCTTTTCAATTTTTTTTGTTTATATTGTGTGTTCAATAAACCCGTATAGTAACATTTGGGAAAGATGCATATTACAAAGAAGCACTTTTCAAGGGTAGAAAAATATTTTGAGGTAAACTCAACATGGATGCTTTTCTAGATAGTTATGAGCTCTAGGAATCTAGAGGATTCAGAATTAGAACACCCAAGGAATGGGAACTATCCCACAAAAATTAGCTAGTAGCTCTGCCTTCACAAGGGTAAAAAGGAAAATTGATGGAATATTACCTAATCTAAGCAATGTTTTTAGAGGGCAGTTGCATCGAGAAATGTTTTTTCTCCCATGTTTTCACTAAATGGGAATGTTAGGAAATTAGTGTTAGTGCATACATTATTTGTATAAGTCATAATATATGAGAATAATGTTATGTTTGTGAGTGATCTTTGAGAATGAATCACATTGATAAGTTGTAATATAAAATAAAGGAGAGAGATATGGAATAAATATAGAGATATTATAGGAGGATGGTTTACTTTTCATTGATAATTATTGACTTATTTATAATAGGGAATGCAATTCCTTTATACGATTGTATCTCTCATAATGTAAAAGTCTTGAATGAATTGAATATAGAATATAGTGTGAGTTTTATTATTACTCTATATGTTCAGATCTACCATTATTTGTATAAATTAAATTATTTTATAATCTCTTTCAATTTTTAACATGTAATTTTGTTTACAATGTGCATGATTCTAAGATGATAGCTTAAATTATGTTAAAAACTAGTGATTGTATTACCTATCTTACACATGATGTATGTAATCATTTTATTTTGAAATATGTACTTCATAGGTTCATCCCACATAACAAAAGGGGAGAATATATTCCACTTGGATTTTTTATTTATAGACTAAAGGAATAAAGAAATTCCATATTATTTTTTCTCCTCTGCATAAGGGAAATTACAAGTCGATTATTCCCAAACATACCCAACACATGAAACGTATTCCTAATATGGGATACATTTATTTTTACAAGTAAATTCTAATTTGGCACAATTTCAAAGATGCAAGGAAATCATATAATTTCACCCTCACACTTTCAATAAAAAAAGGTGCATTTATTCTAGTTTATCTTTTCTAGATATTAACAAGTTACTGTCATGAGCATTTAACTATGTAAATTTTTTATTATAAGTTTCATAGGTAAATACATATGTTTAAATATATTATAAACTCATACATGGTTCGCTATCATACTTCTTAAGAAAACAAGGTGTATCAATTTTATTTTTTCTTTTTTATATAAATCAACATGTTATTGATTAATTAGACACTTACCCATGTGCACTTATCTTTATAAGATCTCACACAAACATTTGAGTTGATGTAGGAGATATAAAATCATATAATTTCATATCCACCCCATTTTTTTAACTTTGATATATACACACATATATCAAAGTAGAGAATTATGTATGCAACTAAAAATGGCCCTATGACATTATTTAATTTTTTTTCTAATTCATTTAACATAGTTATGAAGTAACCTAAATTTGGTCATGAATACTAGATCATGCATATTTTACCTATTTATCCTTAATTAACTTGTGCATTTAAATGACACCTATTTCACTTGATTGACCTATATTAAGCCTACGAGAGGACCTATTTTATCTTGTATCTATCATCTATGGAACATAAAATTATTATAATTTCCAAAAACACCTATATGCATGTGTATGCCTCAGTCTAGACCCAAATCCCATCACATTTCCTTAGGGGACAATATCGACAGATAGGGAAAATAGTGACTAATGATCTTGTCCTTATCATTAATTACATCCATGTCCCACCAATGATCATATTTTCAAAGTAACCCCTCTCTAAAGTTATCCTTCATGTTTTTAGGCTTTATAACATGTTCTCGTCTCAATGATATTTTTATAAATACACATTCAAATCACTTATTACACAACAAAAAATTTCAATTCACAAGGCTTATTTACAAAAGTGCACATTGAGAAAAAGTTCCCTATTCTTCCCAAATCAAGTTCCAATCACCTCAAATAGTCCTTTGCCAAGTCTCAAATTAGTTTTATGCAACCCTACTCTCGTATGATCAATTATGCAATCCAATTCTAAATGCATTCATATAGTCAAAGGAGCACAATTACATAAAGAACTTAGGTGGAAAAACCACATGGAGGTTTGATCCCTATTTCAAGTATTGGTATATAGGTAGTCTTTATCACAGTGGGATGTTGAGGTATAACACAACTCCAACCACTAACCTATTTTTTCTCATTTACACATGTTTATCTCCTTATGGCATAAATCTAGGGTTTTCATCTTCAAGAAGTCACATACATGTCTCCACACACTTTCTAAATAAAAAATCAGTGTAAGAAGATCTAATTTTCACTATCCCACATAATTATTCCATAATTTATATTTTTTTTGTAAAAATAAAATATAAGTGAATAGGGACAATAATAGCAGTCCCTCTTATCCTCTATTATTCATTCATGAACTTGAGGGAACTCGAGATCATATTTTGGAATATTTATTATTTTCATGAATTATGTTTTTTATTGCATTCTATTTTCATGTTCAATCACTTGATGACTCAAAAAACTAATTTCATCTCTCTTTTGCATAGTTTAGCCTTGTTCTTTTTGTTTGTTTGTCTATTTCAGCCATTAATCTTCAGTTTGTTATTGAAAACTATATTTTCAGCACCTTATATTATTTTATTCCATTTATTTAACTAATAATTAATCATGATATTAATTTGATTTCAGATAAAATAACTTGTCATATTACCTAATTTGGTTCAAATTGAGAAATTTGGACCATCTTGTTTAATTCCACCTTGTCATCTCCTAACTCTTGTGCATTTCTTATAATAGCTTATGAGTCCCCTTTTTTATCCTCTTTTAGGATCCACACTCCATAAGAGCACACATGATTACCTTTGTATAAGTAACCAAACATGGAATTAAACCAGAATTAACAAGTAACTAGAATTCAAAAACAACACAGAATATGAGAGACAATACAATCTTGTACTAATACTCATCCAGAAGGAAATACAATGAAGAAGTGCCACACTCTTCTTCCCACACCTCTAGGGCATACAGATATTCTCTCTCAAGAGTTCACTCTCTCAATTATATTCACAACAAACAACTCAAACACAGAGTTGTTGTTCACTCAACCAGTTAGTAACAATACTGTCAGTACCACCAGTAAGTGACAATCAACACAATCGTTATTGCCTACTTCCAGTTCACCAAGTACTCAACATACTCCAAGTAGATCTCCCTGATATTGCTCCTTGTTGTGTTGCGAATCTTCTTTGACCTTGATACCCCATAGATCTCCTTTGACCTTTCACACACACACACACACACACACACACACACCTACAGATCAACTGACCTTACTTACCCATGTAGATCTTACCTAATCTTGCACACCTGCAGATCAAATAATCTTACACACCATGTAGATCTAACCTAATCTTGCACACCTATAGATCAACCTAGTCTTGCACACTTGTAGACCTAGATCTTACAATCGAGAGGATCCATTCTTTGATCCCTCTACTTATATTACAGCCTATGGGTCTCTTAAATAGATCCCATACAAACAATAATTAGACTTCCTAATTAAAATAATTAGAAATGTAGACTCAAGACTTAAATTAGTCTTTTACGTGCAAACTAACTGTTCATCCAAAAATAGACCAGTTCTAGAGACGCATGCAAATGCATGCACACACAGGCTACTGACGTCGATTCCTATCTGACTGATGTCAGTCGACTCCTAATCGATGTCAGTTATTGCATAGCTAAATATGACCGATGTCAATTGATCAGACTGATGTTGCTTGCTCTGACACTCAGCAACCTCCTCCATTTTTTGCATTAGTGAAGCTTTTAGCTTCACAACCTAACAATCTCCCACTTAGAGATAAATAGCTGCATCTGTACCTGTACCTATACATCATCTAATTTTGTTTCCTAGCTTGTATCCCTCTTCAAGTTCAATCTTGAAGACCAACCACCACATATCCTATGGTGCTACACCTATCATCCAAGTAACCTACCATTTCTGAATCTACATATGCATGTAGAGAAGTGCTTGCCCCTGCATAGCATGTTAACCTACTGCTGGTCCCTCTCAGATACCTGAGAATCCATTAAACTACTTTCCAGTGCTTCTTTCCTGGATTGGCTACAAACTTGCAGAAAACTCCCACTGCTTGGGAAACATCAGGTCTAGTACACATGTACTTAACCTCATCATGTGATTGGGGACACTATTTTATGAACTATCCATCCATAGGTGTGCTAACCGATTCTACATCCTGCATGTTGAACCTTGTCACTACCTTATTCACACAATCATCCTGAAACAACATCAACTTGTGATCTTCCCTGTCTCTAGAAATATTCATGCCAAGGATTTTCACTCCTGAATCCTTCTTGGCACACCTCTGAGCTACCTTTACCTTTAGCTCAGAACTTCCCTGCATGTGTGACCTTGTAAAAAGCATATTCACTACATACAGTAACAAGATAATGTTGCAATCATTATCCAACCTGGTAAAGTAAACACAATGGTTACATTGACATTGACTAAAGCCATGCTTTGTCATACACCTGTCAAACCTATACCACTATCTTGGAGCTTGCTCAAGATCATATAACCTAGCCTTTTGTCTCACCTATCCATTCACTCCTTTCTTTAACCTAGGAATCCATTCATCTTTCAGTGCTTTCATCCTGGCTAGCAACTCTACCAAATCTCTCATTTGGTTCTTCTCCAAGGAATCACATTCCTCATTCATGCCATGCTCCCACTATTTCTTGGATTCTACCTGCATCAACAAGTAGTGTAAATAAGGGGAATAACAAATTTGAGGCTTACTTACCCTTTCAATCCTCTACATGGGTGTTTGAGACTCCTTGACAGCTTGTTATCCACCCAAAATTCATTCTGACAGTGACCGATGTCGGTCACCCCTCAGTCTGCACCCGATTGATATTAGTTCCATGCAATCAACCTAACTACCGATGTCAGTTCTCTGACTAACATCGGTATCCACCTGCCCAACACCACCGACTCTGGTCTACACATGACCGACGTCAGTACCTGCCTGATTGACATTGGTTCTCACTTGAATAACATTGGTAATTATGTTTTCTTGTGAGTGATGACCTTTACCCATGAGCACACTTTGGATCAAAACCTTTTCCAAATCAACCTTGCTTTGCTCTGAATTATCTAGCCCCTTGAGCTGATCTCTGTCTATCATCTCCTCCATGAAAACCAAGGCTTTCCAATTCTTAATTTTGTCAAAAACATTAGACTTCCTCTTAAGAACATGCATTCCCTTCTTACTCATGTGACCAAGCCTACAGAGCCACATCGTTGCATCTACATCTAAAGTAGATAAAATAGAAGGAAAATTAGTAATACAAGTAGATAGATAAAGAGTACCTACTTTCTTACCACATGCTAATTCAAGTGCACCCTTGGAAACTTTCCAAGAATTTGTTGTGAGAGTAACTGTGCAACCCTCATCACCCAGCTTTCCTACAGAGATTAGCCTCCTCTTTAGGATTGGGACATGCATGACATCCTTCAACACCCATGTGTTGCCTATCTACAATTTCAGCGGCACTTCCCCTTTGCCAACAATTTGACAAGGCTCACCAACTCCTAAATAAATCTTTCCAAAGTCTCCAAAGACATAATCATGGAAAAATACTCTATTTGGGGTTGCATGGAAAGAGGCAACATAATCTAAAAACCAAGATTCTACTTTATCCAAGGAACATATAAGAGCATCCTATGCAACAATACCTGCAACATCTGCTTCTTCATTTCCTTCATGTTGATCTTCTACCAACCAACAATCTTTCTTTACCTACCCTTTCTTTCCATAATTCAGTAATTGATTATTCTTGCCATTGAGTTCCTCCATTCTTAGCTTACTTTCTTCTACCATTGCTATACTCCCACTCAATCAAAAACCCTTCAGAGTGACCTGTAATCAATAAACACTTAACATGCTTTGACCACCTGTTAGTGTACCTAACCTGGCTCTGATACCACTTGTCATGATCCATGTTCCATAAGAGCACACATGATTACCTTTGTATAAGCAACTAAACATGAAATTAAATTAGAATTAACAACTAGAATTCAAAAATAGCATAGAATATGAGAGACAATACAATCTTGTATTAATACTCATCCAAAAGGAAATACAATGAAGAAGTGCCACACTCTTCTTCCCATACCTCTAGGGCATACAGATATTCTCCCTCAAGAGTTCACTCTCTTAATTACAGTCACAACAAACAACTCAAACACAGAGTTATTGTTCACTCAACCAGTCAGTAACAATACTGCCAATACCACCAGTAAGTAACAATCAACACAACCATTGTTGCCTACTTCCATTCCACCAAGTACTCAATGTACTCTGAGTAGATCTCCTTGATCTTGCTCCTTATTATGTTGCAGATCTCCTTTGACCTTGCTACCCCAAAGATCTCCTTTGACCTTGCACACACACCTGCAGATCAACTGACCTTACTTACCCATGTAGATATTACCTGATCTTGCACACCTGCAGATCAACTGATCTTACACACCATGTAGATCTAACCTAATCTTGCACACTTGTAGATCAACCTAGTCTTGCACACTTGTAGACCTAGATCTTATAATCAGGAGGATCCCTTCTTTGATCCCTCTACTTACAATATAGCCTATGGGTCTCTTAAATAGATCCCATACAAATAATAATTAGACTTCTTAATTACAATAATTAGAAATGCAGACTCAAGACTTAAATTAGTATTTTACATGCAAACTAACTATCCATCCAAAAATAGACCAGTTTTAGAGACGCATGCAAACACAAGCTACCGATGTTGGTTCCTGTCTGACCAATGTCAGCTGACTCCTAACTGATGTCAGTTACTATGTAGCTGAATATGATCGACGTCGATTGATCAGACTAACGTCAGTTGCTCTGACACTCAGCAACCTCTTCCATTATTTTCATCAGTGAAGCTTTTAGCTCCACAACCTAACATCCTCATGTTATATTTTGATTAATATCCCCTCTTAAGTTAATGTGCTTACATAACCCATACCCTTTTTTTAGGTTCTAACTAATGGAAGTTGACATGTTGCCCATAACTTATTGACGTGAACTCAAATATCATCTATAATTAGATATGCATTGTATCTCAAATAGACACATTCAAATATATATCAATTATTCACTAGAGCCTATTTAGCACTCATAGGAATTTTAGAAGTGATCATGAAATTATTGTCAAGATTATGGAGCACATAATTGATTACCTTTGTATAAGTAACTAAACACGAAATTTAACCAGAATGCACAAGTAACTAGAATTCAAAAATAACACAGAATATGAGAGACAATACACAATTGTATTAATACTCTTCCAGAAAAGAATTACAATGAAGAGATGCCACACTCTTCCACACCTTACAGGCTTCCCACACCAAGTGTACAGTAATTCACTTTCAAGATTTATCTCTCTCAATTATGGTCCCAACACATAACACAAACATAGAGTTGGTGTTCACCTCCAACCAGTCAGTATCACTACCGCCAGTACCAATAGTCAGTATCACTACTGCCAGTACATAAGTATTCCATGTACTCCACGACCAAGTACACACCATATTCCAAGTAGATCCAACCTGATCTTGCTACCACCTGTAGATCAACTTGGTTTTGCAACACCTACAAACCTAGACCATGCACACACACACACACACACACACACACCTGCAAATCAATGATCTTACTTACCATGTAGATCTCACCTGATCTTGCTATATCACAGATCAACCTAGCCTTACACACCTACTAACTAAAATCATACATACATGAAGAACCCTTCTGATTTTCCAAACTAGCACCCCTATGGATCTCTACTAGATCTTGCAACAACCTATAGATCTACCTGATCATACACACTTTGGCACTGTGGCACTAAGAGGAACACACCTTGCTCTCTTCACTCTGAAGGAGCTAACCTTGCTCTCTCAACTAGCACCCTTTACAATATATCCCATGAGTCTATTATATAGATCCCATGCAAACAATAATTAGACATCTAATTACAATAATTAGATCCATAGCTCAAGTCTAAAATTGGCCTTTAACATGCAAACAACCAGTTCGTTAAACTAACTATTCATCAACAAGCAGTTCTGAAACTACACAGGTGATCGATGTTGGTCCATGTCTATCTGGAGGTGACCAATGTCAGCTGACTCCTGATCGATGTCGGCAGCCCTGTGCTCTGAATATAACTGACGTCAGTTGGCCTGATCGATGTCGATTTCTCTGCACCTCAGCAACCTCCTCTGTTTGCATCCTGGTGAAGCTTTTAGCTCCACAACCTAACAATTATTAGAGCATTAACATTTTTATTGAAGCTAGTAATCCCCCTGGAACACTTTTGGTGCACAACCTAGGGGTTTTCATGTCACCTGAATTAATTACAATTAATGAAAATTATTGTTTTTATATGTATTTCTTGATTTATTTCCTCTAATTGGGGGTATAAAAAATATAAATAGAGTCCTATTATTCACCTATTTTACCATAGGTCACAAAATTACACCTTTTTATCCCTAAGCTTTAAATATTATGACCATTGAAGGGCAAGGAAGAGAAGAAGATTTTGTTTTACATGTGTTGTGTAGGAAATATAAGAGTGTGAGAGGAAATCAAGTAAAACTTTGGATAAACTATTCAAGAAGCTAAATGCCTAAACCCTTTGCATGCATGATTTTTTGAATTCAAATTAATAGATTAATTATTATTTATGTATAATTTTAATGATTAATTAGAAGTATATTATTTTAGATATTACAATTTATAGCATCAAATTTACGTAATTACAAGTGTCAAAATCCAAAATTATCTAGAATATACCTAAATATTAATAAGATATTATTTTCATAGTCCATGACTAGAACTATACCTGAATATACTTGAATATTATTATAAATTTGACTAGAAGTATACATATTTGACTAGGATTGTAAAAATCCTACCATAACTATAGATTTATAGCCAAAAATGTATGAGTTTGAAAATGAGATAAAATATTATATTTTTCCATATATAAACTTTTAAAAAAATAACACGACACAAATTATTAAAAAAAGGCTCAAAATGAATTAATAACTTTGACTTATCTATTGGTGTGGAATGGCCCTCACATGGCCCAACTTGTGTGATAATGATTGTTATCAAGCCCCCATGGTATCCCCCTCTTTCTCTCCCTACAAAGGTAAAATGTAAGAATGAGGTGAGTTTTCTCTATTTTTTTTTTACTTCATATGTTGGGGTAATACACCAATATGTCATTACTATATATTTTCAATTATTTTACATATTAATTTAAATTTTAAATGATTATGATCAAATTAATTTGGTACACTACTTTATGTCATCGTATGAAAATATTTAAATTGTAATATTTTATAGTAATTGAGCATGTTAAATCTTTCAAAACTATATATTTATTGATTGTATAAAATGTTTTATATCACTGCCCAATAGGGAAATATCGTTATCTTACTCAAAATATGAGTTTTGTTATGTTCCATTTTTTCTTATTGAACCTCAAGGGGTGAGAACCATATTATATATTTATCATTATCATTATTTTCATTTTTGTATATATTTTGTGTGAGATGGAAAATTTTGAGCAAATGAGATTTGGAATATGAAAATTAACTGAAATCACTTAAAACATCAATCTACCATTAAAATATAGAGCCAATTAGGAATAAAATGCAAAGATAAATGAAACATTCAAACCAACATTATATCCTAAAAGCTAATTGATCAAAATAAAGATTAAAACAAGAAAAGATTAAAGATTATGGATAGGGATTAGATTCCTTACAATAGACTCAGATTATGTAAAACATGATGTTGGCTTGATGACTTGATCAAAGACTATGTTGATAAAATATTTTAGAATAGATTGGACATGAATTTGCTAGTTTATGTAGTTAGTTTGGCAATGGAGGGATGGTTGATTAAATAGGCCATGGAGGGAATATAAATGGCCAAAATTAAAATTTGGGATGAAGAGGATCAATGATGGAGGATTATCTAAGGAACTAAAAATTCTAGTATTGGAGAATTCTAGAATCCATTTAATGATTAAGTAAGATTAGTATGTGGTTAGATAAGTGAATAGATAGGTGATTATGGGTGAGGGATGTAGGAAAACCTATGAGTAGACTACGGTAGGTGGGATTGGAATTTAAAATTCAAATATAATAAACAAGTGGGATTAGTTAGTGGATAGGACATGATTAGAAGAATTAATAGGTTGGTGGGAATAATATAAGGTTAGTGGATGAATAATAATGAAGGGGGATGTTAGATAAATGGATAGAAGGGTATTAATAAGGATGATTTTGATAAAATTAGAAGGGATTAGTGATTATTAGATGAAATTAGCGATGTTAATATCAACTAATAATAATATTAATAATGATAAATGAAGTGAGCGAATTTAGGTGTATACTTTTTGCCCCTCTTTGAAAGGGCATTATGAGTGGATGAAGTTGAAGGAGTAATGGTCTTTTAAATAAAAACCATTTCATGGATGAAGGTTAGTGTTAACAACCCAAGTTGTACCCTACTAAAGCAAAGTTCTCAGATCTCTTTCAAACCTAGACTAACATTGGATTGGTCTATAGGTTGTGGGATACTTGTAACTTAAACCAAACCTATAGATTATGAGGCTAGCTCCTCTAATTTATTAACTTTGAATCTTTTTTCTGAAATCTATTTAACTTTGGGGTGAAAAGAGTTAGAAAGATAACTAAAAGGGAAAACCTATACTAATGATGGTGATGTACCAATACTTTCATCCACTCAAATTAAACTCCTAAAAACACTAATGAACTAAGCATGAAATAAAAGACTATATATAAGGCCTCATAATAATCTATTTTTCACATGGAGGGAATTATGAATGGATTTAACTTGGAGGTGATGGGTGAGAGGTCTAATTTGAGACACTTCCAACCATGTTACACTTCAAATCTAATCACCAACCTTTAACACTTCATATAACCTGCATAAGATAACTCATCAACATATAGGCATGGCAAAGACATGTCAATGGAAGATTAATACAACTTATACACATCTAAACAAGCATATACACACTATAAGTCAATCATAGACAATCTACTATAGTCTATTTTATTAATTGAAGAGGTTACAAAGTTCAATCTTGGTAGAGTTTCTTCATACCCAAGAGAGGGATCCCTAAAACAAGGCTTAAAAGCCTGAATATATAGAAAATGAGAAGAAGAGAAGAAGTATAGAATGGTGTAGAGGAGAGGACAAAATATTTTCAATCTATTATTAACTCCAACATGAATTTAGTTATAAATAGTCCTCCATAAAATGCTCCATGCTTGATGCCTTACATGATCCTTGAATGAGCTATTTGGTGTCAAAATGAGGTGATGGGCCATCATAAGTGTGTAGTTACATCTCCTTATTTTTAAAATAAGACTTAATTCATTAATTCAAGGAGTTTGTCTTGAATTAAGTCTTATTTTTAAAATAAGACTTAATTCAAGAGAAACTCCTTGAATTAATACCATGGAACATGCATTGATTGATACTTTAGGATTAGTTAACTCATGATAAGGATCAATTATGCATGTGATTAGTAGTTAAGACTAGTTATTCATATAAATGCCACCTAAAGACTATTTATGCATCTAATTTACACTTAAGATCATTTATGTATTATGGATTTCCTCTGCATTAACTTATTCAATATTTTTTTATCCCATTCTTCATTTTTTTTAATTGACCAATTAGGTCTACTAGGCCAATTAGGCCTAGAAGCCTAACTGCTAGTTTTTGATGGCCATAATAATCTACAAGAAACTTTGAGATCTTGTGAAAAAAGTGAGTATCAGGTTTAAATAAACATCATACATCATTGCATAAGCCTTATGAGCAAGAAACACCTACAAACTTACCACACCAGGTGACTAGGTCACTTTGTCCTTCATTTCTATAGATTGGTTGATTAGAAGAGACTCACAAAATCATTTCCAAGCATGGTTTTTCACATCTTATGCTTTGATAAAGTGAAACAAGTGCCAAAATTTATTCTCCAATGATTGGCATCTTCTTAAACTACCTTATACCTCTCTTTCTACACATTGTCCTCAAAAAACATTATTTTTTGATAGGTCCATATAGTTCCATACAACACGGTACCATGGTCAAGACTCTCTATGAGTTTATTTCATTATTATAGTTTTTATCAAGTGATTCATGGATGTTTAGGTGAAATAAACTTCACTTTTCTCAAGACTGGTCTATAGTAGGGTTTAAGGAGGGTTTTAGAGGTCCACCTTCTTAACAATGATTCATAAAGTATGAACCTCCAAACCAGAACTTCTTTCCATATATATTTATTCCATATACCCCTTCAACTTTCTTAAGAATCTTGGGTTCCCATGAAAAAGGTGTGTCAAGATACATATGTAGAGAAGTTGACTTGTGGTCTTCTACATACATCCTAGACCATCGTATAGTCTTAGCAATGGTTCATAAACCTCAAATCTTAAATAAAACTCAATCCTTAATGTATTTCAAGTGTGATAGGGTTACCAACTCTTTATAATAACATTTGGTCCAAGTCCTCTTGTGGTGAAAGATATGAGCATTGAAATAGGTGGGTTGAATTAGCTTTGTAGACTGTAATGTTTGAGTTATCTTTTTGAGACCCAAACTGACCTTCCCCCTAATATTCTCATGGTGTCATCTTACTTAAGAAATTATGAAGGTGTCTCAAAGTGATATAGGCATTCTAGGCCTAAAATAGGCTTTTAGGCCTAATTGGTTCAATACTGAGTGTTGAGGGTTGAGTGGCATGTAGATGCTTTCAAACACTCAAAATCAACCTAATATATTTATTTCCACCTATTATCACCTTAAATAACTACCCTTACCACTTAAAATACCATTCTATATTCATTAACTAATGACTATGTCAATATATATCATTGTTAGAACTGTGTGTTTACAAAGGTTTGCATGATCTTTCTCATTCCAATGCAAGTTTGATGGAGTTTGAACTGATAGAAAATATTTCCAAGGTCAACAAATCCTCAGATCCAAACTATTTTTCAAACATGTCTCTGCATACTCCATTATAGTTAGCTTAGGGTTTGGGATTATCTTGGCCTAAGCAACCCTAAGATGAGTTTGATGTTTTTAAACCTCCATTGAGGTTGTTACATTTTGAAAACACACTAAGCATCCCTCTCACTAATTTATCATATGTTCTCAACTTTTTAATAACCAAAAACTATGCATATAACCTCAAACTCCATATTTAGGCATGTTTTAGGTCTTTGCTCTTAATTAGCCCTCAAGGGCATGTTGTCTTGAAAAATTGAATGTCATATACTCCACAAGGAATATAAAAATAATAAAATCACCCTTTTATTTCTCAAAACTCCTTCATGAAGTTTAATGTCTCTTATGCAACCTGCCTTCAAACCTCTAAGTAACCAACCTAGTCTCTTTAAGGACTATCAACAGACTGAGGTCTTTCTAAGATAGAACAATGAGTGTTTTCATTATTAGAATAACCCTTAGGATAGAATAAATATCTTTTTCTAGATATAGTTATTAATTGTACCAATTTTAAAGGAATAATTCACTCATAAAATTTGGCAAATAAATGACTACATGACTAAAACTTTTAGTCACAACAACTAAAAATGTCGAAATTCTAATAATTTTATACAACTCAACTATAAATGAGTAAATAAATGACTAATTTGGTATTGACTAAAAAATTATTTATCATACAAATAAAAATGACTAAATAGTTACACAAATACAAATTAGATGAAATTTTATAAAAAAAATATGGTGAGAGTGTATTGCACGTGATTCATTATTCATTAAATATTTCCTCATTTCATTAGTTGGTAATTATCCTAGCACTAAGGCATTTTAGGTTATAGCAGCTACATGCATGGGTTATAAATCTTATTTGGAGAGGACCTGAAGACTTCTAAAAAGGTGGGCAAGAAATTTGAAGTTTGCTACAAAGAATTTGAAGTGGATGAGGCCCTCTATAGTGAAGTTAGATTTTCAGATGCCCTCTAGAGAAAATTTAGAGGTAATTTGAAACCCTTATTACATTAAACACAAAATCTATAGATTTTTAATTGGAAACTTATAATAGTTACATAGGCAACTAAGTGCCAAAACCATACAGGTAGTTTAGGGTTTAGGGGATTGTTTTTTCATTAGTTTCCTCTATGCATTTTGAAGCATATGGGAGTTGAACTTGTAACTCAAGTGAAACACCACCTTCTTCTAGTCATTGGAAAAATTCTATATCCTTAAAGTGCATAGAAAAAACTAAAAAATTAGTACCAAGGCTTTTATTTATGAATTCAACCCAAATTCCATTTCTTAATGCCTCCATAAAAGTTTGTTGAGCCAACTCTTGTTCATCAAGCTCAACATGAAGAACCCTAATGTTTTTTAACAATTCAATGGATACTTCTTCTTTGCTCTTCTTTAGAAGAGACTTTGTTGTCTTAAGAGAATTTAAGGTTGCACTAGGGTCTGACAATATTAATAACTCACCCATCTTGATAAATACATAGGCATCATATGGATTTATGCGAGTTGCCTTTCTTAAAATTTCCAAAGCCTTCTCTGCCTACCCTTGTTGAGCATATATATAGCCTAAAACTTTTAAACTCTCATAGTTCTCAGTGTCTATCTCCAAAACCTTTTCAAAATTTGAGAGAGAACTCTTAAGATCCCTCAGCTTTAATTGAACCTATCCACAAAATCCTATGGCCTCTAGCTTTCCTTGGCTGATGCCATGTAGTAGTGACCAGTTGTGTCATAATCACCATTACTATTGTAAGATCGTGAAAGATTATAATATGAATGATATTTCATGAGAGGGTGGCTAGTTGAAACAAGAGCTATCTCAGTCAACTATTCCACAAGAAAATGCTACCCTATGAAGAAAAAATGGTTTACTAAATGATTCAATGCCATTACACAGTATGGGTATAATTCAAAGTCTTTACACATCTTTTCCAATCCTTCATGAACACTACCTTTTTCATTAATTGTGAAAATCCTACAAGTAAAAAAGTGCACAAAATTGATGACAAGGATTTATGTAGAGGCAAAACATCATTTCCTAATGCATCCATAAAAAAAATTGTGCCAACTCTAGTTAATCATGCTCAAAATGAAGAACTCCAATGTTGTTTAACAATTCAATGGGTACTTATTCTCTATTCTTCTTCTAAAGACACTTTGGATTCTTAAGAGAATCTAAGGCTACACTGGGGTCTGATGATATTAATAACTCACCCATCTTGATAAATACATGGGCATCACCTAGATATATGCAAGTTTCCTTTCTTAAAATTTCTAAATCCTTCTATTGGTTCTCAAATTTGTAGTATGAAAAACCTTAAAAGGATGCCAAGCTTTATGATTAGGTTATGAAACTAATTTGGCCAACTGATAGAATCAACCCAAGTGATTAGGATTCTCTACACTTTAGGCTCTACTTTGCCCAGGTGGGTGTTACCTTATATTCACCAATGATTAATTACTCCTCAAATTTGGTGACTTTAAAGTAGATTAAGGCATTTATGTAATTTTTTCAATTAAATCATCCAATTCACCCTAATCCAAACTGGCATATGATTTGAATTAGATTTTTATTTTATTTTTTATTATACTATTACTCCTACTCCTACACAATAGAAAATTAAAATTGGAATTTTTTAATATGATACAAGGAAATGATTCTAGAAAAGAATTGATCAATGCCTTTCTCAATAGTTGGGTAATAGAGTCTATTCACAGAAAGATTTGTGTTTTCTATCTAGCTAAAACTCAAATTACTTGGCATGGGATAGTTTATGACTGATATAAACATGCAAGATTAGTATTACCTGGCTCTTCTTAATTATTCAAATTGAATCCTCCAAGTTACAGTGATATATTTAATGGAATTTAATCCCTACTTGAGGAAACCCAATTAAATAAACCACCCAAAAATAGCAAATGTGTTTTTAATAACTAAACATATACTTTATATCTTAATTCAAATAATAAGGAGAAATAAAAATGGAGACAACCAGATAAAGTATAACATGAATATTCAACAAGTAATTGAGAACTAGATATATGTCACCAAATAAATTGGATTTGCTTTTATTGATATATCTTTGAAGAGAAGGCTCTATAACATATTTTTCCAAAATCAAATTCCTAGAGAGATTTCCCAAGGTCTTGGTTTCCTTCTTATAGGGGTGAAAGAAGCTACAAGCTTTAGACCTTTCATATTCTAAAAATTGACTTTTCCTATACCCACCACTTAACATGACCTATTACAATATATACTTTTTGACAAGTCTTAAAAAGACCACCAAATATATTTTGAATACATTGAAAATCATAAAAACAAGAAAAAGACAAAATAGGAGGATGTCCAAGATTTTTTGGTGCCATGTTGATGCTAGCTTGATGCTCATTGATCCTCGACATATTTGGCCTACTTATTCTTCAGTTGTCAAATACTGATTCTCCCATTGGTACACTATGAAATCATTAGGCCACTTATATTCTTGGATCTGGAGTAATTTGCCTGGTGATCTTTCCATCTTTTGTCCAGCAGCACTTTTACATCAATGATGAACTTTGCATATCCAACATCCAGAGTAATTACTCTATCCAAAATGACATTGAAACTGAGAATATTTATGTTTTGATCTTTTTTGAAGAAATTGATGACTTAAGAAACTGTTGGACCATATTCACTTTTCCATGCATCAAAACCTTTGATATTTTTATCCTCTATCAAAATGGAAGGAATAAACTAGTGTTTGAAGGTAGAAAAATAATAAATATTTGCCTACATTTTTTGGATCTCACCATTCACATACTAAAATTCATTCAAGATCATTTTCACTATCTTCTCTATTGGATTGTGTGAGGCCAGAGCATCTGGATCTCTTTGTAGACATTTGCACAAGGTTAGAAATGTATGGTGTGTAGGTTGCCATTTCTTGTATATTGGATCCAAAACAAAAATATTTACCTTCAACTGATCAATGCCCTAAGACAAGGAATAATAGCATTCATGTGCATCTCCCAGCTTGTCAACAACTAATTTTAGTTTTTATTCCACAATCTTCTCAAACACCTCAAGGATTTTCAATTTGGCCTCATACTTTGTCTTCTCATTTTACTTTTTCAAATCTTCAATTTCTTTCTCCAAATTTAACTTCAATGCATTTAACTGATCATATGGGACTATATTGTCATTGGTTATTTGTGGCACAGGCTTGGTATGGCATAATTTCTTAGCTTTGAGAATCAACACCCTTCAACTATAGATTTAGTTTGACATTTTCCAAATACATCCTATTCACTTCATCATTCATCTCAATTTGAGTTTTTTCATAGTCGAGAAATCTTTGTTCCATTTTATTGACAATAGATAATATGAATATTACAGAGTGCATAGTAAGGGTGTCAATTTCAAGCAATGATGTATCTTAAAATGTTTTCACCATATCTATTCCCCTCAACTTGTGGAGTACATCAAGCAATCTTGTCTTTTTTGTGTTCTTCTATGTGGCCCATATTGTTAGAGTATTTGTCTTTGGGTTCAACCCACAACCATTGACACCATCCTCATAATCAAACTCAAAAACCATCATGGGGTCATCTTGGTTTCACACTTGGTCAATCAAAAACATTTTCTTTAATCCAAGGCTAGGGATGATCAACATATTACTCTTCAAAACCATTTGTCTAGCTTCATCAGGGCTAACATTTACTTCATCAATTTTCAAATCCTTGAAAGTCTGTGTCACAATTTGATCATGTTGAGATTCATCAGCACCCATTTTATTTATTTCCAACTTTTCTTCAAAAATTTGCATCTTTATTTTGAGCCAAAAATCTTTAAACTTTAGGGTATTTATGAAATCATCATCCTCGATGCACCTCATAGAAGCCACAACCCTTTCATCTTCTTATAGTTTAAGCTCACTTTGTGCCTGTTCATCAATTCTTGCTTTTAGTTTGTGTGCTCCTATTTATTGACCAATAAGGGGTTGATCAACTTTCTCTTCCTCTCCCATATTCCTTAAAATACTAGCCACCTCCTCAGATTCACCAACTCCTTTAGTCATTTCATATGGAACCAGTGGAGAAACATCATCAATCTTTTGCCTTTTGGTACGTGGTGAATTAGGAATAGTTGGATCTTGCACTGACATTGCATCTAGACCAGGTTCTTGAATCATAGCTCTTATTGGACTTTTGATAGGGAGGTTGGTAGCCTTTGTAGGCTACTTCTCAGACTTGCCATATATTTTTTCAAAATTATCAATTATCAAATCTATTCTTTTCAAAGGGTCCTTCTCTTCAATAAAAAATCTTGAAAAAATAGGGTTTTTTTTTCTTTTGTCATCCTCAATCTTCAAATTTTCCCATTTCTTTTCCTATAATATACCTCTTCAAAATTGACATATTTTTTTATCACATCCTCATCAACATTGATTTGATGGGATATCCCCATCTAGTAAGGATGACTTGTTTAACAAAGTTCATGTGACCCTCTAGATCACAAACCCTTTCTATCCCTAATTTCAAAGAATATTTAGCTTCAAATAGGCTTGAAAATCCTCCAAGGTATCTACACCAATGTACAATTCACCAAACATAGTGTAATTTGGAAGAAATGAGCCCTTATTTTTTTCATCACATCTTTCTCCATCTAGAGCATCTACCACATGAATTCAATAAAATCAATTTTGTTTAGCACAAATTTTGGAAACACATGGGGTGGCTAAGTACACCCATATACTCTAATTATAGTATGGTTAGGAAAGAAATACCAATCAACAAAGATATGTTTGTGACCTTGTTCTAACCTATGATCAAGAGGCCTCAACATTTATCTAACCTATTTGGTTAATCTAGGAAAGAGGCTACGAAGGGAATTCATTATTATGATTGATAAATCATCATGGAACACAACATAGTTATAGTTTTGAAAATGAGTGTCCCATTTACAACACCAGCACTATGTAGGAAATCTCTGTCTCTTTTGATCAATAATACTCAAGTCCATAATGTTGGGCCTATTCCTTCTATTCTGATACAAAATTAAATGACACAAAAAAGAATAATATTTGAATTCCATAGGTGTCTTGTTCTCCCTTATTTGCAAAAATCCATCATGCAATTTCTTCTCAATAAATGATGTAAAATCATACTCAACATTAACCTCTAGGTTTTATATTCTCATGGCCATCATCATCATGTCAACTAGGATTATATCTTGGGCATCAATTCCTAGCACTTGACCCAAATAAAAATATGTCCTTTTGAAATACACAATAAAGTCATCAATTGGAAAAGGCTCAACTATAATGGTTGGGATTGAAATCCTTTTATTGTTGGCCCCTTTCCTCATGTACATGGGCAACTCATCATTCCTATGTGTATTTCTCAAACTATTATATTCTTGTTCACTCTTCTTTAATTCAAATTTTGTGAGGGCTTGCTTGTTGAGCATGAAGTAATCAATGATTGCATTTTTTTCCACAGCCACTAATGGTGACCCATTTAGAAACCTCACAATTTTGGTGGTTAGATGATATTGATGTGCCAATATCTTGATCATGAATACGTTTGGCACCATAAGATTAGCCAAATTCAAATTTCATGGGTTTTCAATCAGTCTCTATCCATCTTGCTTTTCATAAAAATACCAAAAAAGGTTCCATCTTGAGATAGGGACGCTAGCATCTCAATACCCCTCTACTACATCCTTGAATATTTTATTATACCCTTTGTCAACTAAATTTGTAAAAATGTCCAACTGTGACTATTAAATGGATCACTTCTTGAGAATAGGGGGTTCAGTGCTCTTATTTACAGGCTCAAATTTCTTAGGTGCCATAGTTTGATGCTTTTATGAACTAGAGTTTTGATAGTCACTTGCTCTACCAAACTAGTTAAAAACAAAGCACAAACTAAAAACCAACTATTATGAAGAGAGTGATGAGGTAGACTTACTTGATTGGAAGATGGCTGAAGTGTACACACAAAGATTGAATTCTCCATCTATAATCACCACTGAATTTGCTTAAATGATGAAATAAAAAGAAATTCCAAATTTTATTTTGTTACAGAGCCAGCCATTTTGCCATTACTCTGGTTTGTGCCATGAAATAGATAAATCTTAGCATTCAATTATTTTAAACACAAACTATTGATTTGGTCCAATCTAATGATTGGGTGGGAACTTTAATCATAGGCATCAATGATAACCACTATGGGGTAGTGATATAGTCATTTTAGCATTTAATACTTTATTGCATCACTACAATACCTATTTATATCTATCATGGGACCACATGTGCTTTTGAACAGTTATATTGCATCTTTTACCATTTACTGCCACCTCACAAGCCTTGATACACATCATCGTAGGATGGTGGGATACATGTTACCCCTTATACCTCATATTGTGGTACCTCTTACCTTTGATTTGACCATTATGGGACCATGGGATCCTTTGGCATCCCTTCACTATTTACCGTATCATTATAAGCATTAGATTTGACATGTTAAAAAATAAGGAAAGATAACTAAATAAGCTAATGAGTTGGTTTCACAAAAACCATTTGATTGTTGTGATTAATCAGATTATAGGTGGATTGTCTAAATAAATACACAACAAAATATTGTTTGTGTACATAAAGAAAACAATCTAATGATTATAACAAAACACTCCAAATCAAACTTAATTCTATGAATGAATGTGAATACTCACTCTAACACTTAATTAGATGAGACTAATGTGGTAAGGCTACTTCTTTACCTTTAACATCTTTCTTGTCTACTTGACAAACATTTTTTATATTAGTTTGTTTTTATTTGAGTGCCTTATACTTCAACTCTTTCTATGTTTGGGTTTTTTGGATGGTTATATCCATGTATTTCATCGTTATGGTATGCTTTTAAATGCATCTTATATCATCCAATTTCATATTCTTAAATATGAAATTATGATTTTTTCCTAAGGAAAAAAAGATCATGTATCAACTAAAAAATCCAAAAAATAGAATTGTATCAAATAAGGTAATCTAATAATAGTAGGTAGTGGAGGAATCTTGAGGGACCACCAAGGTCAACCTTGTCTTGTATGCTCATTGGATATTGGGAATGATGAAAATAATTAGGTGGACACAACATGGCACTCCTAAAGGGGATGTATTTAGTAGTGTTGAAAGGATGGAAAAAGGTAATAATAGAAGGTGATATAAAAATATTAATCAATTCAATATCAAGTGGATCGATAAGTGCATGGATAATAGATGAGATTGTAAAATAGATTAAATGTATTTACAAAAAATTAAAACAAGTAATCTTTCAACATATCAAAATAAAAGGGAATTGTGTAGAAAATTATCGTGGGAGCATGGGACATACTTTACATAATTTTTACCACTTACCTTCTCTAAACTATCACAAGGTTGCGGTATGTGTTATCTATCGTCTTATCCCTTACCTCCATACCACCATTTATCTTATTGTCTATCATGGGGCTGTAGTGAACCTTTACTATCTTTTCTTATCATATCACTTTAGGTCAACATTTTGTTTGTCATGGGGTCACGGTGAAATATTATATGCTACTCAAACTCTTGCTATCGGCCTACCAATTACTTTTGAGACCTCTGTGGGGCCATTGTAACTAGTCTCTATATATTGTAACACCGCAAGTGAAGTTCATACATGTTGTGGGGAAGCAGTAACTATATTTTCACTTCCTTTGGTTCTCACACACCCACCAAAGCTATTTAAATGTACTATAGGGCTACAGTAAGAGACAAAAAACACATCAATGATCAAAATACAAATGTCTTTCACATGGACATGATATGGGATGCTTATGAATGACTCTTGGAATAATTTTAAAAGGATCATGGACTCCTAGGATGAATTTTATGAATTTTTAAAAAAATGCCTTAAAAAAGTGTTGTCTCATGGTAATGGAATGCCATGACAAGCAAATTGTTATGGATTGTCATGGCATTCCATCACCATGAGACCACATTTCTTTGAGGCATTTTTTCAACCAGTTCATTACCTTGTCTATGTTATTTTTTAATATTATGCTTTGATATATTTTTTCCAAACATCCATAGCTTGTTCAAAAGCACTTGTTTTAGGATTTTAGCCATAGTAACAAGGTAGTGAACTATTTCATTAAATGCTTTGGTAGACATGTATGAAAAATGTGGTAGCATAGACAAGGTAGTGAACTGTTTGAAAAAATACCTCAAAGAAATGTGGTCTTATGCAATGCCATGATAAGCAAATGCAATTGGTAGCTACTCCTAGTTATTATCTATGCAATGTGAAGTAATTGAAAAACTACTTAGGTTGACTTTGTAAAAACTATATTGTAATTTTTATTTTTTCATCTATCAGCATCTAGTTATTAGTTATGTAATGTGAAGTAATGTTTTGAGTTTGAAAGATGTGCAATGTAATCTAATCAATAATTTAAATATAAACTACAAAAATCTATTTTTTACAATTCATTAGTTAAACTCTCAATGTTATTTGCTCTCTATAACTCTATTACTATGGAAAAGACTTTTAATTTAAAAAAATAGTTTTTGTCTCTTAGTCTATAATTTTTTACATTTTTTTAAAAATCTAATTTTTGTCTCGATATTTTCAAAAAATCTTAAACTTTTGGCTTTCTAATTTTTTCTCCAAAATATTTTTGTTACTATGTATAGAACATTACAGATGGATCAACATCAAAAGTTGACTATGGATCAATACCATGCATTTGATGAGAGAATAGCCAATGAGAGGGACATGGACAAATATCCATGTCCATATAATGACTATCTTAGTGGAAAGGTGAGAAAAATAAATTTGATTTATCAACATATGATAAGATATGGGCATAGTGGTATAAACCCTTGGGATTAAAATTATTATCAAGATATGATATATTTATAGAGTGTGAGAGATGAAGAGGAAACAAACATAGATGAAGTGGCACCAAACATAGATGAAGAGGTAGTAATATTAGATGAACAGCTTGAAGTTGATAGAATGTTGAACGAGGGTCTAAATGATGATTAGGCCAAGTTGATGGAGGATGATTTAAATCTTGTGTATGCTAATTACAAGTTAAGTCATTTAATAACAATCCTTAAAATTATTAACTTGCAAGTGGTGTTTGGTTGGACAAATGAGAGTGTAGATCAGTTATTAGCATTATTAAGTTTAGTGTTACAACCTGACTCCACATTGCCAATAAAATGAAGTCAATGTAAAGAGAAAATTACTAAGCTATGATTAGGGTATGAAAACATCCACACATGTGTGAATGGTTGTGTATTATTTTGAAATAATCTTTAAAGTGAGAGTGAATGTATGAAATGTCATGAAGCAAGGTATAGACAAGGGTTGAAATTATTTTTGGTTCCTAGAAAGTTTCTTCACCACTTTTCAATAATCTCATGATTACTCTGATTGTATAGGTGTAGAAACATTGTTGAACTTATGTAATGGCATGCCCAAAATAAGATCACTGATGGACAATAACATGTGCTTGATTCTAAGACATGGATGGAATTTGATAATAGATGACCTAATTTTTCTCAAGATCCTCGTAATATAAGGTTGGGTTTGGCTCTAGATGGGGTGAACCCATTCTTAGATTAAAGTACTAAATGGTCAACTTGGCCAGTGTTAATAAATTATAACTTGCCTCCATGATTAGAAACTAAGCCATTTTTCTTAATGTTATCATTGATTATACTAGGAAAGAAAAGTGTGACTTCAAATACAATTGATGCTTATCTAGAGCAAATATATAATGAGCTAATGGAATTGTGGAAAGGAATTGAAGCAATTCAATCTTTAAGGGATGGGAATTCAATAAAATTCACTTTAATATGTTCTTTATTATTTATGATTCATGATCTTCCTACATATGGCACATTGTCTGGTCTCAGTGTTCATGGATACAATATGTCTTGCTTGAAACTTTAAGGATTTTTTGAGGCGCTTAAAAAGTTTGCATAATTATATTTATTGTGGACATCATGCTTACCTTAAAATGAATCATCCATATCATTGAAAAAAACACATTTCAATGATCAAGAAGACAATTATAAAGCACCATTACTAATAATGGGTGATTACATTATTGAGAATGGACAAAAAAGAATGTCATTTATTGAAAATGATGGGATTTTTGGTAATAGATATGATCTATGTAATGAAAGTAGTGTAAAATGGTTGTGCATATTCTATAAGTTACCATGTAATGAAAGTAGTGTAAAACAATTATGCATATTCTATAAGTTTCCATACTTTAAAGATATAACCATTAGGCATATTGTTAACTTTATGCATACTAAGAAAAATATAGCCTATACTATTATAGAAACCCTTTTTGATGATTTTGATACTATTTCATCACATGAATACTTTAGACAACTAAAGATTCATTAAAATCTTTGGGTTGAAAAATGTGATAATGAAAAATATAGAAAACCTAGTGCTCCTTATGTCTAGAAAAAGGAACAATGTGCACAATTCTTGTAGTTGATGTCTCAGACTCACTTTCCCACTAGATATATAAGTAATAGTATTTGAAGCCAAACTAAAATTAATGGATAAGAGGCCTCAAGACCCATGACTATCACGTCATAATCAAGAATATTTTATCTATTATGGTAAATATATCAAGCTTAGCAAAGGGGCCAAGATTGGCAATTATAAGGTTGGGCCTAATATTAAAAAGAATGAGTTTACATGTATTAGATCCTTCAAACTTTGATAGTTTTAAGGAAGAGGTTATTGAATTCCTTTATCTATTGGAACAAGAATTTCCACCAACAATTGTTAACATTTCTCTACATCTTTTGATACATCTAGAATATGAACTAGAGCATTGTGGCCTAGTAAGAATTAGATGGATGTATCATATAGAATGATATATGAAGGTTTTGAAAAAAATTGTTTGTACTAGGGAAAAATTGGAAGGCAGCATGTCTGAGGGATATTCAATGCAAGAGGCCAAAGGATTTTACACAGAAAATATGAAGGATTTTTAAAATGTCAATCAACATATATGGGATGATGACAAAGATGAGAGAGTTACAGGTGAAGTATTAGAAGGTAATGGATGTCACTTCAAGCTATCACATCAAGAAATAAGTAAAATACATACCTATATTCTTCAAAGCACATGTTCACTTGATAAGTGGCATAGGTAAAAAAAATTACATAATAATTTATTTATTCAATTGCATTTACACATTTATATTATTAATCATACTATTTATACATTAATATTCTATGTAGAAAATATTAAGAATAAAATCAAGCTTGGATGCAACATCGACCTCAAAAGCACAAACATCATGATTTGATTGGAGGTGATTCTTTTTCAAAATTTAAAGATTGGATTGCTAATGTAGTCAGTGATGCAAAAGAAGAAGGTCAAGATATAACAATGGAGGAAAGTGATATTTCATAATCTCCACATTTATGGGCTATGTATTTTAGTGGAATGTGTGCTTATGGTAGTCATTTAAGAGTGAAAGAAAAAGACAAAGGAAAGACAAATTGTGATTGTGTTGTTAGTGTTAAATTTCTTCATGAAACTGAGAAGAAATTTTATGTTGGATTCATCCAACAAATTATTCAAGTGGATTTTGGTGAAAATACTCTTATATTATAAAAATGTTAGTGGATCTGACCATCCACAGTACAATTTGATGAGTATGGATTTGTACGTGAAAATATAGGATATTTTTTATCAAAAATGGATGAGCCATATGTTTCCCCTCTTTAAATAAACCAATCACTTCTAATTGATGATGTAAGAAGCCCAAGAAGGTCATATGTCATTCAAATAGAGTCTCATTCTAAACAAAAATTAATGGAAGTTATCGATATAATGCCTAATGGGCAATATGTTAATTTACAAGAAATAATCAAAGAAGTGGATGAAGACAATGGAGTGTTTGAAGAAAAGATTTTGATTACCAATGAAGAGATTGGGAGAGATAATGTATTACATGTCATAGATGAGGATGAGTAAGAAAATCAAGAAAATGTAGACAAGAGTGATTAGGATTCATAAGTGTCAATATCTAATTAAAACAAGGGATAGTCATATTGATAGTCTGATACCTATAATTGTAAACATCTTCTTGGTTTTTGACTACAAATTCTTTTTAATCTGTAAACTAAATTATATTTTAAGTTTTCGTTTGTAATTATTAGTGGATTGGAAAGTCAATAGTTATCAACTTATGAACTCAATAAAGTTTTACTAATTCAAGTTGTTGATTTATACATTATTGTTTATTTGGACTTTAGGAAATGAGAAAAAGGATTATAAGGCAAAAATTAGTCGATTGTAGTGATTATAATGCTGAAATGTCATTGACAGATTTTGAGTGCTTTCGTAGAGAAAAAGTGGCCAATAATAATGAATATTTATAATGGTTTAGTTTGAAAAATAGGCAAGTTGTAAATCCACTAAGTAGTATATTATTTATTTAATAGTGTTTAATGAAATTGTATAGGCAAGAGCTTTATGTATATAAAACATAATATGATATTTTTTTATCAGCAAGAAAAAGAGTGCAAAGAAAATGCAGAGAAAAAACAAAAGAAAAGAAAAGATACAGTGTATCCATCTCATAGAAACCAACGCATTTATGATTCAACAAATGTAGTTGGTGAAAACAATAGTTGTGATGATGTGTAGCCTAATATAGCATATGGTGATGTGCAACATGATATAACACATTATGGCACCTAGTGATGTGTACCCTGATATAGCATATGGTGATGTGTAACATCATGATGATCTCTTAGCACATTGTCTAAGAGATATTATTGAAAAACATCATATCAAAGTAATAATAGGTATGTAGATGATTTAAAGGATGTGTTTGAAGTGAAATCTATAGAGACTGGCATTGATCTACCTACTCATGCCATACCTAATGTGGCCAAGGAGCATGAAGTTTTAGTTAATGGAAGTCATGAAGAGAGACCGATTACATTTGTTGTGCCTTAGAGTGCACTTGTTGCATCTATAACTTTTGATGGAACTAGTGGATCAGCCAAAAATACTGGTAGTGGTTTAATAGATGTGTCTACTTTTTTCAAAAGACATTGAGTGAAGATTTGTATAGATCTACAGAGAGGAATGCAAAAGAAATAAATTTAGAAGGAAAGAACCCATTATTGGTTGAGGTATCAAGAGATGGTGAGCCCATTGGGCCAAATGCTATAAAGTGGGCCTTCGAGTTGGGTGTAAGATGTAGGGCCCATTTGGATATTTGCAAATCAAGTTTTGCAAAGCAAATCCAAAAACAATGGAAAATGTTATACAAAAAATGGAAAATGCTTTTGAGACTATTGGTGGACAAATCTCTAGAAAATATTACAAGCAAAAGATGAGAATTTTGATGAACAATTTTAGATACAATTATAGAAAAATAATCATGGAGGGAAAAGAGAAGTTAGACTCTACTCTATCTCCCAAATAGTAGGAGGCATTGAAATAAATTATGCATTCTTAAGAATTTTTGTCAAAGAGTAATAGAGGAAAGAGATAATGTGAGGGCTAGATATACATTTGGCCGAGGTAGGTTGTAGGCCAAAATGGACAACTTTACAGTAAGTGTATGGCCTTTTGGTTCAATTTACATTATGTTATTTATTTCAATTTTTTATTTGTTAGAATTAGCTACAGGATCTAATGAATCGAATAAAAATCATAAATGAGAGATAAAATAGTAATAGTAATAAATAATAATTGTATATCTAAGACAATAATAGAAATGAATAAATAAATCAAAAATGATGAATTACTCTGATAATTCAAAATTAATTTGATGTAGACTACACAAATAGCCATTGCTTATATAGAGCAAGGCATGCGAGATAAATATCAGGGAACTCACACAACATGTGTAGTTCAACTAATATCTGACTACAAGAATAGTGGAGTGCAACTCCACACTAACAAGATAGGTGTCCAACTTGTGTAAATGATCAACACAAGTTGACTACTAGTTAATAAATCTTACCCTATCTTACCTTGAATGGTGGAGTGGAACTCCACTGTAATAAGATAGGTGTCTAAGTTGACTACTAGCTAAGCAAGCTTATCCTATTTGGTAAAAATTATTAATCAAATTAATAAACTAATTACAATAAGTAATTAATACACCAATCTAAATAATAAATACAATTAAATGAAATAAAGTAAATAAATACACCAACACCCCCCATAAGTGAAGCTTAGGTAGGGTTATGCAGATAAGAGTCCCAACAATGTGTAGCCATATTAGGTACTCCATACAAATAGATGAGGAAATGAGAAAACTCAAAGGAAAAAACTCCTCAAATGAAGGTCTAGGAGACCCCCTTAAAGAACTGATGTCCCCTAAAGAACTAATGTCCTACACCCCCAAAAGAGATCGTAAGTCAAGATACTCTCAGTGAAAGGTTTGGTAAAAATATATACAATCTACTCATCTATAGGACAATATTGAAGATCAATGATCTCCACCTAAATCATATTTTTGATAAAGTACATATGGATATCTATGTGTTTGGTTCTCTGATGATAAACTAGATTCATTGAGATCTAAATTATGCTCTGGTTATCGTAGTAGATGACTAATGGATTCTAAAATGAAACACCAAGCTCAGTGAGAATATTTTAAAGCCAAATAGCCTCATTAGTGGTATTAACAACACCATGATACTCAGCCTCTATAGATGAAAGAGAAATAGCATGTTACTTCTTGCTCTATCAATAAATGGGGTCAAATCCAAAGTGAAAGTTGTAACTAGAAGTAGAATTATGATCATCATAATCACCATCCCAATAAAAATATGTGTATCCCACCAAGTTTGAACGTATACCTATTATATAGTGAATCTTATATCTGATAGTGCCCTGAATGTAGCTCAAAATGCACTTGGCATCTCTCCAATGAAGCTCATGTGGTGTCTACATAAAGTGTGAAACCATGCCAACTGCATATGAAATACAAGGTCGTGTATGAGTTAGATAGATGAGGTTGCCTACAAGCTAGTGATATAATGTGGCATCAACCAAGGGAGTGGAATAATGAACCTCAAGTCTAACTCTAGATAAGAAAGGAGTCAATATAGGGCTATAGTCAGCCATGTGAATCTGAGCTAACAAGTCCATGCCATACTTGCACTATGAAAGTATAATCCCAAAAGAAAATTGTGTTATCGGAATCCTAATAAAATGGTGTAATAAGCCCATATCTATAATAGAAAACCTATCATGAAGTGAAGTCTTAACATTGTTGATGATGAATGTTGTGATTCCTATATTAATGAGATCATCACCATAGAGCACCAAGTATAATAGTAAATCCTTCTACCAAAAAATATAGACATTGAAATCTGAGTGACATCTCAAAAACCCAACTGAAAGAAGAAATGTGTCCATCTTAGAATACCAAGCCCTAGGGGCTTGTTTCAAACCATAGAGAGACTTATGTAAGTGGCACACTAATTAAGAATCCTAAATGAACCCCTATGGATACTCCATATATATCTCCTCATGAAGATCCCCATGAAGAAATGCACTCTTCACATCCATCTTATGTATAGCCCAACCATGAGCTACACCAATAGCCGGTATCAATCGAATGGAATTGATCTTAGCAATAGGTGAAAAGGTTTTTTATAGTCAATGCCTTCCACTTGGGAAAAACCTTTAGCCACTAATCATGATTTATACTTATCAATATTTCCATCCACTATAAATTTAGTTTGATATATCCACCTACATCATACTAATTTTCATCCCTTAGGAAGAGGAACAAGATCCCAAGTGTCATTCCTAATAAATAAGTCATATTCTTCTTCCATTATTTAATCCCACTCAACTGTACTTGGGGCTTCCTAAAAAGATTATGGATCAAAAGCTATGGCAATATAAGAATGTGGATGATCATGTTGTGACCATGTTCTCCTTCTATCTAATGGATCCCTAACAAGAGGGTCTACATCTGCTAAAGTCTGTCTAGCCCACAAAGGCATTAATGGATGAGGATATAGAGGAGGAGGAGGAGGAAGAATATAACCTGCTAAACCCTACTGAGGAGGTATTACCTCATCATCCCTATGAGTAGATGAAGCAAGAGTGTTATCGTCACTACTATCTGATTCTTCCAAGGAAGAAGAATGAGAAATGTTAGAATACAAGTCTAAAGGACTTTATTTAAAGTAAACACTTCTTGCTATAATAAGTTCATGTGAATTTGGATCAATGAGTTGATATCCCTTAACACCATCAAGATATCCCAAAAATATGCAAGTCTGACTTTGTTGTTCTAAAGCAAGGCACTTGTTTGAAGGTATGTGAGCCCATGTTGGACTATCGAAGACTCTAAAATGATGCACATCTAGCTTCCTATTGCACCAAGCTTCAAGAGGTGTTATCCCCTTTAAAGCTTTGTGAGGAACTATATTTTATATATATGTATCACCATTAATTGCTTACACCCAGTACTTAGGGACTAATAATTTTACATGAATCATACAACTTGCCATCTCTTTTAAGAATTTTTTCTTACTCTCTAATACACCATTTTACTAAGATGTGTATGCAAATGAATGTTGAAGATCAATTCCTTCAAGATCATAGAATTTTTCAAACTTGTTCACATATTCCCTCCCATTATCTTTGTAGAGAATCTTGACATACTTTCAAGATTATTTCTCTGCTAGAGCTTTGAACTCTAGAAATCTATCAAATACTTCACTCTTGAGTTTCAAAAAATAAACCCAAATATATCTGGAATAGTCATCAATAAACATGAGAACCTAGTGGGTTTTATTAAAAGACAAAGTAGGTAATGGACCCATTAAATCATGATGAAAAAGTTCAAGGACTTGTGTATCCCTTAAAGCCTTCCCTTTATCAAACTTATCCTTTGGATGTTTTCCTAAGGCAAAACCATGACATACACCCCCTAAAAACTAAATCTATGGAAGTCCTGTAACCATCTCTTGTTGACTAAGCTATTGTAAATAGTGGTAGTTCAGATGATCAAACCACTCATGTCATAACTTGTTCACTGAATTAGTGTGTGAGAGCAAATATGTAGAGGAAGACTAAGGCACAAAGTGGGATAATGAATAAATTTGAGTATTATTATCAACTTTTCCCACTGCAACTAAGGCATTATCCTTCATATGGGTTATGATCAAGAATAATTTTATAGATTAGAACTAAGTTCTTTACCTCATATTCTCATAGGTGATGATTCTAAGGGAGATGTCATAGGAAAAGGTCTAGGAGACCCCCCTGAACAAATGATGTCCTTGAAGAACTGATGTCTCACACCCCCAAAAGAGATCACAAGTGAAGATACTTGCTCTCAGTGAAAAGTTTGGTGAAAATATCTATAATTTACTCCTCTATAGAACAATATTGAAGATCAATGATCTCTACCTGAATCACCTCCCTAATAAAGTGCATGTGGATCTCTATGTGTTTGGTTCTTTGATAATAAACTAGATTCTTAAGATCTGAATAGTGCTATAATACAATTTTATATTTATCTATAGGATCTAATGAATCTAATAGAAATCATAAACAAGAAATAAAATAGTAATAGTAATAAACAATAACTGTATATCTGAGATAATAATAGAAATGAATAAATAACTCAAATATGATGAACTACTCTGACAATTCAATATTAATCTAATGTAGAATACATAAATAGCCATTGCTTATATAGAGCAAGGCATGCAAGATAAATATTAGGGAACTCACACAACATGTGTAGTTCAACTAATATCTGACTACAAGAATAGTGGAGTGCAAATCCATACTAAAAAGAAAGGTGTCCAACTTGTGTAAATGATCAACACAAGTTGACTACTATTTAAGCAATCTTATCCTATCTTACCCTAAATGGTAGAGTGGAACTCCACTATAACAAGATAGGTGTCTAAGTTGACTACTAACTAAGCAAGCTTATCCTATCTGGTGTAAATTATTAATCAAATTAATAAACTAATTACAATAATTAATTAGTAAACCAATCTAAATAATAAATACAAGTAAATGCAATAGAGAAAATAAATACACCAACATTATTAAACTAACTATTTTTTGAAATTAACATTGTATTTTAGGTGGAAAATAGTAATAGAGAAGCAAGTGCATAAGATATTATCAATTATATGGCAGCACTAGATCAACCTAGTAAATCTAAGAGTGGGATGAAGTAAAAATCTAGTTCATCAATGGAGATTTCACAGCCATCTATTAAATTCCCAATAAGAGCCTCTATAGATCATTTCAACTCAAACAAAGGGTACCAATAGGTAATGAGTTTCATATTCAATCTCACTCAGCAAGTTTTGCAATTGGTTGCCTCTGTTAACCCTATAATTTTTGTATGGACTGAGCATAAATCCACAGATTCAAATGAGGTAAGAGGCTCTATTGATCTTATTTATTCTTGTTTGGAAATTCTATATACAAATGCCTCTTAATATGTATATTATTGAAATTTGAGCATAGCATAATCCAACCCAATTTCTTTATTGTTGGAGTTATCCAAAAAATGTTCTTTTGGATAAATTTATAGCTTGCATTCTTTACTTGACTATTGAATGGTTTGTACATTTTTTTGCATGATGGTTAAACTACATGCAGATCAATTTTATCAAATCAGTAGGAAAACAAAAACACCTTCATGATGTCAACAAAACTATTGATATTGATAATGATCATGATGAACTGGACAAGAATGTGTAACACAATCATCATAGAGGTGCTAAATCAGTTGAGGTAATATAATAGTTTTCAGTTATCTATCCCAATGTTTTATCATTCTTCATGCTTAAAATGGTCTTTTGGACAAAAAATTATAGCTTTTGCATTCTTTAAGTTGTAATTTAATCTATCCCAATGTTTTGTCATTCTTCTTTTGGAAAAAAATTTATAGCTTTTGCATTCTTTAAATTGTAAGTTATCTATCCCAACGTTTTGTCATTCTTCATGCTTAAAATGTTATTTTGGACAAAAATTTATAGATTTTGCATTCTTTACTTGACTTATATATATATTTTCATGATGATTAAACCACATGCAGAGCAATTATATGAAATTAGAATGAAAAGAAAAAGGCCCTGTCAATAGAGCTCTCTGCAAAACTATACAACTTCATGTCAATGCTGATGGTGATAATTATGATGATGAACTTGATGATCATGTGTGTGATATTCATCATATAGGTATTCATGCTAAAATCAAGGTGAGTTCTATGAAACCACATGAAAGTAAGTACTAGTCAAGTTTGGGCTTTTTCTAAAAGAGCATTTAGCTTCCAGTTTGGAGTCTTCCTTATTCTTATACCATTTATGACAATAGCTATGTCACCTTCAATTTACACTTTTTTAGCTCTAATAATTTTACATAGAAACAACCCATGAAATAAGGCCTTGAACTCAGCTTCATTATTAGTGCCCTCCATAAGTGGTTTAGCAGAAGTGACTAAAGTTCTTGGTTACCAATCCCTAATTATGCATCCTACCCCTAAAGCCCCCAAATTGCCTCTAGTAGATCCATCAAAATTTAACATTACCCATCCTACTAGTGGCTCTCTCCAAAATACTTATTGATGTTCTTTTCTATTCTGTCCCTTTGAGCCAAGATAGGTGGAATTCTCAAACCACCCCATTAGATCCTCATACTAGCTTCTCAATCTAAAAAAACTACCTCCTTTAACCTAATAAAGTTTAATTTGTTGTTAACTATTTACACAACACTTGTTTCAATCTTGTTTTGGAGGGATTTGAGACTCATTTCCTTGTCTTGAAACAATATTCTATTTCATTCATTCCAGAATTTCTAGAATAGAATTGTGGGACTTATCAACCATAAACAATGATAAGTAGAATGTCTTTTGATATTGGGCCAGTGTTAAAATAAAGTCATTATATCATTGAGAAGGGCACTCTTCTTCCATCCTAGCTTCGTGCATAACCACCTCCAACATTCAAAAGATAATTGATAGCCAAGAAGAATGTGATCCACTATCTCCTCTTGCACTCTACATAAAGGACATTGAGAAGGACCATGGAAACCCATCTTCCTAAATCTTTCAGCAGTTAGAATCCTTTTCTTCAAAGCTACCCAAGTGAATAAAATTGCTTTAGGAAGTCTAAACTTAATCCACCAATATTGAAGAGGTATGATGGTCCTTATATCTCCTTGTGTCTTTACTATACTTAGATAGCCTACCTTAATTGAATAAATCCCAATCTTTGAACCACACCAAACAATGGAGTCCTCTCCTTGTCTAAAAACCAATGTTCTTTTCTCTAATTCCTACTTGAGACTATCCACCTCTTGGGGGTTAAAATTAAATATTGAAAAATCCCTCCATTTCTAGCTACACCTCCTTATACTAAATCTAGAATTATGTAATCTTTAACCTTGGTTCCCCAAACCCTAGAGAGGGTCTCCTTGATATGTGAAATGTCTATAATATCATCCAATTTTGGATATCCTATCCATGAATTAGACTAGAATTTAGCTTTGTTACCATCATGACCATCCCATGATATTAAATCCATGATGATTGATTTGTAATTATTCATGAAGTTCCATATCATTGATCCTTTTGGGGTGTTTATGACTGTCAAAATCCCTTCAAAAGAGACATTTCCCAAATATTTCCTATTCAAAATCTTGGCCCATTTAATGTGGGTTCCTTATGCATCCTCCAAATTAGTTTGGCTCCTAATACTTTATTTTGAAATGCCTAATTTCTCAAGCTAACCCCACCTTCTTTTTTGGATCTAAAAATCTTGTCCCAAGCCACAAGAGTTATCTTGTTCTTCTCTTATGTGCTTTGCCAAAAACAATTCTTCATGAGTTGATCAAGTTTGTTCTCTTCCCCCTTCGAAAGTGCCAAGCAAGACATGATGTAGATTGGCATGGCTGAGATAACTGCTTTGATCATTGTCAGTCTCCCAGCCTATGAGATCCATTTTCATTTTTAAGAAGTAATTTTATCCCACATATTTTGGATTAAACTATCCCAAAAGGTTGAGGATCTCAGGCCTTTGGTTAGGGGTTCTGCTCACAGGGAAACCCTCCCTGTTATTGGGATTCATCTTATGCTTAGGCCATTATTTCATGTGACCAAGTTCAATCATTTGTTCTTGTTAAAATCTTATCCCTTTGAATCACTTCAAATCTTCCATATCCTAAATTTCCATCAACACCTTGTGAATCCCCTTTTCTCAGGTCATCATTTTCTTCTTAAAGAACCCAAAATCGATTCAAATTTCCTCTACAACTATGTATGTGACCGTTACCCCAATCCATTTTTAAAATATAATGTGTGTTTTATATCTCAATATAATGTGTTTTTTTTGTAGACATTTATTTATAAACTCTAAGAAGGGGATAAAGTCTAGGTGTTGGATCCATTTGATGGTGTTGTTGTGGGCATTGGGTATATTTACTCACTAACTATTGTACATGGAGTCAAATTGAAAGGAATGAAAGATGCAAATGTAAATATTTTAAAGGTCAAAAGTAACATACCCCTTGCTTATGAAGATAAAATAGATGGAATTGCCTATCTGAAAGAGAAATAAGGGACCTTCACATGGTGGCCACTAAAATATTTGAAAAAAATGACATAGTTGATGTTTATCATGTACTAGTTGTTAGACAGCTTGGCCCACTACTTTATGTAATAGTTTAAACGTGTTTTTTAGGGATATTCTTAGTGTTTTTTGTCTATTTTGGATCTGTATAAGCAAAAAAGGCATTGTAACTCAGTTTTCTTAGTCACAGCACTGAGAAACACACTTTATATTAACATAATTTTCAAAGCAAAGACACATATTTCTATCTTGTATATACTGTAAGAACACCTTTTCTCAATAAAATTTTAGTATTTTGCCTTCTTAATAGTTGTTTTATTATGTGAAAATGAATGATTGATTATGTTTTTATGTGTTTTATTTCATATGTTTTGAAGTCTCATCATTATGTCATATGTTTCGTGGCACCTATATCTAATACCCAAACATGTATTAATTCATCCTAAGTTTAAAATTAGATTAAGCTATATTCCCTAATGTTGTAAATATTGATTCATAATAAATATTCATGGATTCATCATAGTCATGCTCTACATATTTAGAAAAATAATATTTATGTATTTTATGTGGTCTGTGAATAAAATTAAGGATCACTGACATACAACATGGGCCATTTAAAAGTCTCATGGCCACATGAATCTAGGACTGTTGTTAGTGTTGTAATTGGAGGTGGCATAATTATTTTCTATCCTAATTGGAGCTAATTTTTTTGCACCTAATATTAACATACTCTTATTACTTAATTGAAGGTGACTTAAGTAATCTGCAACTTAATTGGAATTACCCTTATACTTAATATTATGACTTAAAATTTTTCATACTCTTGTTAGTTATAAATTAATGAAGAATTTAATGGAGTCTTAATCAATATGGTATGTGAAAAATCTAAAATAGGAGTCTAAAATCTGGCATCTCTTTACATTTTTTAGATAGATATATTTAAAATGTTTGTACTACTACTACTTATGCATCCAATGGAAGCTGAAAAGATACCCCTGATTGCATAATGTAACAAGTAAAATAGTGTAATGGGTGTCTATAATCATCATTTGTAATCCATATTGAAGGTTTTATAAATTCTTCTTTCAAGAAGTGAGCATTTACAATTACATCGATTATATGTTGGTGTAGCTAAGTTTCCCCAAAAATGTAATAAATGTGATCAAGACACAATGATGACTAGTGAAATCAGTGAATAAAAATGACTAAATATACTACCAAATTAATCAAAATTATGATTAAAATTAATGACTAAAGACACTACCAATGGATATAAATCAGTGAATAAAAATGACTAAATAAGTGACTAGTTAACAATAATCATTGACTAAATATATCAGTGAATAAAAAAAGACTAAATAAGTGACTAGATAACAACAATCAATGATTAAATATACTACCAAAATGATCAATCAAAACAACCAATAAATGACTAAAATGGTTTAGTCATCAATTTGGTCACATTATAAATGATTGGCAATAAACTACTACTGGTCATGTGATCATGTTTGGTCATTTATATGCAGTTTTTAGTAGCTTTTTAATCATATATTGTTGTTTTTGTACTAGTGATTACACTTATAGATGTCTTAAAATGATAAATTCTCATAAAATTGGCTTCCTACATTGACTGTGACTGCATTTTCCTCTTAGGTTCAACAACTTTAGGCCATTTCCTAATCAGTTCATGTTTATATGAAGGTGTATGAGTGCTTTAAGGGTGTTAAAACCCTATAGGCACCATTTTCAAGTAAAATCCATTCCCTTAACATACCAATAGTCCTTTGTTGCAATTGAGAGCTCTTTAGGAAAATTAATTTGTAGTTCTCTTTTGACTATGTTTTTTGTCTTAGGGTCATTTCACATGCTAATCAAGATTTTTACAATCCTTTTAAAGTGTTTGAGGCCCTATATATGCTTGAACTATCTCTTATTTATTTTGTACAGAACTCTAACTTGATTTTTTGAACATAGTAATCCAATAAGGAGAGATTAGTATTTTGTTAGTAGATGAAATCAAATCCAAAAACACACTAACGAACTAGCACCTTAAGCATATATCTCAAAAGGAGTTTAATGAAGAAAAACCATTGACAAAGCACAACTAAAATGCAAGAAAACAAAATTTTTTACCTTCCTTTAATGCTCCAAGAGATCTCTTTGTTGGCTTACTTGGATTGTGCTCAAGAGGTTTGTGGTAATGGGGCTTGGATATCTCCATCTCCTCTTGGCACCATGCTTGGCTTGGCTTGGCTTGATTTTGGCTTGTGAAGTTTAACTCAATATTTTGGCATAATAACACTATATCAAAATATCTTTGAAATCATTTGTGCATTTGAACTTTGGCTTATAAGAGATTAAAATTATGAGTGTGAGGCCTTCTATTTATAGATTTAGCAACTAACCCCAACCCAAGGTGAGTTAGAGGGTAGTTAGAGCTTGGAATGAGTTCAAACTTGACCTAGGTGAGTCAAAAGTAACTCAAATAGAGTGATGAGTTGTCAAGCACTCATTATTTTCAATAAATAGGCATGGGTCTCCAAAAAGATATTTTTAGATATTTTTCAAAGGGGTTTGACAACTTGCAAAGGTAATGATTATTTACTAGGATATTCATTGATTTTTGATATTTCATTTATTTGCTCATGAATAATTCAATTTAGAAATTTGATTTGTTTTAACATGGTAATTAATCATTTTTTTGACATTTTTGAATGATTTTGAAATAATTGATGTGTGTATTTGGTCTATTTAATTGATTTATAGACCAAATTGATTTATTTGCATGGTTATGAAGCCAAATTTGAGACTCTTATAAATTCTTAGGTTAGATGTTCAATGATTGGTAAGAATTGGTCTAAAGTTGTGAATAAAGCCATTGGTGGCCAATTTGAGATGTCTAAAATTTGCCCCTATTTGGGAAGATGTTACAAACCATAGGCATAGCAATGTCTTCTCAAATAATGAGAAAAGGCATGTATGCCTGAAATAAGATGATGATTGAATAAAAATCTCCAAAGAAATGTTTAAGAAGCATATAATGATGCACCCTCGAGAGAGTGGCCATCACATTTGTAGATGGATTGTCCCTCGAAAAGAAGCAAGAAGAAAGGCGGAATTAACCCATGGGTGAGATTAATCTAAATGAGAAAATACTTGCATGCATTGATTTTTTTTAAAATAAGTATTGATTTGCCCAAAGGTGGTTATAATCAGTAACAAAATTAAAAATAATGGTTTGACCAAAGGTGGTTATAAGCATTAAGATGACCTGGCTTAGATAAGGATGATTGATTGATTATGCCCTAGTAGGGTGGTTTGCAAGCATAACTCAAGGATATAACATGTTGCACATATTAAAGATGAGTGGGCACAAATTTAGATGCACTAGTGTAATGACTAAATAAACCATAAATAACTAGGCACACAAGGATGTACAAAGAGCCAAAAGATATGAATAAAATAATAAGAATCAATCAATGGAAATGATTCAGTTATACCTAACAATGAGGAAATTATCATCCTAATTAGCATGGATACAATTAGAATGGTTAATGTGTTGATTTGATCAAAATGGGAGGGAGGCTTTTCCAAGGGTACTGAGGAGATACTTCACTACTGATTCATTACTTGTAAGATTTTTAAAGTTAATTTATGTTGTATCACTTGATGGTATGCCTCATGATATAAAACACCATGAGAACTTGGCTAAAATGTGCATAAGAGCTGACTCCCAATATAATAAATAATTGAAAATAGTGCACTAATGATAAAAACCATGATGACAATATGGAAAGAATCAACCAATGAAAAAATATAAACTAAGTCAAGGCATAAGTGCTAAAAGAAAATAAATATGCACACAAACAAACAAACAAACAAATAGATAGAAAGCCTAAAAATAAAAGCAATAGAAATCATCCTACAATGGATTTACCCTAGTAGGAAAATTTGAGGATAACTGACTAGGCTTAGACAAGACAGATCTTTTTTATATTTTGAAATTTTATGAATGTTTTTGGAAATTTTGAGGTGTCTCAACTCAATTGAGAATGATCAGACACTAAACCATCTAAGATCACAAAATAGTGAGAGTGTAGCTAATTTTAATGGATGCTCTCAAAATGGTGAGCATGTGATAGCAAAAGGGGATTGAGCTACCCTCAACATGAATTGAGAATGACCCACATAGTCCCAAAATGGCCCTAGCTCCCAACAGTTCCATCTTACAATAGAAGAATTTGACTAGTGTAGCATCCAATTCAAACAAAATAGGCATAGTCAGTACAATGGCACATTACGACATAATAATGGCTAGTTTGTATGTCACGGCATAATAAACAAATGTTACCCTTAGTTTACCCATAGGTGGTTATAACTAGGATACAATTGATCAAATCAATGATACTAATTTTCCCATAAGCGGTTATAATTAGTAGCAAGATTGATGAGACATTGATTTTCCCCTGTAAGTGGATATAATCAAGCTCACATAAACAAACATGATTAGAAGGGAATAATAAATTTAATATACAACTTCAAAATATTTTGTCTTACTACTTCAAAATATTACCTTTATTTGAAATGTTTAAAATAATGGCTAAAATTGATCTGATTCTTCATGTTGAACGTGAAACCAATGGATGAACCAAGTTCAAATGAGCTAGGGTGGGTTGGATCAAAAAATGTTTTGGTTGATACATTCAAATGGTAGAATGGATAAGTGATAAGTAAATCAATAGGTTGGTAGACTAATAGGATGATAGAATGATAATAGGGTTTCCCTCAAGTGATGAGAAAATGGAAAGGTATGTGATAATGGCAAAAGGAATGATAAATGAAAATGGTAGGGTATATGTTTTTGGATTATGATGGTGACTAGTTTTGGATGTGTTTGGCTTGGGTATGGTAAATGATTATATTGTTCCTATTAATGTGGAGATGCACATCTTGATCAATAAATGATACAACCAAAATAGTCAATCATGTAAATTGATAACCCACACCTCATCTAAATAGTTTCTATGTCAAGAATGGGTTATAGATTTGGATGCAAATGATGTTGTTGTGATCTTCATTGGACATTGATTTTGATTCCTTCAAATTTCAAGACAAGGTATCTTTTTAGCCTATGCAAAGGAAAGTGTAGCCAAGGATAGATAAGTGTTAGATGATAGGTTTGATTGGGAAATGGAATGGTGGATGATAATGGAATGAGAGATGGTGGGGAAACAAATAAAGATCAATATTTTTAGGCATGCACAATGTTGTTCATTATGGATTCAACATAGCTTTAAAGGTGGTGGCACCAAAGAATTATGAATATTCTCTTGATAAGACTACCAAATGTTTTTATTGTTTAGGCCTAAGAGTAGTTACCATCTGATTAGGATGTAGATAGGAAGTTATATTGATTTGATCTTTGATTTTGTCTTCATCAAGTAGTGAAGAACTTTTGTGCTCAGTTGTTGGTGCCTTAAAGAGGTTTCTACCAATGAAATTGTCTTGATTTTCCCATAACACCTCCAAGAATATTTCACTAAGGAACATTGAATTTTGACTTTGATTGTCTTCTAGCATCTCTGAAAAGGTTTCACTAGAAGAAGTTGAGTTTGAAATTTGATTATCCTTTAGTGCCTCTGAAAAGGTTTCACTAGGAGATTGTTATTTTTCTACATGAATGTGGTCTTCATATACTTGATATTATTCTTCAACTGATATGTCACCATAAATTTAATTAAATAAGATGTGATTCTATTGATCCCAATCTACACTTGTGGGAGGTGGAATGTCAATAATATGGCTATGTTGGTTGGTGGTAATGGAATGGGATGAGGCAGCATAATCCTTGTAAAAGATACTAGAAGAACTTGTGTCGATGTTGAAGTAATCATCCTCAAAAACTATAAAATGATCACAAATGTATTCAAATTGATCTTTAAGGTATGCATAACCAGTATTATAATAACCAAAAACATATTCTGATACTAAATTTGATTCTAAATCAATGGACTCTAAATCCAACATCGAGACTGATGTTGATTCTACTTCTTATGCTAAATCTAATGTTAATCCAAGAATATAACCTGATTCCAATGTTGATTCTTCATCTAGTATGGATGTTTCTTTAATAATGGTTCATTGAATTTTGGATATTGAATAAGTAACGGCATGTGATGGCATAACAGGTTCCATAAAGATTGGCTTATCAAAGTGATATTTTGTAATGTTAGGTCAAAGGTCAAGATATAACCCCTTAGAAACTGACTTATCAATAGGAAGATCTTTAAAAATAGGCATAGGAATAAAAGTGATTCATCACAGGCTGACTTATCATAAATGGTTGGTTCAATAAAAATAACTTGGATTATTTGGGTCTTTTGGCCTTGATTTATGATTGGTTTCAAAGCAGTAGTTTTGAACATAGCTTGGTCCTTGAATGATTGGCTTGACTGGATGGGTATTGATTGGATTGGTTAAGGTTGTGATTGGATTGGTTGGGGTACTGATTGGATCATTTGGGGTTTTATAACATGGGGAATGGTTGGAAATAGTTTAATAATGATCGACAGTTGGATAATGGTAGGGTGTTTTGAAGTCTGATTGATCACAAAAGCCAAAGAAATGGGTCTTATAATGATAACCTTGGGGCATTTTAGATATTGATTTCTCACATAAACCAAAGGATGAGGCCCTAGTTGGATAAGGGTGGGGCATTATGGAGCTTGATTACTCACACAAGCCAAAGGATGAGGTCCTAGTATAAAAATGGTATGGTGTTTTAGAGATTGATTACTTGTATAACCAAAGGATGAGGCCGTGGAATGATAATTATAGGGCATCATAGAGTCTAATTGCTCACATAAGCTAAAGGATGAGGTCCTGAATGATAATTCTAGGGTATCATAGAGCTTGATTGCTTACATAAGCCAAAGCATCCAAGTCTTCCTTAAAAACCATATCATCCTAGTTGGTAACATGATTTGGATTTTAAATAGGTATTTAACTTTGTTCCTCAAATAGGTCATGATTGTAGTCAATTTGTGCAACCATTCTATCATAACTTGGATTGTACGTCACTCCACCATAAGTGTAGCTAGACATATCTAAATTAATGAAGAAATCTCCAAAACAAAGAGGTCTTAGAGTTATACAAACTCTAAAAAAGAATTTCCAAAGGAAAAAAGGTTCAAACTTGGTCTAATGTGGTCTTAAAAAAGGTGGAGTTATATCTCCAAATAGTTGTCTAAAAATGGAGTTGTATCTCCAAAACAGTCTAAAAGTGGAGATGTATCTCCAAAATGGTTTGTGCTAAAACTTGGCATAAAACAATCTAACTTCAAGTGTCTAACATCAAATGTCATACACACAAAAGGTCAAACATCTAAATAAAAACCAACATGTCAAAAATCTAGGCCAAAATGTTCCAAACAAGGTTTAAACTAGGAAAGGGAAAAGAATGGCTAGGGCTTTTGTCCAAACATGGAGTCAAAATCTAGGCTCAAATAGGTTATGCTAGGACTTTTAGCCAAAAGCAATGTCAAACTCTAGTCTTGAAACAAATGGTGATGTCATGATTAATCTAACAAACTTGGAACAGTTTGGTAAAGACTAGGCACTTGATTCTAGACATAAACATGATCAAATTGGTATAAAATACTAAACAAAAGGCATTTGAAGATGGATTAATTTTTGCAAATAAAGGCACATTAATTTAGTTTCTAAATTTTGTGTCCAAAATTAACCTAAGTTATGTAACCCAAAAGAGAAAGATCTATGCATCAGCCCCTACATTTGAAGGCCTAAATAGAAATCAATCAATGTTTAGATTCAAACATGGAAAAAATTAATTGAATACTCAACTTAGGAAAACTTAGGATTTAATGACCAACAAGCTAGGTAAATCTGAATGGTGTAATAATGTTAAAATAAAGATCCAACAAGTTACATGTGATTTTTTTAAGTAATGATAATTAGGATACAAAATAAGATAAGTCTTTTGAAACAATATAGGTAGTGTAATGACATTAGCACTCCCAAAATATGTGACAATTTTTATGTTTCAAATAATTCTAAGTCACAAGACTTAAAATGATCTGGGTAGCATAATGTTAACCCATTTCAATCAAGTTCCACACAAAAAAAATTGTCATAAAAAGTTTTGATAAGTTAAATCAAGGTGTCAAATGGATGGTATAATGCCTCCTTAAACAATGGAGTAATGTGGACAAACAAACTCATTCAAGACATGGTTTAAACAACAAGTTTTAGTTCTAACACACCAAATAATACAATAATAAATGAAAAAGCATACAACTAAGTATATTGTCTTAAATCCTAAAGGTGTGGTAAAGTGGGGTTGACTAAAACTAATTTGTTTTTTATCATCTAGATTGATCCCATGTGTACACACTTTCACATATGCACATAAGAGAAGCAACACATAAATTGAGTCCACATTGATCAACTTGTTGTGAAAAGGTCTTCTCCTTTTTACAACACTACATTTTTCACTTACTCAATATAGTGTGATGTCCATATTAATGATATGTCTCGAGCTTACCCTATCACTAACGGAGATGGTTTAACTGCTCAAACCACTGTCCTAGTGGGGTAATCCTAATTTTTATACCCCCCATGGAGAAGGGTTCAAGATGATTTTGGGAGATGAATCCCTAGGTTAAATATTCCCTATATAACCCATGAGAGGTAATGAATTCCTACTCACAAGCCAAAAAGCATGAAATAGAATCTAAGTAAAAAGGTTTTATAGGTTATTTTTTGATCACCCAAACCATGCAAGTTTTAGGGAGATCCTAGACAACATTTGTATGCCTTTGGACTAAGGCATAATTTACAATGAGAATAGAAATTTTGATCCCACAAGTTCCCTATAGGGGATGGGGGGAGAGCATACATGCACAAATTCATTTTTTCTCAAATAATTTTAACCAAGCAATGATAGATGACTTATATAAAATAAAAATTTGAAGTGAGTTTGGTTTTAAAACATCGAATTAAAATGTTTGTTGGTGTTCTTTGGCCCCTCGGCCTTAAGTTTTAAAAAATAAAAATAAAAACAATCACAAAAAATTTAACATAAACATTCAAATTTTTATTTTAAAGCACCAAAGGAAAGTTCTTAGTTCTTTTTAAGAACTAATATCCAAATGTGCAAGATTTGACATGTTCATTTTAAGACCCAAATTGAAAGGTTTGATTTGACTAAGTTCCTTTTAAATCCCAAAATGAAGTGTTTGATTAGTTAAAACAATAAAATTGGTCTTCAACTCAATCCTTCAACCTGTAAATATTAGATTATAACCCCCTGCTTTGAAGCACTTTCTTGATTAAGCAAAGAAGGTTTGAAATTTAGCTCTCAGGTTTGAATTTAATTTCACATAGTGACCATCAGTGGTCATAGATAACCATCAAAAATTTCAAGGCAACTGTCACTGATAGATTAATAGATAATCATTGGTGATCTATCAAAATCATCATCAGTTGATAAAATATCATTGATGATGACCTGTGAAACCAAAGGCAAAACCTTAAAAATTAAATGCATCAGATTAGGCTTGGTTAGTTTAAGAATCAAGAAAACCTACAAGGTAAAACTTAGTTGAGGATTTTAAATGCCTCTAAAACCTAAAAATCAAGAACAATTATGATATAAAGAATCAAAATTCACGTTTTTGGTCCATTTTACCCTGCAACCTAACTATCAGTGGTTGGAGCTAACCATCCACAGTCACACCTGATCATCGGCAGTCTTTGTGTAAACCTATGAAAATGAAATCTGGCCAAACAAGGTTAAAAAATCAATTTTAGAGAGCTTCAAGCATCCAAATCTTAGTTTAAGCCCTGCATATTGATCTCATGGTACATGGGTAGCATTGGGTCTCACTGGGCATGCCATTTGTGAACATAGTAATCTAATAAAGGGAGATTTGTATTGTGTTAGTAGATGAAATCGAATCCAAAAACACACTAATGAACTAACACGTTAAGCCTAGATCTTAGGGGGAGCTTAGTGAAGAAAAACCATTGACAAAGCACAACTAAAATGCAAGAAAAAAATTCTTACCTTCCTTAAATGCTCCAAGAGATCTCTTCATTGGCTTGCTCAGATTGTGCTCAAGAAGTTTGTAACAATGGGGATTGTTTATCTCCCTCTCCTCTTGGCACCATGTTTAGATTGATTTTGGCTTGTGAAGCTTGACTCAATATTTTGGCATAATAACACTATATCAAAATAGATTTGAAATCATTTGTGCATTATAGTTCCAGTGAGGAAGAAGAAGTTCAAGAGAAGAATGAGAAAGGAGTCAATATAGAGGAAAATTCTGAAAATAGTAACCATGACTCTGAGGAAAACCAGCAAGTGTTTGAGGATGATAAAGTTCTGGATGATCCTTTTGAGGACCCTGTTTCGATAAATGAGAGGGAAAATATAGCTCAGGCTGCCAACCAAGAAATGGATTTGGGAGCTCAAGTTGAAACTAAGGATCAGAATTGAAGGGAAAGGGAGGATCACATAGAAGAAGCCGGAAATAGTCCTAATAAGAACACAGAAGATTGGAGTGATAAAAGGTATAATGATGGAAGGCACACACCTATGAGATTGGCCAATTGCAAAGCAGATGCTATCCTTCAATTTGATTCATGGATGTATAAGGAGATAATGGAACTCAAAAGGAAAATGGAAATAATGGAAGGTAACCAGGAGGCAGTTTAGAACAAAATCAATAACATGGAAAAATAGATGAGAGATATTCCCATCAAACTCAAAGACTATGAGAACAACCTAAGGGAACTCATTAAGGAAATCAGAATGAAGATGGAGGAGGTTACATCTAACATATGTGCTACCGTTGTTAATATTGGAAAAAGAGCTAATGAGGAAATCAAATCCTTGGAGGGGCCTAGCAAGAGGACTAGACAGAGCTCAAGAAAGAAAGCAATGCAAGAGGGAGCCACGTCGGTGGCTACTGCAATTCAGGACACTACTGTGAAAGGTAAGGAAGCAGTGAAGATGATTTTGGAACTAGAAGAATAGATCTTGGTTCTTTTAGATGGTTGTGATATCTGGTCTCATTTCCTAGTTTTTTGTAATCTTTTGACAATGGAGTTGCCAAGTCTCTGTAAAACCTAGGGTCTGTCTTTTGGTTTTCTTTTCCTGTGGTTTCAGGTCCATGTAAAACCTGATTTTGATACTTCTTTGAAGTAGGTTTAAGGTTTTGCCTGTGTTCATAATTTTTTCATCTTTCTATCTATGTTTTAGGGTTTTGGGGTCCCTTCAAAACCTGTTTTTACCTTAATCTAAAACTTTGGCTTATGAGAGCTTAAAATTATGAGTGTGAAAGGTAATGATTATTTCCTATGATATTCATTGATTTTGAATTTCCTTTTTGATATTTCATTAAGATGGGGGAAATATTCTTGGTCAAATCCAAGACCATATCAAGATAAGATAAGTTTTTTACTCCAAGATGAGTTGAATTTGATTTATTTTAACATGGTAATTAATCTTTTTTAAGCTTTTTCACATTTTTGAATGATTTTGAATTAATTGATGTGTGTGTTTGATATATTTAATTGATTTAATGGGGAAATTGATTTATTTTCATGGTTATGAAGACAAATTTGAGACTCTTATAAATTATTAGGTTAGATGTTCAATTATTGGTAATAATTGGTCTAAAGTTGGGTATAAAGCCACTAGTGGCCAATTTTAGATGTCTACGACTTTATTTACTCTTTGACATAGCACAATACTAGTACTTATATGTTGTCTAGGAGATGGTGACTACTATATATTAGTTCTTAAGACCTCAACTCATTTCAATGGTTTGAAATTTCCTATGATCCTTTATCTAGCTCAAACACCCTATCATTCTTCATAATCTTAAGTCCACCTTCCATCCTTGGTCAAAAATAAGTTTTGCACTTCTTAGGTGCACATTTCCTCTAAGATAAATTTAGATGTCTATTTGACTGTCTCATTGAGTCCATGTCCTTACCACCACATCCTTGATTTCATTTCAATATTTAATGTCTCTGATCTTTTAACTATCTAAACTCTATATCCTTATTCTTTTTATCAAACCTTGGAGAGGTAGCTTGATTGTATCTTTGCATGACTATAGTTGATTTTATCCAAGGCTAAGACTATGTATTGAATACTTTAATCTCTTATGAATTCAATCTCAACTCCTATTCTCTTTAATTCTCTCATGCTTGATTGGAGTTCCCACTTGGGTCTTAAATGACCTCTACATGATCTGCCTTTTCATTGATTACATATCTAGTTTCATTCTTTTCATTGAATGGTTGTAGATGTAGATTAGTCCATTATATGAATTGAGGCAATTTTGAGAAGTGGAATAAAATGACATCGGATCATCCTATAGAACTTAACTCCTACACTTGTTATGCATTCTCACTGATCATATTTACTTATAATGAAATCTTTGATCTTCATTCAATAACATAGATCTTAAAAATCTTATAGACCCCATTGTACAAATTGAGACAGTCCAAGCATGTCATGTGAAGTGCATTCCTTGGACGGAGTTGATGACATCTATTGGATATATAAATTCCATCTTATTTTCCAAACAAATCTTGTCTATCTCTCACTTGTCTTGATCTCCAAGAAACCCTTAATCATACCTTGAAGTATCCTCATAATAATCAATTGTAGGTGAAGATGGGATGTTGACTGTAACTCATCATTCATGACTGATTATAGATAATGTATTCTTGGTTCATCATATGGACTTCTTGTAACTTTATTAGAACATAAAAATCATGCTTATTATCCTTCTTCAAATCTAAAACACAAAACCTTCTTAGAGATAGTAAGTTGACTATTATTTAGTGTGATTGTAGTGTATGGTGATGATCACTATGTTTTGTATAGACTATGTAAGATTGGATGATAAAAGAGATTCATGAATTTACCAACATGTCAATGGTGTTATTATAACTTAATGAGAGTGCAAACCTTGTTGTATAGATTTCAATCCACAAACCTTCCTTAAAGTTGACCTTAACAAGATATTGTAGATGTTTTATGACCTTGGTTGTAGATGATCTTAAACCTCTTAAGTAAGGTTTTAAGTTTTGTATACCTACTTCCATAGCCATTACATTCCCAACACTCTTGACTCCTCTTTTATAGTGGATCTATGAGGTGAATGTGAATGAAAAGGTGGTGATATGTGAATGGATGATGGGAATCAAGAAATTGAGAATGGAGTGGAAAGATAAGCTTATAGCTATGATGAATGGCATTAATAAGGATTTTGGTAGTGAAATGAAACAAAGGAGGTGAAAATGGAACATGAATATAACACCTTGATAGCCATAAAGACCATTAGGGAATCATAGGCATATGCCTCAATTAGATATATCATTTTAGAGGCTCCTGGGCTAGTGTACACTATCAAAGGAGAAACCTAGTGTAGTGTTAGATTACAAAGTTGATTAGTCAAACATTAGTCATGTAAACATAAAGAATGCATAAATAACTTAACAAACTAAGCCAACCTATTCCAATGGGGTTTGTAAATGATAATGAAGAACAATTGAAATAAATCAATACTAATTACCTTCACAAGTGATTCCACCATCCAAGAGTGACTCTAAGCATGTTTTTGCCCTTGATCTAGTGTTCTTATCTTTGTTAACAATGGATGCAAAGCTCCTCCATCATCTCAAGATCACTATGCATAACCTAGGCTTAAGATAAGAAATCTAATCTATGCCTATAAAATGAAGCTCACAAATGAGACATAATAATCAACACAAAGAAAGATTGTGGAGATAATTTTGAATTATAAGTTTATAATAATTTAGCTTGAAAATGATGTTCTATGCCCTTCTATTTATATATTTTTCAGATGGGCTAAGATCAACCATGACCATCCATCTCAAGATTCAGATCTGTGGCCATGAATTAATCTATTTTTTTCAATTAAATAAATAAAGTCATAATGATTTGTGAGGAAGGGGCATTAATGAAGCATGGGTGCCTGTAAACTCGATATTTAGTGCATTTATGGCTTATAGATGCCACCCCATAGATCATGTCACTAAGTGATGTGGAGATTGAGAATAAATTTCCATTAATGAAATAATCAATAACCTCCATGGTAAATCCACTTAAGTTCTTGATTTAAATTAATTAGCTTAAACAAGATTAATCAATTTTAGTGAAATTCTTTGCAAATTGGTCCACAATTAATCAAAATATTCAAAAAGTCATATTACTAGGTCATAATTTGACTCAGGAGGAATTAGAAGGTGATGTGAGATGTGTACAGACCGTTATCCCATTTAGGATGTTATTGGCACAAAATGACAAAGGTACATGATGTGTTCTAATGAATTAGAAGAAAATAGTGATCTAGTATACAAAAAGGCAAAATCGTCATTTTGACTTGAAATGAATTGATCAAAGTTAGGAATCACATAAAATGTATTGCCCCATTTAGGGATACATTAGCCTAAATCAGCACTTGTATATGATAATATTGAAGCACTTAACATGTTAGTGATTTTGGCCTAAATTATGCATTTGAGTATGAATCAAGTAAGATTGACATTTTTAACACAAATGGTGTTAGGAATTGGATGTCTACATTTTCTCTCTATTTGAGGAGACATATCAAGACATTCAGGCAAAGTAACATATTTTCAAAGAGAAAATTTGTCAAGAATAAATTTGGGCATGACCCATGATGCCCTCTTAAGAGGACATACTAGGATGAAAGAGAAGGATGGACTCTCGAAAAGAGAGGGAAAGTGAGAGATTAACTTGTGGAATAGATCACATCCAGATGAGCTAAAACTTGAAAATGTGGTTACCATCAATGATATAAATATAATTAGAGGTATAGTGAGACCCAAAGATGGGTAGAATGGAAAGGATGTAATCTAAACATATAGTTGACACACTCTAAATGCACCCAATTTGAGAGTACAAGCTACACACTTATGGCATTGATCAAAATCAAGACAAGTTGCACACTAAAATAATGCCATCATAGGCAGTAGTGTGGAAATCTTGGATTTATAGGAAAAGGAGAACATGGTCTCCAAAGAGATGATAATAATAAGTGCCCTAATAGGGAATATTTGATAATGATAAGATCATTTTGCCCTAGTAGGGCTAATTTTGATCATTGATAAATAATAAATAATAGTTTACCCCTATAGGGCTGATTTAGATTTGTGAATCAATTCAAATGTTGTGCCCTAGCATGGGTATATTGGCAATCAATTTAACTCAAGGATATAAACTAAAACATAGATTAAAGTGAGTGGGCATAAACATAGATGTGATGGTCTAATGGATCAGAAATCCATAAGGAACTAGGCATATGAGAATGTATAGAGTTATGAAAGAGATGAGAAGAAGAATAAAGATGGATGAGTTGACCTCAATAGAAATAGAGCACTACCTACATAGTCTAAATGGACCTCAAGCCAATGTAGTTCACCCAAAGGCAGGAGATAATGGAATGAGGGATGATGAAAATCAACCAAGATTTTATTAGACTCATGATGTATGTAAAAAGATGCACATCTAAGCACACATTTAGGAGTTAAACCTATTGAGCCTAGTTTATGCATAGTGATCTTGAGATCTGATCATTGGAGCTATGTTGATGTTAAGACTTGAATCTAGAGCACAAAGTGTTTACTATAGCAAAATAAATTAGGCATCATAAATATGAAGAACTCATAATGACATTTCATTTCAAATACATGGATCCAGTTTAAATGTGAATACCTATAACTAAGGATAATGGTCAAACAATCACCAAAACTAGAGTTAAAGCTATTTACATTTAAACAAAAAAACAAAGACTAAGAAAAAGATAAACATAAATGAACCTAACTTAAAATCAAGATGTGAACATTTAGGATTCAGGTAGGAACAAGAATGTTTAAAAACAAAACAAGAACAACTTAATAACATGAGATAAAGATATAAAGAATCAAGATCCATGTGGACCATCAAGATGTTATTGAAAATAAAAGAGAATAGCAAAATCAAATAGGGAAACACAAGACTAGGAGAGACAAGAAGTAATAAAAGGAGAAAATAAGAAGAAATTAATAAAGAGACAAGAAATCACAATAAAACACCAATAAAACTCAAATGAACACACACACACAAAAACCAAGTTAGTACGGTTTAAAAACAATTGTTCATGCATGTGTAGTACAGGTGTTACTTCCCATTAGAACATAACAAAGAAAAAGGACACAAAAGTTGTTCCCTAATTAAAGAGGAATAAAGACAAAAGAAATGGGGGAAGAGAATAAAAAAGGAAAGGGTTAGCCAAGCTAACTCCAAATGTACAAGATAAGTGGACACTGCCTACATAGCTCCATAGATGTGTGTTACAACTTAAACTTTAGGCCCAATGTAGTTCTCCCAGAAAGCAAGATCGAAGAAAAATGTGATGATTAGAACATCTGATTAATGTTGTAGAAGGAAAGGGAAGACATGACAAATGTGATTGGTCTTGCAAAAAAACTAGTTACTGGGACAAGATGACCAGTGAAAAGGCAAGCCAATGAGACTTAATTACTTGCAAAATGGTAAGAGTATGACATGGTGGGATGAGGGAAAATGATCTTGCAAAATGGAAATTATGTGGGATAAATTACTTACAAAATGGCAAGAGCGTGAGGATCATAATGTACAAAAGCGTAAGACAATGTTTTTATTATTTTTTGGATCATTTTGTAATGTTTTGGTGTTTTTGGGATAAAATTGTACAAAGGGGACCAACTAGTCAAGGAGATTGATGTAGAAGCATCAAGCTAAGCAACCTTATTTTAGTTTTTTTGTCAATATGAAGTTTAAGGTGGTCAAAGTTGAGATTAAATGAGTGTAAGGGACCATATTAGTTCCATTTGTGCCTTAGAAATCCATTTGGAGTCATGAAGTTGTGTTATGTGGTCTCTAGGATTTCTCCCTCTAAAAATAAGGATTTGAAAAATCAAATATTCAAAGTGAGTCTAGAAGGGTCAAGTGCATGTGAGGACTGAATAGATTGGTATAAATTGGGATAAAGAGTCTAATGAGGTCATTTAAAATGTTTTATAAGGGACATAAGTATAAGTATCCACATTAGAGGTCATATTCAATTCATTTACATCAAAATATAACGTTGAAGTGGCAATGAAAGAGCTTGTGTTTTGCAACCACCTCAACCAATCTTGAAGTTGGTTGAAAAAGGAGGATTGATATGTGAGTCTAGATATAATGTATAAAATAGATACCTTCATGGTGAAGGTGAAGAGGGTCAGAGAAGGAGAGGAAATATAAAACCCTCACAATAAAGATGAACCAGTCCATCTTGGATTGTATTGTATATTTGATGTTCAAATGAATAAGACTAAATGGTTTTGTGTGTAATGTTTATGGTGTAGTGTATGTATTGTATTGGTTTCATGTTGCTCTTAAAGGCTATCAAGACCTTAAATACATTAATTTGTGTGTAAATTTATAGGTGGAAGAATGATTGTAGGTTATTGGATTAATTGTTGAAGATAGTCCACATTGGTTATAGGTCTCAACCTTAAATGGAATATGTTTGAAGTGGTTCTCGACAAGACTAGTGAGAGAAAGATATAAAGACTTATACACCTACCTCTGTTGGAATATTAAATTCCTATATGAAGTTGAGAAAGGCTAAGCATATGAAGACATCTAGTACTAGATCGTTGTCTAAGATTCTATGCACACTCATATTTTGGTAAGGTCAAGGAAGTCAGTCTATTGTTTCTTAAGATTGAAAGGATTATATATTGGAAATAATGGTCTAGTTTCAATCACATGATTGAGTATAATGTTTAGTAAAGTGTTAGCATCCAAAATGGTGATATAAAATTGCATAGATAGATAAGGAGAGTAGATTATGTTACAAAATAATCCCTTGTTTGGGTGAAAAACCTATTTTGGGTTAATAAAGAATCCCACATTTTGAATGAGGAAATGGTGGTTAGTCTAATGTGTTCCTAGTATGGATAAAATAATGATAAAAGTCTAGAATGTATAGAAAGAGAGTCAAGACTTAGTTTCTAAGGTGCATATAGTATACCTTGTTTTGAGTACATAGTCCCTATGTTGATGAAATAAAGGTACATTTTTGTCTTTAGTAAGTATACCACATATGTGTGCTATGGGAAAGTTTGTCCCATAATATAATAAGTTAATGAGTTTATTGAACACATTTTAAGACTCTTGAAGGTAGATAAATATCACATTACTATTGTCACAGACCTATAGGTAATGTGGACATCCATAGTCAACAGTTAAAACAAGTATAAGTGATCTTTGGAGGTGAAAAAAATGTATGTAAGATAATTTTGGGGATAATTCAAGGTGGAGGAACTATGATAGATAACCTTTATGGAATTGGAATGTTGTTTGAAGAGAAACTAACAATAAAATCCCTACAATCATTAGAAGGTATGCTTAGTCACCTATGTTTTGATGTTTCCATGATTTTTTTAAATAGAACAGAGTTTGAAATTTATTTAAGAAGGTAGAGGGAATTAATAAATACATAATCCATGTGATTTTACTATTTTAAACCTTGTTTATCCCAAGTTATGAAATTTATAAGGCGTTTGGCCTATATAAGGCTCATGAAACCCTATAATTAGGGTTTAAGTCATTTAGAGAGTTATAACCATCAAAATGAGCTAAAAATTTGTAATCCAACTTGGTTAAAGGTTTTAAAAGTTATGAAAGAGGTTTAGGTTTAGTACCGTATGGCGAAGTATAAATTTGACATTAGTGGTTTGGCTTAGGCCTTAAAAGAAGGGTATTTTACAAAGGAAGTGTTAGATAGAAAAGGAATATGAGTATGAAAATTTAACCACACCTCAGGGGGTATAAATTAAGATGATAAATGTAATTACACCTTAGTAATAGAGCTTGGATTGATGAAACAAGGACTAATTACATAAAATAGGACTACAAGCCTTGTGAAGAGTAAGGGTTGTATGTAGAATTGGGAGATAAGGTGAGTTTTAGAGGTCAGATTAGATGTAATATGACTATTTAAGGTCATCTAAGACAAAATATAGTAATATTAAAACCTAAATTAATAATTTCCACTTGAATACCTAAGATGAGCTACCTAGTCAAAGGTAGTGTAAGCATAAGAAGAAGGTTGTAGAAGGAATGACTTGTAAAGATAGAGAATGAATTATCATCCACCACAAATGGGTTAATGTTATCAAGAAATATTTGAGAATTACAAGACATAAGTAAATATGCAAAGAGACTATTTATACCTCATCCAAGAAGTGAAAGATTGAGCTAGACATATAATTATGAATGGTAAACCATCAAGTAGATTGAGACTAGTTGGATTGATAAAAAGATGATGATAGTTAAGATGAATTCTCCTCAATACCTTTGCATCAAAGATGATCACCTGAGAGTATAAGTTCCAATAAATAGCTAAGCTGGATACAATGAAATATGCTCACAAATTGGTGAGAGTGAGGATCCTAAAAAGATAATAATATTCACTAAAGAGCATCAAATAACAATAAATCAATGTGTAGCATGAAATCAATCTGAAGAACCATGTGGTAGGCAAAGATCCTAAGCTAAAAATATGTTCTTGTTCACTTGTTTGTAAAAAATGCTATGAAGTAATATTCTAGCTAAACTACTTTGTAGAACTAGCATTGAAGGTGTTCATAATGCTGATGAGACATAATCAGGATCATAATTGGTTGAGGGATAAAAGTGTTTAGGTTAAAACAAGCCTAATACATAAAAAATAATAAGGTTCTTAAAGAGAATGGTCCAAATAATAGGGTCCAATAGATGGATGATCTAGGGTAAGATAAAGAATGAGGTTCTGGAGGAGAATAGTCCAAAAAATATTGTTCTCAAAGAAAATAGCACAAGGTAGGATAAAATGTGTTCTGAGTACCAATGGTTTAAAATATCTCACTGTCCAAATTCATGAAAATAATAGGGCTCATCTGAGAGGGGTCCAAGGTAGTATAAAATGGTAAGATAAAATTACTTCAGCACAAGTTGCCCCTAAAGGGTCTTGTAGACAATGGTTCAAAGTTGTTCACATGTAAAACCTCTTAAGGTGCATGATGTTCATGGGATCTAGAATTTCTTCACCACTTAGAGTATATAGTTGATATGCCCCTGATCCACATTTCATCATGGTAACATATGGTCCCAACCAATTAGGCTAAAACTTACCTTTTTTCTTATATTTAGCATTTGTGCTCTTTTAGTTCTCTTTCAAGACCAAATCACCAATCTCAAACTCCTAAGGAATAATATGCTTATTATATCTTCTTTACAATCTATTTTGATAGGCTTGAAAGTTTTTTAGGGTAGCCAAATGCTTACCATCAATAATTTCTAGATCTTGTAACCTAGAGACCCTATAGTCCTCATCATCATAAATATGCTCCAATGATACTCATAATGATGGCAGCTTGATCTCGATTGGGACAATACCTTATATGACTTATAAAAGGGAGTATGGAGTGGCTCTTGTTGGGGTTAGATGATTGGTTCTATAAGCCCAGAGAGCAAGAAATATTTACAAGTACCAATTACGGTTAACATCATTGATAATCTTCTTTAAAATGGCTACAATGGTCTTATTTGACACCTCAGCTTGTATGTTACCTTGTGGGTTATATGGATTTGATTTGTTATGCTTGATCTTGAATTTTGTACCAAGGTCTTTGAAATCTCTATTTACAAAGGATCTATGATTATTGGATATAAAGAAAGCTAAGATACCATATCGACAAATGATATGGTAATGGATGAATTTGGCTATCTACTTCCTAGTGACATAAGTGAGAGAAATGGCCTCAATATACTTAGTAAAGTACTTAGTATTAGTTAAAATGTGTTTATAGTTATCTGAAGATGTTGAGTTTATTTTCTTGATGAGATTGAGGCCCATGTTGAGAACGGCCATGGTGTTGTGATTGGATGTAGTGGTAAAGAAGGTACATGTATCAAATTTCCATGTTGCTAAAAAGGAATGCATTTCCTTACATAATTGAAAGCTTCAATCTTCATTTTTGGCCAATAATAGCCTATTCTGACAAGATTCTTTACTAAGACTACACCATTGGTGTGGGCCCCACACATTCCTTCATGAACCTCCCTCAACACTAGCTTGGATTCTCCCAAAGATAAATAATGAAAAAGCAATCCATCATATCCTTTACAATATAGTGTGTTTCCAAGGAGGGTGTAACATTATAAATGATTTTTTTTCTATTATTAGATAAGTCAGCTGGGAAAAATTGATCATGGAAGTAGTTATAAAAATCTTAAAACCATGGTAATTCAGGTGGGGGATTGGGACCAACAATGGTGCATACCCTTTCTAAATCTGGTATAATATGTGTAGGATGAAAAATATTCTCAATGAAAAACTAATACTCTTTATCACCACTATCAATATATATCATGGAAACAATCATTACCACTACATCGGTTGATCTGTTGTTGGCCCTTAGAACTTGTTCAAACTATGAAGTTTTAAAATGACCTTTGAGATTATCACCAATTTACTTGTAAGGAACAAGCTTGTCATCATTGGTTTAATACTAATTAGTGGTTTGATTGATGATTAATTGGGAATCACATTAAACTTTTAAGTTTTAAATATCCCACTATATGGCGAGGTAAATCCCTACAATCAATGCCTCATACTTAACCATATTATTTTTACAATAAAATTATATATGCAATGCTTTGGGAATCAAATCCCCCTGAGGTGCAATCAACAATATACCAGCTACAAATCCATGTGATGTAAAGGAGACATCAAAATATAGCTTCCATTATTTAGGTTCCTATGAGACTTATTCTATTTCCATAATAGAATCATCTGGAAACTCAAATTTCAGTGATTGAGTGTCTTTGATAGGGGCATCTACAAGTTGATCAAAAATGACTTACCCCTTGATTGATATCTAATTTTGATACTCATTATCAAATTCACTTATAATCATGACCCACTTAGCCATGTTTCCTTGAAGAGCTGACTTAGATAATAAGAATTTGAGAGGATACACCTTAGTGATGACAATAGTTTTGTTATTTAGCATATAATGTCATAATTTTTTAGTAGAAAACACCATAGCTAAACATGACTCCTCAATACGAATATAATTATGTTTATAATACACCAGAGTGTAGCTTAAATAATATACTACATGTTATTTACCTGGATCATCATGTTGGGCCATAATTTCCCCTAGTGCATGCTTTGTTATTGATATGTAAATCAGAAATGGTCATCCAAGTGTTGGCAGTCTCAAGATTGGCGAATTGGCCAAATATGTCTTAATTTTTTCAAATTCTATTTGACAATATTCATCCCATTAAAATGTGATCCTTTTCTTTAAGATTTGGGTAAATGGGTGGCACTTATCTTCTAGTTGAGAAATGAACCTGTGTATGGATTGGATATTTCCTTACAGGCTTCATAGTTGTTTAAGATTGTTTGGTAGAGGCGTTTCCATAATGGCCTTGACCTTGGTAGGTTCAACTTTGATCCCTCTTTGTGATATAATGAAACCTATCAATTTCTCTAAAGTGAATCCAAAGGCACACTTCTTAGGATTTAAGTGGACTTTATATTCATAAAGCCTTTCAAATATTATGCGTATAACTTCAGGATGTCCAACTCTTGTTTTTTATTTTTATAGTATGTCATCAACATAATCCTCAACAATATCATGCATCATGTCATGGAAGGTGACAATCATGTCACACTGATATGTATCTCAAGCGTTCTTCAAGCCAAATGGCATGACTTGGTAATAGAATGTTCTCCACAAAGTGGTAAATGCAATTTTGTGTTGATCTTCTTTGGTTATCTTGATCTGATTGTATCCAAAAAATCCATCCATTAAGGACATCTCATACCTAGCAGTTGAATTGACAATCATGTTGATATTGGGCAGAGGAAAATAATCTTTGGGGAACGTTTTATTGATATATTTGAAATCAATACAAATACATATACCCAGGGTATTTTTACTTACTGGTACTATGTGTTGTTCACAAAATTAGTTATGCTTGTTTTTTTGGACAACCCCTACAAAACTTGTCTATTTCATAATCTATACTCTAAGTTCATCATTCGAGACAAGATTTTATTGATCTCGAGCATAGCTGACTGACATCTTGAGAAAGTTTGCAACACTCCCTCATCATGATTTCTTGAAAAACATGAAACTTATTGCAGTCTTAATTTGATTAGAATGTCAGATTTTGATAGTTTTCAAGGTGTTAGACAATTTTTGTTTTCCATTCACTAGTGGCTAAATTGATCATTTTTTCATGTTTTCATTCTTCCAATGAAATAGTGGAAAAAATCACTGCTCTTACAAATTTTTTTGGTTTTTTTTTAAACATTAGTGGCAATTTTTGCTGATCTTGCAAGTTTTTTCTTTTCCCATGCATTGGCAGTGATTTTTGCCACCCTTGCATTTTCTTTCCCCTCTTCATTCATAAGCAGTGATTTTTACCACAATGCATATCCCTTACCTTCCTCATGCATGGGTGGTGACTTTTTCCACCAATGCATAACCTCCTCTTTTACATGCAAGGGTAGAATTTTTGCCACCCAAGCAGAGTTCTTGGGTGATCTTGATTTTCATGCGGTATTTATGGCCACATGCACTGAGTGGTTGGGACTTAGTTTGGGGCATTTAAATGCCATTTTTTAGTCTTTTTAATTATTTTTAGTTTTTAGAGACTCCTCCTTGCAATCATTCAATTATGTGAACAAGTAGGATTATGAATTTGCTAACTTTGAGATTAGGATTTCAAAATTGCCAAGTAAGTTTTGCTTTTTAGTCTTTTTTGCTTCTAGTTTTTACTTTCTCTTTTGGGTTTTCTTTTCCTTTGAGCTTTTCTTTTCCTTTTATTTTGGTTTTTGTTATTCCTCCCTCATTTTTTTGCCTTACCCTAGTGGACCTAGCTAGACTCTTAATTTATCAACCCTCTTTTTGTGCCCTAGTTATCTTGCATACCGAGTTAATATTTTGACTCGACCTAGGTTTTACCTACATCAAATCTAGTTAAAAACCACCTACATAAAACCAAGGTAATGATGGTTAAAATTTATTGATGATGCATGACCCTGTGCAATTGAGCCAAATTTTTCTGCCTTTACACCTCCCCATCTCTTCCAAGTGCATTAGTGGCATTATTCACCACTCTAACTTTAGCTTGTTATTTTCCTGCAAAGTCAGTGATTTTTGCCACCCTTACTAAAATTAAAAACCTTGCTTTATGCAAGGGTGGCATTTTTTGCTGCCCCTACATAAACCTAACATGCATAGGTAGTAAAAATCACTGCCCTTACACGAGTATGAATTTTCCTCCCTACAAGGGCAGTGATTTTTACCACTGATACAAAAGGTAAATCCCCCCACATGCAAGGGCAGTGATTTTTTCCACCCATGCAAACATTCCCTCAAATTTCTTAACTCTAGGAAATTTTTAGTTTCACTTTTCCAAATCTACTTTCCTCTAGTTTTTCAGCCTACTTGCACTTTAGCCCTTTCATGTGCATCCCCATGGTCATGATCATTGACATAAAATTTTCTTAGATTGCTAATATTTCTTTTGATTGCATGATCATGACTTTTGTTGCAGTTTCTCTTATGGATCCTTTTTCATCGACATCCTCTTGGAAAAAACTTTTCTAGATGAATGAGCTTCCTTCAAAGAAGTTAAAGGCAATGAAGTACAAATATCAAGGTGTTTTTCTAATCACCTCAATTACTTCTAATGTCAACAACATTAGAGATATAGAGATCGGTCAGGTAGACATGGCCGAGTTCATGGAAAGAACTAAATCAAGTAATCTCAGCCATGAAATGAAGAAGATAATTTACAGCAATATTCATTTGGTATCTTATTTCTCTGTAGCAACTCACAACACATAATTTGTTCTCCAGTGTGCTCAGTTCTATAATAAGAATACCAAGGTTGTGTTAGATGCTAGTGGTAATGTGGTAATTAGACTGGATCCTGAGTTCATTGATAAAGTGTTCATGTGTCCTCCCACTACCAAAGTAATAAAGCTTAATTTTTTTGAAGTACAAAGAGAATATGATAACGATCTTAAAAAAGTGAAGAAGGTAATCAAAAATAAATGGCTCAAGACTCCCAAGGGAAATTTGTCAAGATGGCCATGGATTTTTCCAATAAGTGATTTTATAGAAGAATTTGGTGATTTGATCACTCTTCTCAATAGGGTCAGAGGTTTACCTTCTTCCTCACAGTTTCATGAATGGATGTATCCCTTCATCAAGATAATTCTCCAAGGCAAACAAGTCATCTTCTGGGGAGAACAAGTCAGCAACGCTTTTCGTAAGCAATTGATGAAGGTATCCACTACCTTCAAATTCTACATGACTTCTTACCTAGTCTATATTATAGCTTTAATGAGAATCTTTCTAGGTTTGACATCAAAAAGAGATACGAGAGTAACCCTAGTGTATCAATACTACTCTCAGTTAACATTAAAGATTTCTATTCGTCATTTTAGGAGAGTAAATGATGCTTTCTTTGTAGTGTTTTTGTGTCTTTTTAATCATCAATTAGAATAAAGAAGAGTGTCAAATGAGGCCTAGACAGTCATGAATGATTTTGGATGCATGTTCTTACAATTTCTTTCTTTCTCATACCTAAGGGTTGGCTTTTTCCAAGGTCATCCTTATATGCTTCCAATATTCTCCATAGATAAATTGGTCTTAATAGAACTATGCAGACAAATGATTGTCATGCATAATAAATAAATGGAACTCAAGAAGCTCAGTTTCATATTCCTAGTTGAAATTGGCAAGTTTTTAGTGTTAACCGCTAGAAAGGCTAGAGCCATGGAAACTGAAATGAAACTCTTGACCTTGAAGCAATTCAAAAGAAGACCAAATTTTGATTATAGGGGCATAAAGGATATAATCAAGAGTAAAACCCAATTTCATGAATCTATGATTGAAGATGTTTGGGTAGATTTGAGAACAACAAAAGATATCAGGAAAATAGACTATAGTAGGTTATCTCTTGAGCAGATTGAATATCTAGGACTTGCTAATATCCCTGAGAATTTAGTGGATGGTAGAGATTTGATTAATGATATATATAATACTAAACATATTTTCAATGCCCCTCTTCTTTCAATCTAATGGTCATAAAAAGAGCTAACTTCCTTGAGAAAAAGATTTGAACCTATATTAGTAAACACCAATAATTGGTTAACAAATAAAAGAATTACTTTGAAAGAATTCATCACAAGTTTAGAAGCTGAATTTTAGGAGGAAATAAGAAGAAAAGCAGAAAATAGATTGAAGAACAGAAGTGATTTCCCTTCTTCTTCCAAGCCACATAAGCCTAAGATCATATTTGTGATGAAGAAGTTGAAATTTATGGAAAAAGAGCCAGAAATAGCAGATATGGAAGTTGAGAAACAAAGTGTTGAAGAACTAGCGATAGAATAGATGGAGACTGATGATAGACCCACATATCAACAAGATAAAGAAACTTTGTCTTTGTATGAGAATGTGCAGTGAGAAATAGGAATTTCTTCTTCCCCACCTAGCACACCTATTGTAACCCCTTCACCTATTTCTCTGATTAGTATTCCCTTTTTTTGGATCACCCTCTCAATCCAAAATAATTTTTGACAACCCCCAAGGTGATTTTAAAGATATTCTTCATTCCTCATGATCAATTCCCAATTTGTCATCCCCATATTTTGATGTTGAAGATAGTTTTGCTTTTGATCACTCATCAAAAGGTGTAGTTTTTGCTAATACTCCACCCATTGTTTCCAGTACCGGTGCAAGTACAACTCCAGTAACACCAATAATAGAGATTGATCCTAATGTAAATACTTATGCACTCCCACCATCATTGTCAACTTATATGCCCAAAAGGAAGAAACAAACCATCTCTTTAGATGACTTTGATTTCAATAAAATAGTGCCAGTAAAAGCCAAAGATTCTTTCAAAAATGATTGGGGACAAGGGACACAAATTTATAGAAATTGCAAGACCTCCACATGATGTAACCATCAAAAATTTTGATGTAAGTGATTACTCTATCTCTAGAGTTGAATTAGGTAAGATAGCTCATGAGAGTGCCAACAGTGATATGCAGTCAGCCATGGATATCTTGATTTAGAAATTTGATAGAGAGAAAGAAATGAAGGATCATTATAAAGCAATGGTGCAACAATTGACTACAGTGGTAAGGAGAATTACTTTCACTCTAGAAATAGTAACTCTTGAGGCCATTTTTACAGAAGACCCCATGATTCAAAAAGCAAAAAATACCTATCTCAAAGGAAAAGTACTTGAAGAGTACCTGGATAAGATGCATGCACAAGGAGTTTCCTTGCTCACAGAGTTATCTGAGAAAATAGATAAAATGAGAAAAATAAGAGCAAAACTAGATGATCTCATTAATATTATTTCTCAAGATATTGAAAGCATAGAAAAGTATCTTGACAAATGGATGGATATGAGGAAACTAAAAATAAGCACTCTGATATCAATCGATGTCATTATTGATAGACTCTTACATTAAAACTAAAGAGGCATTAACATATAGGATTCAGGTGCTTAAAGAGTTGATTGGTGACCTCAAATCTTCAAGGGACTTTAGTGAACAAAATGATATCAGTCTTTTGCATAAATTGGAGGAGCTACCTTGCAAACATACATCACAAGACAACCAATTCCTTTCAGCAGAAGAAATGATTCAAGAATTTGAAGGTATGTTCTAGAAAGAATTTCAAGATAAGGCATTTTTAGTAAACTCTGTAGATAATATTCTAGATAATTAGTTAACTCTAGATAATCTAAAAACTAGGTTAACTAGTCATACAAAATTAGTTACAACAGTGAAAGATGCCATAGTCAGAGCTAAGATGATTTTCAAGAACACTATTACTCTAGACAGTATCAGGATGTAGGCAGCTATCACTATGTATTATCAAGATCTACCAGCTCTCAAAAGAGCACACATGATTACCTTTGTATAAGCAACTAAACACATAATTTAACAAAAATGCACAAGTAACTAGAAATAAGAAATAACACAGAATATGAGAGACAATACCCAATTGTATTAATACTCTTCTAGAAAAGAATTACAATGAAGAGATGCCACACTCTTCCACACCTTTCAGGCTTCCCACACCAAGTGTACAGTAATTCACCTTTAAGAGTTTCCTCTCTCAATTACGGTCCCAACACACAACTCAAACATAGAGTTGGTGTTCACCTCCACCAGTCAGTATCACTACTGCCAGTACCACCAGTAAGTGACAACCAGATCAACCATCATTGCCTACTTCCAGTCCAACTAAGTACTCCACATACTCAAGGTCTGCGTGCACACCGTAGTCCAAGTAGATCCCTGTGATCTTGCTCCTTGTTGTGTTGTTGATCACCTTGATCCTGCTGCCACCTATAGATCAACCTGGTTCTGCACACCTATAAACCTAGACCTCGCACACACACACACACACACACACACACACACATGCAAATCAATTGATCTTACTTACCATGTAGATCTAGCATGATCATGTTATATTGCAGATCACCCTAGCCTTGCATACCTACTGACCTAGATCATACACACCTGGAAGAACCCTTGTCCTTGCCTCACCAAGTCCTTATGATTCTCCCTTAGATAGAACCCTTTTGTTTCTATAGAAGCCTTTTGGTTCTACAATTTTACAATACAGCCCATGAGTCTATTATATAAATCCCATGCAAATAATAATTAGACTTCTAATTAGAATAATTAGAACCGTAGCTCCAAGACTAAAATTAGTCTTTACATGCAAACAACTAGTTCGTTAACAAACTGCTCATGAAACTGATAGTTCCAGAACCACACAGGCAACTGATGTTGATCGTTATTAGTCTGGAGGTGACCGACATCAGCCAATCCATGACTGATGTCAGCAGCTCTATGCATTGGATATGACCGATGTCAGTTGGCCTGACCAACGTCAGTTGCTTTGCACCTTAGCAACCTCCTCCATGTCTGCATACAGTGAAGCTTTTAACTCCACAACCTAACAATATCCCACTTGGAGATAAATAGCTGCACCTGTACCTGTACCTATACATCATCTAATTTGTTTTCTGGCTTGTATCCATATTCAAGATCAACCTTGAAGACCAACCACCACAAATCTTGTGGTACAACCCCTGTCATCCAAGTAACCTGCCGCATCCACATTTACACACCCATGTAGAAAAGAACTTGACTCTGCATAGCATGTATACCTATTGTTGGTCCATCTTAGATACTTGAGAATCCACTAAATTGCACTCCAGTGCTTCTTTCTTGGATTGGCTCTAAACTTGCTGACAGCTCCCACTACATGGGCAACCTCAGGTCCAGTACGCATGTACTTAACCTCATCATGTGAATCAGGACACTATTCATAGAACTGTCCAACCCATCGGTGTGCTAACCGGTTTCACACAATCATCCAGAGACAAAATCAACCTGTGATCTTCCATGTCTCTAGAAACACACTCATGCCAAAGAATTTCGCTCCTCCAAATTCTTCATGACATACCTCTGAACTAACTTTACCTTTAGCTCATAAAAACCCTACATGTGTGACCCTACATCAAGCAAACACACAACATATAGTAACAAGATAATGTCATGACCATCATCCACCTGGTAAAGAAACCACAGTGGTTACAATGATATTGATTAAAGCCATGCTTTGTCATCCACCTGTCAAACCTGTACCACTGTCTTAGAGCTTTCTCAAGACCATATGACCTGGCCTTCTGTCTCACATGTCCATTCACTCTATTATTTAACCTGGGAATTCATTCACCTTTCAGTGCTTTCCCAGTTGGCAACCCTACCAAAACTAATATTTGGTTCTCCAAGGAATCAAATTCCTGAGTCATGCCATGCTCCCACTATTTCCTAGATTCTACCTGCATCAAAAAAAGGAATAATGAATTTGAGGCTTACTTACCATTTCAATCCTCCACATGGGAATTTAAAACACCTTAACAGCTTGTTGTCTACCCAAAATCCATTCCAGTGACTGATGTTGGTCACTCCCCAGTCTGCACCTGACTGACGTCAGTTCCCTGCGACTAACCAGACTGTCGATGCCGGTTCCCTGACCGACATCGGTGTCTACCTGCCTGACACCACTGACCTCAGTCTGCACATGATCAATGTCGATACCTATTTAATTGATGCCAGTTCTCACCTGATCAATGTCGGTACCTGTGTTCTCTTGTGAGTGATGACTTTCTCCTGCGAGTACACTTTGGATCAAAACCCTATCCAAATCTCCCTTGCTCTGCCTAGAAATGTCCAGCCCCTTGAGTTGATCTATGTCTGTCATCGCCTCCATGAATACCAAGGCTTTCTAGTTCTTAAGTTTGTCAAAGACATCTATCTTCCTCTTAAGAACATGCATCTCCTTCTTACTCATGTGACCAAGCCTACAAAGCCACGTCTTTGCAACAGAAGGAGAATCAGTAATATAAGTAGATAGATAAAGGATACCTACTTTCTTACCACCTACTAATTTAAGTGCATCCACTGTGAGAGTTACTATGCATCTCTCATCACCCAAATTTCTTGAAATTAGACTCCTCTTCAGGACTGGGACCTGCATGACACCAATCAACACCCAAGTGTTGCATGTCTGCAATTTTAGCCGCACTTCACCTTTGCCAATAATTTGACAAGGCTCACCAACTCAATTTGGAGTTGCATGGAAAGTGGCAATAGAATCTAAAAAACAAGATTCTACTTTATCTAAGGAACATGCAAGAGTAACCCGTGTATCAATACCTGCAACATCTGCATCTTCAATTCCTTCATGTTGATCTCCTACCAACCAGCAATCTTTTACCTACCCTTTCTTTCCATAACTTTGTAATTAATTATTCTTGCTATTCTCTTTCATTCTCAGCTTACTTTCTTCTGCCATTGCTATACTCCCACTCCAATAGAAACCCCTATGAGTGACCTGTAATCAAAAACCACTTAACACACTCTGAAACCAAGGTGTTAGTGAACCAAGCTCTACCACTTATCAGTGAACCTAGCTCTGATACCAGTTGTCAAAGTGATATCACATGGAGAGCCTCCAACCAAGCTTTGATACCAGTTTTCAGGATCTACTAGCTCTCAAAAGAGCACACATGATTACCTTTGTATAAGCAACTAAACACAAAATTTAACTAGAATGCACAAGTAACTAGAAATAATAAATAACACATAATATGAGAGACAATACCCAATTATATTAATACTCTTCCAGAAAAGAATTACAATGAATAAATGCCACACTCTTCCACACCTTTCAGGCTTCCCACACCAAGTGTACAATAATTCACCTTCAAGAGTTTCCTCTCTCAATTACGGTCCCAACACACAACTCAAACATAGAGTTGGTGTTCACCTCCACCAGTCAGTATCACTACTGCCAGTACCACCAATAAGTGACAACTAGATCAACCGTCATTGCCTACTTCTAGTCCAACCAAGTACTCCACATACTAAAGGTCCGAGTACACACCGTACTCCAAGTAGATCCCTGTGATCTTACTCCTTGTTGTGTTGCTGATCACCTTGATCCTGCTACCACCTACAGATCAACCTGGTTCTACACACCTACAAACCTAGACCTCACACACACACACACACCTGCAAATCAACTGATCTTACTTACCATGTAGATCTAGCATGATCATGCTATATCGTAGATCAACCTGGCCTTGCACACCTGCAAACCTAGATCATACACACCTAAAAGAACCCTTGTCCTTGCCTCACCAAGTCCTTATAATCCTCCCTTAGATAGAACCCTTCTATTTCTACAGAATCCTTTTGATTCTACAATCTTACAATACAGCCCATGAGTCTATTATATAGATCCCATGCAAACAATAATTAGACTTCTAATTACAATAATTAGAACCGCAACTCCAAGACTAAAATTAGTCTTTACATGCAAACAACCGGTTCGTTAACAAACTGCTCATGAAACTGATAGTTCCAGAACTGCACAGGTGAATGATGTCGGTCACTGTTAGTCTGAAGGTGACCAACATCAGCCGATCCATGACCGATGTCAGCAGCTCTGTGCACTAAATATGACTAATGTCAGTTGGCCTGACCGACATCGGTTGCTTTGCATCTTAGCAACCTCCTCCATGTCTGCATACATTGAAGCTTTTAGCTCCACAACCTAACAAGTATGATGCTCACATGAAGAAAAATGGGGATACAAATTGAAATTGTTCTTCTTTGGTTACATTTCCACTTTTCAAATATATTTTTGTTACTACTTTGGATATTTTTGCATGTACTTTTGTCATATGTAATTACATGTAAAAATATATTAGTCTTAATTCAAAAAGGACTCTTATCTTTGACTCGGTCAAAGTAATTAGGTCTTTTCTAAAAATATTCAAGGCCTCTCCCTATAAATAAAGAGGGCCTCTATTGTAAATAAGCCTTTTTTTAGTTATTGAAAGCAGAAACTCTTTTCAAATTGAAATGCCTTTTGAGACTTTGAACTCATATTGTAAATTAAATTTTATCAAGTGAATGAGAAAGCAAGTGAATTTTAAAACTTTATATTGGAATAACTTGTGTTGTGTATGAAATTGTTCTTACGTCATTTTATTAATACAATCTTATCTATTTGATTAAATAAGCAGAGTGAATAAAAATAATTTGGAATATGTTCTAAAGTTGATTATGGAGACTTTATGCTACTATAATTACCTTTAGTTTCTATTTTAGTGTCTTAGAATAAAAGATATTGGAAAGGCTTTGAACTAATTTTATCTTTTGTGATCATATACTTTGTTGTATTTTTCGATAGAGACTTTGGGCTACACCTCATTCTACAGTGATCTAGGTTATAAATCAATAAGAGAAGCAATGATAAGCTTTGTACTCTCATGGGTTTCTTGTGAAATCAATTAATATCATGAAATTTTTCCTTTACTTTGTAGACATTATTTCTAAAAAAAGAGAAATGGATGGTATGATCTCACCCTTGAGTTAATATTTAATTTAGATTAGTTTATAATAGTTTATAGGAAACCTCCCCTTACTGAGAGGAGAGATTTATCTCATAATGTTGTGGTTGATATACCCATTTTGCCTTCATTTAATTGATCACAAAATATTCACCCAATAGTCTTTTGGTGACTTTTTTAAAGATCGAATGCACAATTTGAAGCCTCAAACTTTGAGTTGAAGCATTTCTAGTTCTTTTCCATTCTACACTATGGTAGATTCATGGTATACGTGAATTCAGAGAGCTCAAAGTATTATTGATCCTATATTTGAATTGATACAACAACATAATTTTGATCTCTTGCCTCTATGATCTCACCTTTAGTGAACCAAGAGTTTTCCTCTTACCAATGTCAGATCTTCAATACCAAGTAAAGCTCTTAGTCCTAGCACTAGCAGGGTTTTATCTATTCATACTTCACAAAGGTTTGTTATCTCTTCGTTTAATCTTCATATCATGGCAGCCCACAGCCCTTGGGGTAACACTTTTAGCCCTCTAAATCTAACCCCACCTTTGCATGAGCTACCTCATAGTTCGAGAAAGAATTTTCCCAAGTTCTATGGTGATGGGAAAGTTCACCTTGATGAGCATATTACAGCTTTTTGCATAGCTTATGGTGTGATAAATGTTGAATATGAAGATATAGCAGTAAGAAATTTTTATAGAAACACCGCAAGGTACTATTATAGATTGGTTTTATCCATTTCAAGCTCAGATTATAACTGATTGTAACACTCTCAAGACTAAGTTTGAGGATAGGTTCAAACTCGTAGAAGATGCACACGCCTTATTGACTCAACTTACACAAATGAATAAATAGCCTCATGAGCCTATGAGAGACTTCATCGCTAAATTCAATAAGCTGAGAAATATGATTCCTATAATTTCTCAACCAACACCAAAAAATTTTAAGTGCTTCTTTATCAATTCTCAACTTCCTAAAGTGAATTTTCTATTAAGGCAGGTTGGCCTTGCCAATATTTCTGCAGCTCAGAGTTTGGCTACTGACGTCAAATATGATCTTATCCTTGTGGGTAAGATAAGAAAATATTCTAAAAAAATAAATTTTCCTCTTTTGTTGAAAATTCTTCCACAAGCACTATTGATCCTATGGTGCAAAATTTAGCAAATGAATTGCTAGCTCTAAAAAGGTAAATGGCCCAAGGTATGTCTACTCCTTCTTATCGATATATACCAAGAAAGACATTTCACAACCATTAATATCAAGGCAATGCTACCAAAAATCAAGGGCAGCCCAATTGTCTTCCTCCCACACAGGGGAAGCTTGCCATTGAAGCAACACCGATCAATTCAGCAGTTGGTTATTATGAAGCTAAATTTGATCACTCTTTCCACCCTGAGTTGGACCAAGAAAATGATGTTAAATCTCTTTGTAAAATTAGAAGAAGAATTAGCTAGTGACTCTATGATTAGTTTTCTAAATTACCAAGACAAAGCTAAAAAAGAAGGAGAGGCATATGATGGAGCATATGTTATTTTTACTAGGTCCCAAAATTAGTCAACTCAACAAGTTGATAAGGGAAAAGTAGGAGAAGAACCTAAGCCAGTGATCTTAATTGATAAATAGGGAACTTTATTGTCTTTCCAATCAAAGGACCTAGTGGCAAATAAGCATGTAAGTACCTTAAATAATCCTATACCTCCTGCTTCTATTCCTCAGACCATTAGCACATTAAATAAAAATTAGAATGATAGACTTCCTTCCTCTATTTCTAGTTCATTCTAGTTCTTTGACATAATTGATCATGTTAGGAAGACCAAGATCTAAATGTCTGAAGTTGAGTATTTACAAGCTAATCTTAAACAGTTTGATAGGTTGGCTGAATACATCAAAAACAAAGTTGTCCTTGTTGGACAAGATTTTCTAAAAGTGACCCAGGATCCCCTAGAGAACAAATCCACCCAAAATAATCTTTTCACTACTCCTCTTGCTGCCTCTAGAAAAATAGAACCTTTCTATGTTTCTCTATTGATAAATAGTCATAAGTTGAGCAATTGTATAATAGTCTCTGGAGCCTCTGATAATGTTATACTGATTAAAGTAGTAGATTATCTTGGTTTTACCTTAACTAAGACTTTTGGGAGATGTTTCTCCATGCAAAATAATCAAGTACCACTTTTAGGTCAAATCAAAGATACCCAATTTATATTTGCAGATTTTTTAGATAAGAAGATTAAGATGACATTCTTAGTGGCTGATGTTCCAGCTTCTTATGGCATTCTGCTCAGATGTAATTTTTGCAAAGATGTAGATGAAGAGTTGAACATGGATATATCTAAAGCAAGGATACCTGTTAAAGTTTTCATGCAAAGGTTGCTTCTTGAGAAAGAGTCAAAATATATCGTTACCCAAACATCAAACTTTGAATCTCAAATTTTGTTTGAATCCTTGAGAATGAGTAATTATTTTCTATCCACTGAAGATGTTTTTAATTCTTCAGATGAAAGTTCATTAGGTGACAATTCAGATAATTTAAATATAAAATCAAAAGAACTTTTAGAGAAAATTTTAGGTAAAAAGGAATCATCCATCACTAATGAAGAGGAATCTTTAAGAAGATCAAGTTCTAATGAGATTTGGATTTTAGAGTTTGATGGCATCTACTCCTCTACCGATTATAGAGCTAGAATTGTTTTGATATCTCCACAAGGAGATATTTTCCTTTACTCATATAAGTTGAAATTTAACAATACTAATAACACCACCGAATATGAATCTTTGTTACTTGTATTGAAAGCTACTTGTGCTAGAGGTGTTAAGATTCTTCATGCCTAAGGAGATGTTGAATTGGTAGTTTGTCAAGTAAGAAATCTATATCAAATCAAAAATGAAAGATTGTGACATTATCACAATCTTGTATGGGATTGCATTGAAATTTTTGATGCTTTCAATATTTCTATAGTGTCAAGAGAGTTTAATGATCATGTAGATTCATTAGCTGTCTCTAAAACTCTCATGGTTCCTCATAAAGATTTTAAAGCGAACAAGTACACTATTGAGATGGTCTTTCGACCAAGTGTACTTGATAATGCTAACCATTAGAAGGTGTTTAATGGTGATAATCAAATTATTTATTTTCTTGAAAAGATGGATAGCTTTGAGGATCTCTATTTTGAAGGTAGTAAATCTCTACCATGGAAATCAGTTCCTAAAATAGACTCACAAATTGGTGCAGAGTTTCTTCAATTAAAAGGGAACAAAATCCCAAAAATTTTGGTTTCTCTTGAAAAGATATTTGATAGGCATGATAGATATATCAAGCAATAGAACAAATATATTCAAGTTCCATTATGGAGTTTGATCAAGTGAATTTGAGTTCAAAAGCATATCCCAAAATGGTCAATATTAGAAAATGTTGGACTACTCATGAAAAGTTTAAATTCATTACTCTTCTTCATCATTACATTAATATTTTGGCATATTCTTATGATGATTTTAAATCTTTTAGGTCTAAAAGAATTTAGCATGAAATTCCTATTAAAGTTGGGTCACTACCTCATAAGTAGAAACAAAAGCAATACAATCCTAAAATATCATGTACTATCCTTTCTGAGATCCAAAAGATGTTGAATGAAAGAATAATTTTTCTAATTTATCATTCTACCTGGATCATGAACATAGTTCTGGTAAGAAAAAAAGAATGGAGAAATTCATATTTGTGTTAATTTTAGGAACCTAAATCAATCTTTTCTAAAGGATAACTGCCCCTACCCATCATGGATCAAGTATTGCAAATAGTGACTGGCTCAAAAATGTTATCAATGTTAGATGGTTTTTCTAAGTATAATAAGGTGGAAGTCAATGAAGCAAATCAATATAAAACCACTTTCACTACACCTTGGGGCATATTTGCATATCACAGAATGTCTTTTGGTCTGATCAATGCTAGCACCACATTCTAGAGAGCAATGGACCTTGCCTTTAAAGATGAAATAGGAAAGTTTATTGTGGTGTATCTTGATGACTTGACTATTTTATTCAAATATCATCTTGATCATGTGCATCATTTACAATAAGTGCTGCAGCGCTGTCAGCAAAATGGTATTTCTCTCAATCTAAAGAAGTTAGTTTTTAGGGTTACAAAAGGTAGACTTCTAAGTCACATTGTATCTCAAGAAGGCACAAAAACTGACTCAAAAAGAGTCAAATCTATTCAAAATCTTACTCTACTTACTATTAAGAATATTTTTCATTCCTTCTTTGGAAAGATGAAATTTTTATGAAGATTCATTCTTAAATTTGTAGAGAAAACTCACTGCATTACTGACATGATGAAGGGTAAGGCTACTTTTCGTTAGAATGTGAAAGGCAAAATGGCATTTAAAAATATCAAGAAGGATATTGCTCATGATTTAATCTTATTTTTCCTAGACTATACCAAAGATTTCATAATATACATCTATGCTTCTAAACATACACTTTTAGCCATTTTGGTTTAGCAGAATGCAAAAAGTGTGGAATCTCCCATATCATTTATGAGTTATCCTCTCAAACCTCAAAAATTGAAATATTCAAACATGGAGAAGCATGCTTATTCCATGGTTAAGATGGTAAAACATTTTTGATTCTATATCTTGAATTCACATACTATTGTTCTGGTGCCTGATACAACAGTAAAGTCCATTTTAACTCAACAAGAGTTTGGTACTAAAAGGGGCAATTAGATTGCCAAAATTCAAGATTTTGATCTTGATATCAAACCTACTAATCTTGTGTAGGGAAGAGGTCTCTATCAATTATTTTCTAATAATGTACTAAAATAAATAGAACATGAATAAGCAGAAGCTGAGGACATGCCAACAATTTTTTTGTCAGTACTACTAATGAGTGGTATTCTAATATCACTTATTTTCTCACATATGGTGAGTGTCCTACCTATCTGTCTTATAAAGAAAAAATAAATGTTAAGTTGAAATCTGCTAACTACGTCTTATGAGATAATAGTTTATATAAAAGAAGCCTTGATGAAGCATTTCTTCATTGCATGGATAAAGTGCAAGAAAGTAAACTTTTAGAGTGTTTCCACAATTTGGTTTGTGGAGGAAATTTTTATGCACCTATGACGGCTCACAAGATTATATGAGATAGATACTATTGGCCTAAACTATTTTAAGATGCGTACAATTGGGTATGTAAGTGTGAGTTATGTCAATAGTTTGTTAGAAAACCCAAGTTGGCTACATTACCTCTCAAGCTAGTGGTGATTGAAGAACCTTTTCAACAATGGGGTATAAACTTTATTGGTGTTTTGAACCCATATTCAAGTGTTGAACATGACTATGTTCTCACCACAATAGACTATTTTACTAAGTGGGTGGAAGCCATTCTAGATAAGCATGTTACTTTGAAAGTGGTATGCAATTTCCTTAAGAAAAATATTATTTCTTGATTTGGAGTTCCAACCAAGATTATAGCAGACAATGCTACTTATTTATCTTCTCATGAGATTACTAATTTTTTTTAAAATCACAAAATTATTCTCTCCCACTCCTCAGACTATTATCTGCAAGGAAATGGTCAAGCAAAATCAAGCAACAAAAATTTGGTTATTATTATCAGGAAACTAGTAGATGACAATCAGAGAAATTGGCATAAAGCATTGTTTGATGCTTTATGGGTAGACAAGATTATGCTTAAGAGGGCAATAGGTATGTCATCATTTTAACTTATGTATGGTTTGAATGTAGAGATACCAATTACCTTGGAACTACCATCACTAAAGTTGGCAAAGGTAGTCAAAGATTAAACTTTTGAAAATTCTATTGATAAGAGGATCATGTGCTTAACTGAACTAGAAGAGAAATGAACTATGGTAGTGGACCATATTACTGCACATCAAAATTAGGGAAAGAAACTCTTTAATAAGAAAGTAAGGATTTGTGAGTTTCAGATTGGAGATCAAGTCTTGTTGTGGGACAAGAGGAAAGAACCAAAAAACATACATAGAAAATTTGATTCCCTGTGGAGAGGTCCATTCACCATTCATCAATTCTATGGTGAAAATAGTTTCTTGCTAGAATATCAAGATGGAACACCATTCTTACTGCCTCACAGTGGGAAACATCTAAAACACTTCAATCCTTGAAGTATAAGATAAGTTCATTTGTACATTTATATAGTTTTATGTTTTTATTTATCTTTTTGTTTGGTTTTTTTTGTCTTTTTCTTTTTGGTAGCTTGACTCCGTGGCCTAATGGCATGGATGAAGGAACTTAGAGACTAGATTCTACTCCCTTCAATCATTTCAAAGTTTAATCGATGGAATTTCTCTAGCTAGAGCTAGTTGTTATTCCCAAAATTAGCTATACTTATTTTTTATGAACAACCCCTACAAAACTTGTCCATTTCATAATCTATACTCTAAGTTCATCACTCAAGACAAGATTCTCTTGATCTCGAGTGTAGTTGACTAACATCTTAAGAAAGTTTGCAACACTCCCTCATCATGATTTCTCAAAAAATATGAAACTCGTTGCAGTCTTGGTCTAATCAGAATGTCAAATTTTGATAGTTTTCAAGGTGATAGACAATTTTTGTTTTTCCATGCACTAGCAGCTAAATTCACCACTTTTGCATGTTTTCATTCTTCCAATGCAATAACAGAAAAAATCACTGCTCTTGAAATTTTTTTTGGTTTTTTATGCATTAATAGTAATTTTTGTCACTCTTGCAAGTTTTTTCCTTTCCCATGAATTGGCAGTTATTTTCACTGCCCTTGCATTTTCTTTCCCCTCATTATGCATGGGCAGTGATTTTTGCTGCCAATGCATATCCCTTACCTTCCTCATGCATGGGTGGTGATTTTTGTCACCAATTAATAACCTCCCCTTTTACTTGCAAGGGTGGCAATTTTTGCCACCCAGGCAGAGTTCTTGGATGATCTTAATTTTCACATACCATTTATGACTGCACGCATCGAGTGGTTAGGACTTAGTTTAGAGAATTTAAATGCCATTTGTTAGTCTTTTTAATTATTTTTATTTTCTAGAGACTCCTTGTAATCATTCAATCGAGTGAATGAGTAGGATTATGAATTCACCAACTTCAAGCTTAGGATTATGAAATTGCCAGATAAGTTTTGCTTTTTAATCTTTTTTCTTCTAGGTTTTTGCTTTTTTGGGGGGGTTTTCTTTTCCTTTCAGCATTTATTTTCTTTTTATTTTTATTTTTGTTGTTCCTCCCTCATTTTTTGCCTTACCCTAGTGGACCTAGTTAGACTCTTGATTCATCAACCCTCTTTTCATGCCCTAAGTTATCTTGCATATTAAGTTGATATTTTGACCTAACCTAGGTTTTATCCACATCAAATCTAGTTAAAAACCACCTACATAAAACCAATGTAATGGTGGTTAAAATTTACCGATGATGCATGACTCTGTGCAATTAAGCCAAAATTTGCTGCATTTACACCTCCCCATCTCTTCTAAGTGCATTGACAGCGTTATTCACTGCTCTAACTTTAGCTTGCTATTTTCCTACAAGGTAGGTAATTTTTGCTGCACTTACCAAAATTAAAAACCTTTCTTTATGCAAGGGCATCATTGTTTTCCACCGCTACATAAACCTAACATGCAAAGGTAGTAAAAATTGTCGCCCCTGCATAAGTACAAATTTTTCACCCTGCAAGGGTGGTAATTTTTATCGCCAATACAAAAGGTAAATCCCCCCACATGCAAGGGCAGTGATTTTTTCTACCCATGCAAACATTCCCTCAAATTTCCTAACTCTACGAAATTTTTAGTTTCACTTTTTTGAATCCACTTTCCTCTAGTTTTTCAGCTTGCTCACACTTTAGCCCTTTTAGGCGCATCCCCATGGTCATATCATCAACATGCAGTTTTTCTAGATTGCCAATATTTTCCTTAATTGCATGATCATGAATTTGTTCTAGTTTCTGTTGTGGATCCTTCTTCATCGACATCCTTTTATTAAAATCTTTTCCAAGTGATTAAGCTTTCTCTGAAGAAGTTGAAGGCAATGAAGTACAAATATTAAGGTGTTTTTCCAATCAGCTCAATTACTTCTAATGTCGATGACATTAGAGATACAAAGATCAATCATGTGGACATGGTCGAGTTCATAGAAATAACTAAATCAAGTAATTCTAGCCATAAAATGAAGAAGATAATTGATAGCAATATTCATTTGGTATCTTCTTTCCCTGTAGCAACTCACAACATAGAATTTATTCTCCAGTTTGCTCAATTTTATAATAAGGATACTAGGGTTGTGTTAGACTCTAGTGGTAATATGGTAATTAGACTAGATCATGAGTTTATCGATAAAGTGTTCATATGTCCTCCCGCTACCAAAGTAATAAATCTTGATTTTTTCAAAGCATAAATAGAATATAATAAATATCTTGAAAAAGTGAAGAAGGTAATCAACAATAAATGGCTCAAGACTCCCAGAGGAAATTTGTCAAGATGGCCACAGAGTTTTCCAAGAAGTGATTTTATAGAAGAAGTTGGTGATTTGATCACTCTTCTCAGTAGGGTAAGAGGTTTACCTTCTACCTCACAATTTCATGATTGGATGTATCCCTTTATCAAGATAATTCTCCAAGGTAATCAAATTATCTTCTAGGGAGAACAAGTCAACAATGTTTTGCATGAGTGATTGACAAAGGTATCCACTACCTTAAAATTCTACATGGCTTCTTACCTAGTCTATATTGTATCTTCAATGAGAATCTTTACAGGTTTGACATCAGAAAGAGATAGGAGAGTAACCCCAGTGTATCAATACTACTAGCAGTTAACATTGAAGAGTTTTATTCATCATTTTAAGAGAGTAAATAATGCTTTCTTTACAGTATTTATGTCTTTTTTATCCTCAATTAGAACAAAGAAGAGTGTCAGATGAGGCTTAGATAGTCGTGAATGATTTTAGATGCATGTTCTTATAATTTCCTTCTTTCTCATACCTAAGGGTTGGCTTTTTCCAAGGTCATCCTTATATGCTTCCAAGATTCCTCTCAAATAAATTGATCTTAATGAAACTATATAGACAAATGATTATCATGCATAATAAATAGATGGAACTCAAGAAGCCTAGTTTTAGATTCCTAGTTGAAATTGGTAAGTTTTAAGTGTTAACCGCTGGAAAGGCTAGAGCCATACAAACTAAAATGCAGCTCGTGACCTTGAAGCAATACAAAAGAAGACCAAATTTTGATTATACGGGCGTGAAAGATATAATCAAGAGGAAAACCCAATTTCATGAACATATGATTGAATATGTTTAGGTAGATTTGAGAACAGTGGAAGATATAGAGAAAATGGACTATAGTAGGTTATCTTTTAAGTAGATTGAATATCTAGGACTTGTTGATATTCCTAAGAATTTAGTAGATGATGGAGATTTGATTAATGATAGATACAATACTAAATATATTTCCAATACCCCTCTTCCTCCAATCCAATGGTCACAAAAAGAGTTGACTTCTTTGAGAAAAAGATTTGAACCTATATTGGCAAACACCAATAATTTGTTAGCAAATAAAGGAATTACTTTGAAAAAATTCATCACAAGTTTAGAAGCTAAATTTCAGGAGGAAACACAAAAAATTAAAAAATGAAATGAAGAACAAAAGTGATGTCTCTTCTTCTTCTAAGTCACATAAGCCTAAGATCATATTTGTGATGAAGAAGTTGAAAGTTATGGAAAAAGAGCCAAAAATAGTAGATATGGAAGTTGAGAAACAAAGCATTAAAGAACCAGTGATGGAATAGATGGAGATTGATGATAAGCCCACAGATCAATAAGAGAAGGAAACTTTGTCTTCACAAGAAAATGTGCAACAAACATAGGAATTTCTTCTTCCCCACCTAACACACCTATTACAACCCCTTCACCTATTTCTCTGATTAGTGTTCCCTCTTCTGGATCACCCTCTCCTTCCAAAATAAATTTTGACAACCCCCAAGGCACTTTTAAAGATATTCTTCATTCTTCAAGATCAATTCCCAGTTTGTCATCACCATCTTTTGATGTTGAAGATAGTTCTACTTTTGATCACTCAACAAAAGGTATAGTTTTTACTGATACTCCACCCACTGTTTCCACTATCAGCGCAAGTGTAATTCTAGTAACGCCAACAATGGAGATTGATCCTAATGTAAGTACTTCTATGCTCCCACCATGGTTGTCAGCTTATACTCCTAAAAGGAAGAAACAAGCCATCTCTTCAAATGACTTTGATTTCAATAAAATGGTGCCAATAAAAGCTAAGGCCCCCAAAAATCCAAAGATTATTTTGAAAATGATTGGGGACAAGGGACACAAATTTATATAAATTGCAAGACCTCCACATGATGCAACCATCAAAAAATCTGATGTAAATGATTACTCTATCTCTAGAGTTGAATTAGGTAAGATAACTCATGAGAGTGCCAAGACTGATATGCAGTTAGCCATGGATATCTTGATTCAAAAATTTGACAGAGAGAAAGAAATGAAGGATCATTATAAATCAATGGTGGAACAATTAACTGAAGTGGTAAGGAGAATTACTTTCACTCTAGAAATAGTAACTCCTGAGGCCATTTCCATAGATGACCCCATGATTCAGAAAGTGAAAAAGACCTATCTCAAAGGAAAAGTACTTAAAGAGTACTTGGAAAAGATGCATGCACAAGGAGTTTCCTTGCTCATAGAGTTATCTGAGAAGACAAATAAAATAAGGAAAATAAGAGCAAAACTAGATGAAATAATTAATATTATTTCTCAAGATATTGAAAGCATAGAAAAGTATCTTAACAAATGGATGGATATGAGGAAACTAAAAATAAGCACTTTGATATCAATCAGTGTCATTACTGATAGAGACTCTTACACTGAAACTAAAGAGACATTGACATATGAGAGTTGGGTGCTTAAAGAGTTGATCGGTGACCTCGAATATTTAAAGGACCTTAGTGAACAAAATGATATTAGTCTTTTGCATAAATTGGAGGAGCTACCTTGCAAACTTACATCACAAGACAACCAATTCCTTTTAGCAGAAGAAATGATTCAAGAATTTGAAGGTATGTTCTGAAAATAATTTGAAGATAAGGCATTTTTAGTAGCCTCTATGGACAATATTCTAGATAATCAGTTAACTCTAGATAATCTAAAAACTAGGTTAACTAGTCATGCAAAATCAGTTACAGCAGTGAGAGATGCCATAGTCAGAGCTAAGATGATTTTTAATAACACTATTACTCTAGATAGTATTAGGATGTAGGCAACTATCACTATGTACGATGCTCACATGAAGAAAAATGGGGATACAAATTGAAACTGTTCTTTCTTAGTTTAATTTTTGCTTTTCAAATTTACTTTTATAACCACTTTGGACATTTTTGCATGTACTTTTTTCACATGTAATTACATGTAAAAATATAGGAGTCCTAATTTAAAAAAGACTCTTATCTTTGACTCGATCAAAGTAATTAGGTCTTTTCTAAAAATCTTCAAGGCCTCTCCCTATAAGTAAAGAGGGCCTCTATTGTAAATAAGGCTTTTTTTAGTTATTGGAAGCAAAAACTCTACTCAAATTGAAATGCCTTTTGAGAATTTGAGCTCAGATTGTAAATCAAATTTTATCAAGTAAATGAGAAAGCAAGTGACTTTTCAAAATTTGTATTGGAATAACTTGTGTTGTGTAGGAAATTGTTCTTAAATCCTTTTCCTAATATAATCTTATCTATTTGATTAAATAAGCAGAGTGAGTGAAAATAATCTAGAAGATGTTCTGAAGTTGATTATGGAGACTTTATGCTACTATAATTGTCTTTCATTTGTATTTTAGTGTCTTAGAACAAAGGATATTGGAAAGGCTTTGAACTACTTTTATCTTTTGTGATCATATACTTTGTTGTAATTTTCAGTAGAGACTTTGGGCTGCACCTCATTTTACTATGATCTAAGTTATAAATCAATAAGATAAATAATGATAGGCTTTATAATCTCGTGGATTTTTTGTTAATTCAATTAATATCATGAAATTTTTCCTTTACTTTATAGACATCATTTCTAAAAAAAGAGAAATGGATGGTATGATCTCACCCCTGAGTTAATATTTAATTTAGATTAGTTTATAATAGTTTATAGGGAACCTCCCCTTGCTGAGAGGAGAGATTTATCTCATAACACTGTGGTTGATATACCCATTTTGCCTTCAGTTAATTGACAACAAAATATTCACCTAACACTATGTTTGAAATCCATTCAAAATAATTCAATGGTCTAATGAAACTTGATCCTAACAACTTTTCTAGTTCTGATTTAACCAATAGGGTGATGCATGGATGCATCTTCCTTAATTTCTACTTGATTGGTTGGTATCAGGATGGAAAATAAGGTGATGCATAACCAAATCTAGGTCTAATCCTAGCATGTCAAATTATGCCCATGCAAAGATGTCAATATAATCCATTAGGATGGATATAATATTTTCATGTTCCACTTTAGTAAGGGAAGCTCCAAGATAAATAATTTTGGGATCCTCATCAGTTCTCAGGTTTACTTTTGTTATGTTTTCTATGAGGAGTATGGATCCATCTTCTAGAATTGTAGGCAAGGTATAATCATGATCATCTTCTTCTAATACATCTTATTTCTGATCCTCCCAAAGTTTTGGATAATGTGATGAATTAGAATCTACCATCCTAGGTAAAGGCCTCACAAAGACCTCTATAAATTCAAGAGCAAGATGCTCAAACATTTGTCATTATTCTAAAGAGATGTTTGTACTAGCTGTTAGGTTGTGGAGCTAAAAGCTTCACTGATGCAAACATGGAGGAGGTTGCAGGATGAGTTGCTGAGTGTCAGAAGAAACTGGCGTTGGTCTGGCCAACCGACGTCGGTAGGTAGGAGATAGGAAGCAACCGACATCGGTCATGGATCGGCCGGCGTCGGCGACCCCCAGACAGACAGGGACCGACGTCGGTCGCCTGTGTGGTTTGACTGCGAGTTTATTACGGGTAGTTAGCTAACGAACCAAGTGTTTGCATGATTAGATCTATTTTTAGACTGAGAGTTGTGGATCTAATTATTGTAATTAGATGTCTAATCATTGTTTGGATGAGATCTATATAATAGACTCATGGTTGTATTGGAAAAGTGTTCTAGTTTGAGTTGAGCAAAGTTTGCTCCTTCTGTGTGTGAGGTGAGCAAGGGTGTTCCTCCTAGTTCCACAGTACCAGGTGTAGGTACTAGATTGGAGAATCAGCAAGGTTCTTCATGTATGTAGGATCTTGGTCACAGTTGCATGGCCTATATAGGAGATCTACATGGTAAGTAAGATCATTGATCTGCAAGTGTATGTGTGTGCAAGGTCAAGGTTCACAGGTGTGCAGAACCGGGTTGATTTGCAGGTGTGCAAAATCATATAGACAGCAACACAACTGGGAGCAGTATCAGGTAGGATCTACTTGGAGTATAGGTGTGTACTTGGATAGAGCTAAGAGGAAGGCAAAGGAGTTCCTTCCATAAGTATGGTTTGTTGAATTGCAGGTTGTTGCAGGTTCATGGGAGATCTACTTGAAGTACCTTGAGTACTTGTGGAGTGCGTGGAGCACTTGTGGTGTGCGTGGAGCACAGGAGTTGAACACCAACTCTGTATTTGAGTTGGGTGTTGGGACCTGAGAGGGAGAGCTTTGAGGAGAGAATTACTGTTCACTTGAGGTGTGGCGAGCCTCTGAAGAGGTGGTGGAGAAGAAGTGGCATCTTCTTTATTGTATTCTTTTCTGTAAAGTATTAATACAAGTTGTGTATTGTCTCTCATATCATGTGTTATTCTGAATTCTAGTTACTTGGTGAATCTGGTTAATTTTCGCATATTAAGTTGCTTGGTTTGGTAATCATATTGTGCTCTTTTGGTGGAGCAAGATCCTGACAAGTGGTATCAGAGCTTTTGGTTGGGATACTAACAGATTGGTTTAGATCTGGGTAGTGTGTTTTGATTACAGGTCACTCTCAGGGGTTTCTGATTGAGTGGGAGTAGAGCAATGGCAGATGAAAGTAAGCTAAGAATGGAAGAGTTGAAAAGCACAGATGGTCTCTTAAGGTCCTATGGAAAGAAAGAGCAGGTAAAAGATTATTGTTGGTTGGTAGCAGATCAGCATGAAGAAACTGAAGAAGCAGATGTTGCAGGTGATGTTGCACAGGATGCTCTGGGAGGTTTCTTGGATAAAGTTGAATCTTGGATAAAAGATTCGGTTGCCTCTTTCCATGTAGCCCCAGTTAGAGGAGCTGGTGAACCTTGCCAAAGAATTGGCAAAGGGGAAGTGAAGCTGAAATTGCAGGCGGCCAACACACAGGTGTTGATGAAGGTCATGCAGGTCCCAGGTTTGGAGATATGGCTAATTTCTTCAGAAAGATTAGGTGATGAGAGATGCACAAGAACTCTCACAGTGGATGCACTTGAATTAGCTGGTGGTAAGAAAATAGGTACTCTTTATCTACTTATTTATATTAATGATTCTCCTTCTGTTGCAAAGACGTGGCTTCATAGGCTTGGTCACATGAGCAGAAAGGAGATGCATGTTCTTAAGCGAAAGACAGATATATTTGACAGGCTTAAGAACTGGAAAGCCTTGGTGTTTATGGAGGAGATGGCAGACAGAACCCAGTGGATGGTGCTGGATACTTCTGAGCAGATCAGTTTGGACATGGGTTTTGATTCAAAGAAGCTCATGGGTAAAAATTCATCACTCACAGGTGAACACAGATACCAGCATCGATCAGGAGGAACTAACGTCGGACAGACAGGTGCCGATGTCGGTCATGTGCAGACCGAAGCCGGCGATGTCGGGCAGGGTAAGACCGACGTCGGTCAGAAGGACTGACATCGGCAGTAGGTAAGACCGATGTCGGTCAGAAGGACCGACATCGGCAGCAGGGACACCGATATCTGCAGGGTCGATAGTCAGGGACAGACGCATGGAACCGACGTCGATCGGATGCAGATTGTGGAGTGACTGAGGTCGGTCACTGTAATGGATTTTGGGTGGACAGCACGCTATCAAGGAGTCTCAAACACCCATATGGAGGACTGAAGACGTAAGTAGGCCCTCAAATTCATTGTTCCTCTTCTTTATACATGTTGCTGATTATGGAGCAGGAAGGATCCAGGAAACAGGTGTGAGCTTGGCATGGATGAGGATGTGATTCCTTGGAGGAGAACCAAATAGGTGTTTTTGGTAGGGTTGCCAGCGGAAGAAAGCATAGAGATGAATGGATACCTTAGTTGAAGAATAGAGAGAATGGATACGTGAGACGGAAGACCAGGTATATGGTCTTGAGGAGCTGCAAGACAGTGGGACAGGATTGACAGGTGGTACCAGGTGGATGACAAAGCAGGGCTTTAGTCAATGTCAGTATAACCATTGTGTTTATCTTACCAGGTGGATGATGGTCGCAACATTATCCTGTTGCTGTATGTGGAGGATGAACTTGGTACAAGTTCTAACATACAGGGTTTTGCTGAGCTAAGGGTAAGGTTAGTTCAGTGGCATGTCATGAGGAGTTTGGAGCAGAAAAATTCTTTGACATGGGAGACATGGAGATCACAGGTTGATTTTGTCTCGAGTGGGAGCTGATGTGAATCAGGTGTTGGCGAGGTTCAAGATGCAGAGCCGGAGCACACTAAGGGCTGGACAGGTACAGTGTCTAAAATCACATGAGGTCTGGTATAGACCTGAGTATTCCCATGCAGTGGGAGCTGTCAGAGAGCTAGGAGCCAATTTGGGGAAGTGGGTTCTCAGGTATTTGAGAGGGACCAGCAGCAGGGATTCATGCTATGCAGGGTCAGGACTTCACTACATGTGTTTGTAGGTTCGGATGTGGCAGGGTACTCGGATGATAGGAGGTACATCACAGGTTGTGTGGTGGGTTGTCTTTAGGATTGAGCTTGAAGAGGGATACAAACCAGGAAATAGATTAGACGGGGTACAGGTATAGGTACAGTGCAGCTGTTTATCTCCAAGTGGGATATTGTTAGGTTGTGGAGCTAAAATCTTCACTGATGCAGACATGGAGGAGGTTGCAGGATGAGTTGCTGAGTGTCAGAAGAAACTGGCGTTGGTCTGGCCAACCGACGTCGGTCATGGATCGGCCGGCGTCGGTGACCCCCAGGCAGACAGGGACCGATGTCGGTCGCCTGTGTGGTTTGACTGCGAGCTTATTACGGGCAGTTAGCTAACGAACCAAGTGTTTGCATGATTAGATCTATTTTTAGACTGAGAGCTGCGGATCTAATTATTGTAATTAGATGTCTAATCATTGTTTGGATGAGATCTATATAATAGACTCATGGTTGTATTGGAAAAGTGTTCTAGTTTGAGTTGAGCAAAGTTTGCTCCTTCTGTGTGTGAGGTGAGCAAGGGTGTTCCTCCTAGTTCCATAGTACCAGGTGTAGGTACTAGATTGGAGAATCAATAGGGTTCTTCATGTATGTAGGATCTTGGTCACAGTTGCATGGCCTATATAGGAGATCTACATGGTAAGTAAGATTGTTGATCTGCAGGTGTATGTGTGTACAAGGTCAAGGTTCACAGGTGTGCATAACCGGGTTGATTTGCAGGTGTGCAGAATCATATAGACAGCAACACAACTGGGAGCAGTATCAGGCAGGATCTACTTGGAGTACAGGTGTGTACTCGGATAGAGCTAAGAGGAAGGCAAGGGAGTTCCTTCCATAAGTATGGTCTATTGAATTGCAGGTTGTTGCAGGTTCATGGGAGATCTACTTGAAGTACCTTGAGTACTTGTGGAGTGCGTGGAGCACTTGTGGTTTGCGTGGAGCACAGGAGGTGAACACCAACTCTGTATTTGAGTTGGGTGTTGGGACCTGAGAGGGAGAGCTTTGAGGAGAGAATTACTGTTCACTTGAGGTGTGGCGAGCCTCTGAAGAGGTGGTGGAGAAGAAGTGGCATCTTCTTTATTGTATTCTTTTCTGTAAAGTATTAATACAAGTTGTGTATTGTCTCTCATATCATGTGTTATTCTGAATTCTAGTTACTTGGTGAATCTAGTTAATTTCCGCATATTAAGTTGCTTGGTTTGGTAATCATATTGTGCTCTTTTGGTGGAGCAAGATCCTGACACTAGCTATAGAACTTGGGCTAGATGGATCTTCTGCATCCTAAGGGGATGAGTAAACATTCTCGCCTGAGAGCACCTCAAATAGGTTTTCACTAAAAGGCTTGTCTTTTTCTTTAATGTTTCCCTAATCAATGAGTGCCTCAAAGATATTTTCACCTAAATATCTTGATGTTTAATCTTTGTTATGACCAATAAAGTTTACTTACTCTCTAAATTAGGCAAAAGGATCCAATGGAAAATCAAAGCCTTATTTGTGATCGCCAATGGGCAATCCATCTCATAGGCCCATGTATTTTATAATTGATTCTTTGTTTTGAAATTCATCAAGCCATATGACCAAATTTTTCTAGTCCAAATCAATGATTTCGAGATGGCAAAGGCATAGGGAACAATGAGGGTTTACTTCAAGATGGGAAGCTCCAATAAAAGTATGAGGTTATAATTCATTAGGGGAAGCTCCAATGGTAGATCTTGCTTCAAGATGAGAAGCTCCAATAGTAGGATAGGTTCTTTCTTCAAGATGGGAAGCTCCAATATTTAAGGTCAAATGGCATTAGAATCAAATAGGTTCATGTCAACAAGTTCATCAAAAAGGCTATAATGGTATGTTGTGCCACTGCCAGGAGTCTCATCACTAGTTAATTCAGAAGAATCACTATCAAAATTTATGAGTTCACCCCCAGGTGGTATAAATCTGAGACCATGATTCAAATTAGGTATTCCAATTGATAAGGGTTTCAAGATTCCTTATACTCATGGGTTAAGGAATTTTATTATATAATCAAGATGATCCATGATCTGATTAGGGATAGGATACTTTAGATTCTAAAAGCAATCAGCAAGGCCTTAAGAATATAACCAATCTCCCTCAGTAAAATCCTCTTGATCTTTATTTGGCATAGTAGTAAGTACAAAAACCATAGGTGTTTTTCATTATTTCTTCTATTACCAAATCATTGTGGATCTATTAGGATTCTTTGAAGGTTTAGGCTTACCAAATGTTTTTAGAGTTTTAGGTAACTTTACAACATGGAAGGCATCCTTAAGATTGTACATGGAAATGCCCATGTCTCTAATAACAACCTGCTTCATAAGAGTTGTAGGAAATGGATTAGCCAAAGTGGAAGCAAGATCACCAGGGTTGATATAATTAGATGGAGGTGGATGCAAAACTATAGTCTTATTCTTCTTTGTAATGAATTCAGAACCTAGATAATAGTTCTAATTATGAAACTCAATCTCAAGATGTTTACAATATTGGTAAGGTTGTTGATCAACAGGAATAGTAACCTCAATCCCATCATGGAGAAACTTAAGGCATTGATGCAAGGTCAATGAAGCAACCTATACTTCATGGATCCAAGGATGACTAAGAAAGGCAATTCAACATCCACAATATGAAGCAACATATGATGTGAAATGAACCCAAAAATGATTGGTAACCAAATAGTGCTAGTAGACTCCCTTTTGGTGTTGTCATAAGCCTTGATGGTGATCGTCTAAGGATGAATGTCTTTCATAGTGTAGCCCAATATTTTTACTAGCTTAAGAGATATGATGTTCCCTAAACCATTATCTATAAGAACCCACTTGATCTTATGGTTTTAAATGATTACCTCAATGTACAGTGGGTTATTATGGCTTGGTCTAAGTGTAGATATATCTTTTTGATCAAAAATTACTTGATGAAATGAAGAAAAACATCCCACAAGGTTCTAGAACTATTTAGGATTTATATCATTGGGAATAGTGGATTGTTACAAAAGATTATTCAAGATATTTCTATGGACTTCATATGTCCACAAGAGATCTAAAATGAAAATCTACGTAGGGTTTTTGCTTAATTGGTTCGCTAGACTATAATGCTTTTTAATATTGGGATGATATGCTTGGATTTGGTTGACACATTAGTCAGATTTGGATCCATTGGTGCAATGTTCACATTGTGTTCCATGGAAGAAGTAGGCAAAGGGCCTTAAAGAGTAACTCGTGAATGTCTAGTTATGACTGCAAAACTTAGAGGTGGTAAGGACCCAATATAAATATAAGATGAAGGTAAAAGGCCTTGGAGGGTAACTCATGGGCATCTAATTGCATTACTATAATTTCAAGTTGGCAAGGAGCCATTATAATTAGAGGAAGGGTGTTGTCCAAAAATACTAACCCATGAAAATGGAGTTACAACTAAATTATGTGAACTTGACATGGTATTACTAGAGGGAGAGGGTGTTGACCCTATAATAATGGGTCCCATACTATGAGGATCATGAGATGGTTCATGTGGTCTGATAGTAATAATGGCAATGTGGGATGCATTATGGCATGTTTTTGTAACCCAGATTATTAGTATGGGTATTATGATCTTGATTATGCTCATGTTGATTACAATTTTGACCCTGAATCTGGGTCTATTTCTACCTCTGTCCTTGATTTTGTCTTTGTTTTTGGTTATTCCTTGGTGGTGGTTGATTATGTCAAGGAAAGGGCTCCTTTTATATTCACATATCCTAATTTGTGTCATGATTATGGGCTAGTTTAATCTCAACTTCACCACTCTCAATGAGATATTTAATGATATGTCATAATGAAAGTTTCAGCATTCATTCTCTTTATACCAATCTAGTTCAAGTTGATCTTGAGGAAATGGCCTTGGCACTAGTTATACAATCAGGTTAGCTACTATGAGCTTTTGGAATACCATTTCAATTGGTTCTCCCAATTTGCTAAAGACCCTAAAATTATCTTGGTTTGTCCTCCTTGGAGGTTATCTCTAAAAATTAGGTTATGGATTAGGAGGAGGTAATTGTGTATTTGGGGTTGGCAGAGCCTACACCATTTGTATGTGCCTTGTTTTAGTCACCCCATTTCCAACCATGTTCTTGTTCTTGTTAAATCCCTTAGGCTTATCTTGCACAACTATCTAAACTAATGACTGGGTCTGATTCAAAGTTTGAATTTGTGCAAAAATCTTGACAAGGCATTTGATAATAAAATCCTTCTAAATATATACACCCTTGTTGATTATTTCCTAAAATGAGTCAGCACAAGCTAGTTGTAGATTGTGCACGACCTCAGGATGTAAGTTATGTGCAAACATGTTTGCTAACTATTTATCTAGAAAATTATGTTGAAAGTGACCTGATAATTCTCTCCATCTCTATATATATGTAGTGAAGCTTTCTTTATCATGTTATTTGGCTTTACACAAGTCAACAATAGTCAATTCATGCTCAATGTTGTACACGAATTAGTTAATGAACTTTTAAAATAAGCCATTCCAATATATAACCAATCCCTTGGGTAACTTAGGTATCCAATCTAAATATTACCCTGCTAAACTTCATGAGAATAATTAAATTAAGTACACGTTACTATAATCAACCTCTTGGCATAATATGAAAAATACCTGAATTTGTTTACATGGGTCCCCCTTTCCTTTATGTTTATCAAACTTTGGTGCCTCAAAATGAGATCGAAAGGGAACTTGGAGAATAGATAGATCAAATGGATACAAACATATCTCATCAAACTTTTATTTCTTAACTCTATTATTCATCTCTAATCATGTCACAATCTCTTTCATAGAGTTCCACTCTTGCATGTTTGGTGCATTCATGGGTGGAAAATAGTGTTGTTGGGATGGTATGTACCCCTATTTTTGTTTTTGGGGTGGTATGTGCCCCTATTTTTGTTTTTGGGGTAGTATGTGCCCTTATTGTTTCTATTAGGGTGGTATGTGCCCTTGTTACTATGTGGATTTGGTAGGGATGTACACCCTATGATCCTCGACTTGGTTTTGGTTCACTCATTGAATTGAGTAGGTAAGAAATCTATTCCTAAGAATCTATTGCCTTGAATCAACCATGTTCTATTGGTTTTGAGGATTTCTTTGTCTATTCACCAATGTACGTGTTAGTTTTGATGAACTAGCCAAATTATCTTGAGGGATTTCCTAAATTTAAACAGAATGTTTTGGTCTCTAATTTTTTAGAGTGACAAGAGGCTCTTGATGATTAAATAATGTATGTTTTGTGTCTGGCAAAACATTTTACAGAACCTTTTGTGTCTTGCTCTATTCATTCGAGACTCCTTGATCAATTGTTGTGTTCTTAACCAATGTTTGTTGCATAATCTCAATCATGTTTCCTTATTCCTTGGAAGCATCATTGTGGATTGAAGTAGCAACTAGAGAGTCAGTCAAGTTCATAATAAGTTGATCAGCATACCATATACTTATTTTATTAATCTTGGTGACAAGATCTTAATCAGTTGGTTTTGAATCTACAAATATTTCCTTACCCTTACTAGATTAAGAAGGTATGTTTATATTTTCAATATTTATGAAAACTTGCTCTCATTGTTGTTCTCCTTCTCTAAATAGGGTGTGTAATAATTCTATTGGAAAATCTAAGGGTAGTCTAGCACCAGTTTATATCAACCTAAGTGCTTTGTCTTGGTTATCTTGGTAATCCATATATTCTTCATTGGATCCTACTATTGTAAGAATGTCCTCAAAGACAGTGAAATTGCCTTGACCATCATAAAAATGATCATCCTCATATCTAGGGCCATAAGAAACACCACTATGAGTGAACCTTTGAGTCATGTCTAAAAAGGTTTGCTCTATACATTTGACTAGATTTGGAACAATGTTTTACAAATGTTTAAATAAGGTATGGATTTTGATCATTCTTTCAAAAAATGACTAAGGCACCAAAGAGACTATAAAAGGAGGGTGGCGTAGAACCACACATAATTATAAGAATGATGTTCACAAATTTACTCAACCTTGGGTAAAGTTTAAATTGTATGAATCGGAAGAGGGTATGATAACTCAAAAATCCAAGGTGAAAACTAGTACACCAAAGCCTAGATTTTTATGATACATCAATACTGTAAAAGCTAGTTCAACTTCAACGAGTTGCTACTATGAAACTATAAGAAATCCCTTCAGATTAGGAAGGAAACAATATGAACTAAGAAACTCAGGATGTGGAAACATGCAATAATTCCTAAGTATAAAACTAAAACCAAATTGGTAGCACAACACTACCACATGGTAATAGGAAAAGTAGTATAAAATATGTTATAGGACTCAAAGCATTAGTGATACATGAAATGACTTAAGTCCACCAATAATGAGAATGATAATGAGTATATAAATGACCTTCAATTCAAATTAGTAATTGAGACCAAGTTCCCTCAAGTCAAGTATAAATGGCAAACCCAGTTTAACACATCAACCTTATGAACTTAGAAAAGTGCAATTTCAAATTTGAACTATCAATGGAGGACTTAAAGATAAGCTGGAAATTGGTCTAGACTCAAATGGGTAGGATAACTGCATCAATTAGATGATATGACACAATGTTTAAGATGAGAAATTTGAACAAGGAAAAGATTGACTTTCACTTGGACATCGTAATGCCTCCTTGTTCAAGAAATTATGGATAATGTGTTTGGTTATGATGTTTGTTTAAAAGCAAGTTTTGACTCAAATCAATAATCAAGTAATCTAAGACTAAATTAGATAAATACAACTAAGTAATTGTCCTAAGCCCTAAACTAACAAGGTTACATGATATTGTTTAAGTCTGTCTTTATATATACACTCTAGAGGAAATTAAGTATTCATCCAAAATAAAAGTGCATTATATAGTAGGGTATTTTACACCCCCTTCTCTCAAGTGAAAATACGATGACATGGACCTTGGGTTGTACCTTGTATCAATAATATTTTTGTGGTAAGTGGGTTTTGTCTAAAACTCTACAAGTTACGATCATCTAGATTGATCCCATGTGTACAAACTTCATGTTTGTACACAAGAGAAGAGACACATCAATTGAATCCATATCAAATGAATTATTATGAAATGTCTAATCCTTTTCACAACCACCACATCCATCAATTTTTTAGTGTAGTATGATGTCCTAAATGATCATACATTCCTAGTCATCTTGCCACTAATGAAGATGGTTTAACTGCTTAAACCACCATCCCAGTGAGGTGATCCCAATTTATATACCCCCCTATGGAGAGGGGTTGAAGATGATCCCAAGAGATGAAGCCCTAGGTCAAAGCTTCCTTATAGAACCTGTGGGAGGTATTGAAGTCCCCCTCACAATCTAAAATACATGAAATAAAATCTAAGTAAAAAGGATTTATAGGTTATTTTTAGATCACCCAAACCATGCAATTTTTGGGGAGAGCCTAGACAAGTTATTTTTTACACTTTAGACAAAGGCACAATTTTCAATAAAATTGGCACTTTTGATCCCACAAGTTCCTTATAGGGAATGGGGGGAGAGCATATACGTGCAAATTCCATTTTGCAAAAACAAATGATAGATAGCTTATATAAAAAAAACTTTGAAGTGAGTTTGGTTTTAAACACCAAATTGAAGTTTTTGGTGATGTTCTTTGGCCCCTTGGCCTTAAGTTTCAAAAACTTTTAAAAAACAATCATAAAACGTCCAATATAAACATGTTTTTTTTCCTTTTAAAGCACCAAAGGAAAGTTCCTAGTTCTTTTTAAGCACCAAAAAGGAGGTTAAAAAGACTTAATTAAGCTCAAATTGATCACTTTACTCACATGTCCTATATAAAAAATTAGAGAACTTTATTTATCTTTGAAACACTTTTGCTTTTGAAATAAGTAACTTTGGTTTTAATACTCTTGGGTTTATGTTTTTTTTTTTAAACACAGAGATTGACATCGATTCTTGCAAGACCATCACCGGTCAAAACCTAATCGTGGCTAGTAAAAAACAACCATCGATGGTCACCTGTAAACCTAAAGGTAAAAATGTTATGCTTAAATTTTTTTTGTTAAGATAAAATCTCTAGAAGTTAAGCTTTTAGATCAAAACTATGTTCAGACTAGAGACTTAAAAAATCCAAATCATTAGAAACAAACTTGAATAAAAGCCCAAAATGCAAATTTTTAAGCCATATTTCCCCTGTAACCCAACTGACCACGGTTGGACCTAACTAACACTGGTTACTAAGAACCATCATCGATCACTGTGTAACTTGTGTGTGTATAAAAAACATTAAAAACATGTGAAATAAGCTTTAAAATGATGTTTAAGTACTTTTTAATGACTAAATGAAAATGTAACATTTCCATAATTTCTTCCTTGCTTGAATGGACTCTATGGTCCCATCATGTGTGCCAAGATGTAGTGTTGGATTACAAAGTTGGTTAATCAAACATTAGTCATGTAAACACAAAGAATGCATAAAGAACTTAAAAAACTAAGCCAACCTATTCCAATAGGGTTTGCAAATGATAATGAATAAAAATTGAAAGAAAGTAATACCAATTACCTTCCCAAGTGATTCCACCATCCAAGAGTAGCTCCAAGCATGTTTTTTCCCTTGATCTAGTGTTCTTGTCTTTGTCAACAATGGATGCCAAGCTCCTCCATCATCTCAAGATCACTATGCCTAACCTAGGCTCAAGATAAGAAATCTAATCTATACCTATCAAATGAAGCTTGCAAATAAGACACAATGATCAACACAAAGAAAAATTATAGAGATAATTCTACATTATAAGTTTACAATAATTTAACTTGAAAATGATGTTCTATGCCCTTGTATTTATAGATTTTCCAAATGGGTTAAGATCAACCATGACCGTCCATCTCAAGATTGAGATGTGTGGCCATAAATTAATCTAAGATTGAGATGTGTGCCCATAAACTTGATATTTAATGCATTTATAGCTTATGGATGCCACCCCATAGATTATGTCATTAGGTGATGCAGATATTGAGAATAAATTTTCAATAATGAAATAATCAATAATTTCCATGGAAAATCCACTTAAGCTCTTGATTTGAATTAATTATCTTAAATAATATTAATCAATTTTAGTGCAATTCTTTGAAAATTGATGCACAATTAATCAAAATGGTCAAAAATTCATATCATGGGGTTATAATTTGACTCGACAGGAATTAGAAGATAATGTTAGATGCATACAAACTATTATCCCATTAAGGATGTTGCTGATAAAAAATAACAAAGATATGTGACACGTACTAATGAATTAGAAGAAAAGAGTGATCCAGAGCACAAAAAGGCAAAATCATCATTTTGACTCAAAATAAATTGATCAAAGTAAGGAATCACATAAAATGCATTGCCCCATTTAGGGATACATTAACCTAAATTGGCACTTGTATATGACAAGCTTGAACCATTTAGTGCATTTTTAGTTATTTTTACCTAAATTGTGCATTTGAGTACAAATCAAGTAAGATTGACAATTTCAACACAAATGATGTTAGGAATTGGATGTCTACACCTAGTAATCTCCAAATTACTTTAATAAATGCTAAGTTTCCTTAAATTCTGCTAAATTGAAACTCCATGAAGATATTGAGAGAAATTTTATGGTTTTTTTGTTATGGTATCCTGAAGAACCTTTGAGAAACTTAAAATAAGAACACATGAACATGAATGAAACCTCTTAGATAGAATATGTTGTGTTTGATAACCATGGATCATCCTTTGAAATGTAAAATATCTCCAAACCATCTATAGATTGTAAATATAGCATTTATTTATCTTCTTGAGATCCATATGAACTCACACATGTGTAAATAAGTTGAATAATGTCATGGAAAGTTGGTCCATACTCCTAAAAATATTTATAAACTTCCATTTTTCTATCATGATGCTCAAGAAAGGAGAAAACTCAAAAAACTAGTTGCTTGCCTGAATGGAGAAGCCATTGTGAGTGCCTTAATTTGTAGATGATTGTTCATAAAGGAGAGAGATCCAAACTAAGAACCAATTCCCAAATATGGAATATCTCTAAGACCCCTTCCTCTGCCCAAAATTTTAGATCTTGATATTCTCTCTCATGGTTGTACCATCTAAAAACTTGAAGGTCTCTCTCTCTTTGTAAAGAAACTAGTTGGTGTTTGAGGATTGGTTTTGAGCATGTATGAGATCATTTTACCATGAAACTGATTTGGAACACCTATCATAACTCCATACTCAAACTTTTTAGCTCTGATGTATGGAAAAGTTTGCACAAATCCATACTCCCTACATGAAACACATGAAAATAGCCTTTCTCTTGCATATTCTCCAAACTTAAAGATTTGAACCACCAATTTAGGGAAACATTATGATGATTACAAGTCAAAGTGCATGTTAAAACAAGTATTAAGTCCTTTTAGATCAAAATGGGGGTATATTCCACACGTGGGATCTTTTGAAGGCCAAAATATGCTTTAGGCTTACATGAGGAGATATTTTCAAAGTATGAACCCATGTGACTAAACAATAATATGACTATGATGGTGGTTAGAAGTATTATGGATGCTTTAGTGGCCTTATGAGGTCAAAAAATGTCATTTTAAGACCCAAAACCTCTCTTTAAGACCACATACACATAGTTTCATAAGAAGTCTAGTAATGAATATCATGGAAAAGTACCTTATAACCTTCTTGAAAGTTCTTCACGAGGATTCTATGTATGTTCATTGCCACTTTCAAGGCTTATAACCCATTATGCTTGAAAATACTGAATATATCAAAGAATCTCATAGTGAGTCATCAGCTACCACCCCTCATACATCTCCATCAAGGCACTTTAGATCACAAGACCACTTGAATTCTTTATAAAAACATTAAAATGACATTTGATACCATTGACATGACACTAAAACATAATCCTTTCATTAACATACTCATAGTTAATGAACATTATGATGACCATGAAAAGTTTTCATTTATAGGGGTTGGCATTTGGCCTTAACAGACTAAATTACCAACATTTTTGGTGACTCGTAGGGGTTGACTAGCCTGTTGGTCAAAGAGAACATTTTAAAATTTCATGATAATGATAATCTAAAATATGACAACATGATTTTGATGAGTACCTTGGACTGTTAGACAAATTTTATACTTTGTGACACCTTTTCTAACTATAACCAACAACAAAACATAAACATAAATAATAAAATAAACATAACTAAATTAAGAAGCAAACACATCTAACCTAAGGAAACAACAAAATAGCACAACACAACAACAAGGCAACAAACTATTATTTGTGTTAACCACTTATTGAAATAAGACAACAAACTAAAACAACTAACCTGAGGTCAAATTATTTACTCCAGGGTCAAATGGAAAAATTGATTGACTACTATGGCACTATGAAGTTTGATTGCCACATATTAATAGCTTCTTCTTGAAGTTATGAGAATTTGCACATTCATGGCCTCTTGTGTTAGTAACTGGTCCTTCTAGTTCCACTTTTAGGTACATGGATTATACATGTGAGTCCAAGACCCAGTCATACTCCTCCCATATCCTTTTTTCTTACATCAACAATATCAATTCTTCCTCAGTCATGAGCTACTGATGGTCATGTTGGACATCTTGAAGTATCTATTATCTTATGGCTGCAAGGTTGGATTTTAAGAGAAATGCATCTAAATTCATGACTTCTTGAGGCCATTTCAATTCATTTCCAACTTTCAAAAGTGGAGATACATCTAAAGATGGAGTGAGGAATTGATAGCATTGCTTGAAAACCTCAAACAAGTGATCTTTTGATAATAAAACTTCTTGGAATGGTGTGCTTGGAGAGCTAAATCCTTATTGCTTGATGAAACTGCTTCTCCCAACCTAAAATGAATCACCTTCAGGTAAAGAGTAACCTGAATTGATGATATCAAACAAGCCCACTGATTGGTTCTCACCAAGCTCAAATGTGATTGGAATTTATTCAAGTGGAATAGTAGAAGATGTACGAGCAAGTATATCATAGTTTAAAATATCACTTTCTTGTTCATGATCATGAAGTTGTAAATCATCCTTTGTTAGCTCTGATTGGTCATTTGAAGTTGTTTCATCTTCAACATCAACTTGATGATTTGGCATGACTGTTGCAAGTTCTTATGATTTGTGATGATCAACTACCATATGACCAAAGAATTTTTGAGGACCATATTTTTTTTCTTAATGGAAGTGTCTTCTTCTTGTATCTCATCTTGTATTTACATATCATTTTTTTTAGCATTTTGAAAGATTGAATCATGCCTATCCTTACCAAGGTGTGTCTTAATGGTGACTTCCTCCTCTTGCTCACTCAAGTCACTCTCATCTTCTATCATCTTAGTTGAATCTTCTTCATTTGCCTCATAAAGGAGATGTTCCTTCTCAAGGATTGGCATAGTAGACCCTTAAAAATGATCAAAAAGATGAGACAAATCTAATGGTGCTTCCATGAATGCTTCATTCTACTAATGGGACTACTCAATTTTGATAACCATCACTTCCTTTTTCTGTTGCATATTTTTTTGAATAGACTTCCATGAGGGAAGGCCTTGGGCTCTTGAGGAGGGAGGGATGGGAGTTGAATGTTTTCTTGATTGTCCTTGAATTCAACACTTGGGCTTATGCTTGACTACTCTTTTAGACCCTTTGACTGATTACTTGTTTCCAAGTCATGAACTTGGGTTTAGGGACTTCTTCTTTTGTACTTGTTGTAGCCATGGGTGTGACTGGAGAAACTTCCTACTGAGTTTGTGTGGCTTTTGTAGCTACTATTGAATAATATAGATGTTGGTTTACAAGATGAAATTGTGTATCAAGGTGAACCTTAAAGTCTATCACCATAACATTGAATATCTCTTCCTATCAATCAGAAGATGAAGGCCCTTGCATGATTTGTTGTGAAACATATAACTCAGCCTCTTGAAAACATACTTCGTGCACCTTTTGGGGTCTCTTTTGGATAGAATTCCAAGTAGAAAAGGTTGGAAAGGTTTGAGAGGAATTTTGAGGGTTATGGCACACATTTATTTAACATTTTTGAGAGGGAAAAGGTAGTTGAATGGAGGACTGATATGGAATGAAGGAGAGAACATGTTGTTGGTTATGGTGAACCTGGTGTCTCTTATGGACTGTCAACTTTTCTTCAATACCTTCAATTAAATCACCTATGTCAAGCATATCACCACTAAATTTTGAATGGCCTTATTTTATGAAAGATGCCAACTCTTTTTTAGCTTTCTGTAATGAAGCTCTCATACTCTCAATCTCATGCTTAGGGATCTCATGTCCATAGCTCTTTTATGCTTTTCATAACCAAAACAATTTTTGTTTAAATCCTGATATGGATTGTCTTAGAACATGATTAAGATGATTAAGAATGTCATGATATTTCCATGACTGATTAGATTGACAAGCAGGCTACCAAGAAAATGAATGAGGTTCACAAGGAGGGCTAGAGTGGTATCTTTGGTATTGAAAATGATCATAGGCCTAATAATGGATTTCATATTCTTTTTTTAGATTTCTGTAATGAAGCTCTCATACTCTCAATCTCATGTTTAGGGGTCTCATGTCCATAACTCTTTTATGCTTTTCATAACCAAATAATTTTTGTTTGAATCCTGTTATGGATTTACTTAGAACATGATTAAGATGATTAAGAATGTCATGAGATTTCCATGACTGATTAGATTGACAAGTAGGCTACCAAGAAAATGAATGAGGTTCACAAGGAGGGCTAGAGTGGTATCTTTGGTAATGAAAATGATCATAGGCCTAATAATGGATTTCATATTATTGATTGGGGTGAATATAGAGCTGATAGGAATTATAATGGAATGGGAATGAATCACAAGTCTATTGATAAGGAAGTATGTGAAAGGATTCTACCCCATATGCATCCATCACTCAATACAATGCACATGAATGTCAAAAAACTTATGAATTAAAATTGCTCCTTATACCTTTGAAATGATGACCTAGATGAGTACTTAAAGTTGCTTGTGAAGACCAAAATGTTGATATGAATGATCCAATACTTGAATCTGTGTCCCATTAGACGTGCTAGAACTGTTAGCAACCTAAGTTGTACCTTGCTAAAATGGGTTACTCAGATCTCCTTCAAACCTAAACTAACATTGGCTTGGTCTACAGATTGTATGATACATGTAACTTATGCCAAACCTCTAGATTATTAGGCTATCTCCTCTAATGTATCAACTTTGAATCCTTTTCCTAAAATCTATTTACTTTTGGGGTGAAAAGAGTTAGAAAAATAACTGAATGAGAAAACCTATATTAATGATGGTGATGCACCAATACTTTCATCCACTCAAATTAAATTCCTAACAACACTAATGAACTAAGCATGGACTAAAAGACTATCTCTAAGGCTTTATATGCAACAATGTTTCACATGGAGGTCATGGTGATCCGCTTTAACTTGGAGGTGATGGGTAAGAGTTCTAATTTGAGACATTTCCAATCAGGTTACACTTCAAATCTAATCACCAACCTTTAACACTTCATATAACCTGCATAAGACAACTCATCAACATGGCAAGGACACGTTAAGGGAAGATTCATACTATGTATACACATATGAAAAATCATATACACACTATAAATCAATCATAGAGAAGTTAATAGTCTATTTTATTAATCCAAGAGGTTAAAAAAGTTTAATCTTGGCAGAGTTTCCTCATGCCCAAGAGAGGGATCCCTAAAACAAGGCCTAAAAGACTGATTATATAGAAAATGAGAAGAAGAGAAGAATAAGTAGAGAATGGCATAAAGGAGAGGAGAAAATATTATCAATCAATCATTAACTCCAACATGAATTCAGTTACAAATAGTTATAAATAGTCCTATAATCATGCTCGATGCCTTGCATGATCATTGAATGAGCTATTTGGCATTAAATAAATATATTTAAAACCCCATAAAATAAAATAAAATAAAATAATAGTTAAGTAGTAGAGAATAATAAAAGAATAAGTTTTGCATGTATATCCAATATACTAGATCATGTGTAGATATATAATTGATGATCAAATAAACATAATCAATTATCTAGTTATAAATAATTAAATTCAAACTATAGAAAATTTAGTATAAATGATGACCTCTAACAATTAAAAGTTAAAAAAGCAAATGTCTAAAATAAAATTAAAATTAAAAAATATATTAAAATAAATATAAAATTAATATGAAAATTTCATATAAATGTACAAACAAAAATTAAAACTTTTTTTTTATATGAATGTAATAATATATAATTTAAACCAATTATCTAAACATATAAAAATATACATAATAAAAATAAAATAATATTAAAAAAAAATGAAAAAAGAAACATTTAAATATGTAAATCTAATCTCATTTATATATTTATGAATAACTACTATCTTATTGTTTTCTATATTTTTTTAATATATTTTATAGCCTAGAGAATGTTCATAATCAAATAAAGGAGGAGAATGATTGTCACATCAATCAAATTTTTAAGGGTAATTTACTTCATATTAAATCTCCCTTTTTTTAAAATATGGGAAGAATTAAGTAAAGAACATAGAAATTAAGAAGATAATTAAAAGTAAAAATAATTTCAATTAAATTAATTTAAAAATAAGTATAATATATATTTTCACAAACATTTTGATAGGTTTCATTTATATTATTTAAGGTTAAAAGACACATAAATTATCATTATTATTAATAATGTTAAATATATAATTATGAGTTTTTTTTTTTTTAAATTAATTAATTAAATATTAAATATATATTTTTTAATCAATTTAAATTTAAATAAATTAATATTTTAAAATTACAAATAAATAAAATTAATTTAATATTATAATTATTTTTGATGAAGTTAATCTTAAAATATTTAAATTATTTTTAATTAAAATATAAAAATGAAACAAATTTATAGAAATAAAATTTGGGACCATTTACTTGTGTAGACAATTGATTCAATGAATATTGAAATTCAAAATAAAATTATCTATTTTTTTTGTCGTCTTGCTTTCATAAATTATGATTACAAATATTAATGTCCATATATATATATTTTTTAAATCTTCTTTAATATACTTTATTATGTTATATTGGTGCTTTCCAAATATTTTTTTATATTTAGTTTTTAGTTGTATAATCATAATTTTTTTATTAAATATAATAATTTTTAATAGGTATGATGGATGTTCAAGCTTGGAAATGATGGCATCTTGGTAACAAGATATTTGTCTTTTATTTTTGATATTTTCATCCTCCTAGATATTTTTAAATATATATTATTTTTATTTTTAATCTTAAATTGATATTATATATGTATTATTTTATTATAAATGTCTAGAAAATTTAATCAATTATCACAATATTTTCTCAATCCTATTTCTAAACCAAGATGATTTAGATATAATAATTTTAAAACAATCATATAAATATATATTAATATTTAATAATAATTATAAAAAAATAATTTGATAGACAAAAAATTAAATTATATTTCTAGATAAAATAATGAATCTTTGTTAATGCCTCTAAAACTAATATTAAAGAAAGAAATTTAAACTTAAATTGTGAATAAAAAATTATTATGACAATTTGTTATAAAGAAAATTATTCATCCTTAATACTCATAATAAATTAACTTAAAATTATATTATAAATAATTATTAACAATTAAAATATATAGTTGCAATACTTAACCTTTGTATCAATTACATGTGGATTACCCCACGTACAATGGGATTTTATTTCAAATTTATTTTAAAAAAAAAAAAATCCAGTCCAAACGATTTTTTAAATTTAAAGGTATATCACATGAAGATGCTCGTTATAATATTAAAACTATATCACATGAACACTCAGGATATATCACATAAAGATATGGTTATGAACGATTTCGACATGTTTAGATTTTTTAAATTCATTTCATTGTTTCTTAAATTTTGATGCGTTTCTATTCCATTGGGATTTCGACATGTTTAGATTTTTTAAATTCATTCCATTGTTTCTTAAATTTTGATGCGTTTCTATTCCATTGGGATTTCGCAACTTTCGTTTTTATGGATTCAAGTAGGATTTGATGTTGGAGAGATTAGAAATACAAGATCCGCAACTAATGAGGTGCAGTGTGACAGTAAATAACTGACGGATAAATATTATCGCTTATTGCCGACATTGGTGCACATAAACCCTCGCTACCCTAAACAAACAAGGGATCTCTTTCCGAACCGTTTTGCCGAGGAATCCGCCGCCCATACGGGAAGGTCAGTGAAATATAGCTGCAAACAATAAGAATAAAAATCTGCATTAAACCGTCCCTCGGAATTGTGGAAGCATTGACTGTCAGTAACTGCGGAAAAACACGCAGCGTCGTCCATGAATGACAGCCTGCAATTGCCTTTTTAATTGTTTTCATTTCAATTCACGAGCAAAGGCCCAAAATCTTGGCCTTTTACACATCCTTACAACATTATTTATCCGGAGAGATGTCACGGGCTCGAGTCCGACTATGGAAACTTTTCATTCGTTTAGGCTTATAAGAAGCCAAGCACAAGAATGGAAATTTCTTGGATTATTTGAATCGGAGCCGTTCCACGGCAAAGATAGCAGATTCGATTTAGCTTCCGGTCACGAGATCGAATCCTTCCCTAGAAAGGAAAATTATGGAGGGCGTCTTTGACCTAGCCGCTGCCGTAAATGCAACCCTGAAAGCCACAACGAATGCAACATGTTTCAAGCCTATGAAGACTACTTCCAACGGGGGATGGCAAGGCGATAGTCCGGTGCATTTTGCCCTCCCGCTGCTGATCCTCCAGATCTGTCTTGTGCTGGCCGTGAGTCGAACCCTCGCCTTTCTGCTCAAGCCGTTGAGGCAACCTCGCGTCATAGCCGAAATCATTGTAAGTGCCCTTTCCCATAATATTTTCTTTAAAGAATCTGTTTTTCCGCATGAAATATCTGTTCAAAACCCTGTAGTTGTATCTTTTTATTGCTTTCATTCCAGTTAGAAATCAAAATGTATGGAGCTCGATCGCTAGACATGTAAACTGCAAAGAGTCCGTTAAATTTAGATGAAAATACTTAAATAAAGATTTTGTTTGAAAATTTCCGTCAAAACTAATTTTAGGCATGCAAAACTTTCGTTTGTCGTTGCGCAGTGAATTTTGCATGATTATCAGACTGAAAACATCTCCTGCCACACATTGTTTCCGCGTTGTTCCGAACCTGCGGACTTTATAAATAATATTCTCATACTACACACGTTTATGTAAGGTCAACCAAAAGTAATTCAAAACGATTAGATTGGAGAACTATTTCTTTTCGGTTATGATTACAGTTAACATGTTGAACGGGCAATGCAGTAAGATCCGTGGTGGCTGGGGCTTTAGTCAACCTATTCACCTGCAGCTCCTCTGCTACTTTATAGCACCCCTCAATAAATTTATCCAGTTGCACATTTTAGTGGACATAGGATCTTTGCTCGCTATCTTTTTCTTTCTAAATACTGCCAAATATTCACCGTTGCTTTTGCTTTCAGTGGACCAATCATGCCGAGGATAGAAATTTCCGGCCTTCTCTCTTAAAATAATTTATCGGTGTAGATGAAAGATAAGATACCAAGCGAATATTTTGGGGAGTTATGATAGCCGTATGAAATTGTTGCCTTTAATGATTGTAATCTGGAGAGTCATTAATGGTCGACGCTTCCAGCTTTTTCTCCCCACTTTCCCACTGACTCTCGACTGATATTTTACTATAATACGTGTACACTCTCATGTCCATGATCTTTCTGTTTACACGGTTTTTTTGGTATGTTTTTCGGATGCTTTTAATGGGATACTCCAACCATCCGTAATATTTTTAGTTTTTTTCGGGAATGCTTTCGGATGATTTTCCTGAAATACTCCAACCTTCATTTTTTCCTTTGTTAAGATCTTGGACATCTACTAAACCATGCAAGGAATGTCAGAAACGGGTTGAGATCCATTGTGAGAACGGATCTGCTATGAGATGCGCACAGGGCGTCGCCAATAGTGTTGGCAGGGACCGAACCATGACCTTCGCTGACCACGTTGGCCGCATAAAAACTGTATGATGTTCCCTTCAGTTGTTCTGTTTCTTTTTTTTTCTCGGTTTCTTTCTTTTTTGTGGGCTAGGATAATAAACAGCATGTAAAATTATACCTGAAACAAGCCTAGTTTGCCAGATATCTGTATGAGTAGGCATAAGGCCGTATAAATGATTTTTTCTGGATTGGTTCTTCCCCATTCTAAAATAGTAAGTTTTCCAAGTTATGCAGAACTGAAAGGTGGTACCATAAACTGGTGTGGTGTGTATTAATTGCGTATTATTTATTATTTTTCTATTTTTATCAGGCCCAGGGTGACAGGCCCCAAACCTACTGCTGCGCTCTTAACTCGAACTGAAAACTTTTCCTTTCAGACAGCTTAAGATGCGACTATAGCATTCCCGCGCATGCACAGGAGAAATACAAGTGGCAAATGGAATCTCTTTAAAATAGTCCTTACGTGTCTCGGGTTTAAAGCCTATTGGTATGACACGTACATATATCATTAAAAATCGTACTTGCTACACTTGATTAGTTATCAGACATGAGACTTGAAAAACTCTATTAGGACCCACCAAATTTATTTCCTCACAAAAGGTCTTGTGGGTGTTAATGAATCGAGGGCAAGTGTTATACCAACCGCCTGAGTGGGAAAATTGAAGGCTAAAGACTAAGAGGAACGATCAATCATACCCCACCCACTAAGCAAATGAAGAAGTGGGTAAAGTGCCGGAAGAAACAGAGAGATTTTTCAGGCTCAGAGTCTTATTTTGAATTTTTATAGGAGATGTCATCCATCATTTGCATGGGTGATATTAGTGTTTACGAAGTGATTTGAAAAAGTACAATGTTAATTAAATTTTATTTTTAAAAAAGATAAAATAAAATATGTAATTTTTTTTAAGTATGAAAGAAAATTAAGTTAAAATAAAATATCTAATTATTTAAATATAAAATTTGTAATTAGAAGATAGAGAATATCAAATATATTTTAAAAGAAAGTTAAATATTTTTTAATCTTCATAAATATGTAGGTACTTGATTTTGAAGATAAATAATACTAGTTAACTTAAAATATTGTGAGTATTAATAGTCATTTGTATTAGTATTTTGTAAAATATGATCTTTTTATTTCATTATATATATAAAAAAAAAGATTCAATATGTATTTATATTTTAGACATCATTTCAAGTGTTTTATGTCGAGAACTCATAAGTACTCACAACACTATATCAATTACATTAAATTAGAGAGTAAAACATATTTGATCTAAATATAATAAATAAAGACCTATCTTATTGCCTAGGATAATAATAAGGTTGATGAATGAAAGTACTTATGAAAGATCCCTTCCCAAATCTGATCCAAATTTATCAGTTTAAGTGGTTTGACATTTCATCAAACACTTAGGATGCAACTGCTAAGATCTGATTTCTAGTTGTTTACTTGTAATTTTATACTTGTTTCAATGCATGTAAGATATAATAGATGCCTATAGAGGAAATGCAATACTTATCATAATGTAAGACCAATGGAAATTTTTATTTCATTATGCCATAGGTTTTTACATTAAACTTCAAATCTGATCCAACACTAATCAGAACATAAAAACCATTAGATTTTTCCTAACATAATATTATTTCTAACAAAAAAGAACTACATTAACTGCATACCCAAAAAGAGCTGAATCTTCATCAATGCACTACTAAAAATGATGGTCCAAACGCTAGAAATGATCATGAAAGACTGGTAAAATTACTGCAGAGTGATGGCAACAAACTCCCCACTCAAACCCTAGCTATAAGGCCCTTAAATCTGATATAAAATCCCTGATTGCAGAATACATTTCACTCCCTTACACAAACAAAAGTATCCAATAGAAGGTTTCCATCCCCTATCGCTGAACTAAAAGAGGGTTTTTGTCCTCAATCAATTTTCATCTGAAGCGCTACTCCAAATTGCAAAAATCTATTTTTGAGAAAATGACATGAATGAATGCCAAAAGACTTGCTCAACCTTATTTTATACTTTTTTCCCAAACTCTCCAGAAGCTTCCTTTTTTTAAAAATGCACTTTTTAATTTAAACACCCTTTTAACTCTGAAAATGACATTTTCATTAAAATAATGCTATTTTGACACGCAAAGTCCCTATTTAATGCATCCATTAATTAAAGCATCTCAACCCAGTTTCGATGAGCTATAATACTAAGGGCCTTCTTAAATATTTTAATTAATTTTTAGTAACCTTAGTAATTTAATTAAAATATAACCATTAATACACTCATTTTTGCAAAACTGTCAGAAAGCATCAGAATCAAAATCTGACTGCACTAGAGTGATACCGATGATGAATAATGAAAATTGAACCCAATTGGATGACTTGCTATAAATAGATGCTCTCTCCAATAATCTTGGAGAACACACCAAAAGCTAGAAATCATTTCAAAAAGTGGCATAAGAATCCTCTAGACCATCTGAGCTCATCATCAACATCAACATCAAACATCCTCTCAGACAAGGCTAATGGTCACCAAGAAAGTTGAAGCCAACTAAAATACTGAAGCGACCGAAAATGGGGACATTACAACCTAGAATAATTGATAATTAATAAGGAGGTTTTAATTTGCATACTTAATTTATAACTGTGTTGCAGGGGTACGCCCCCAGCGCAACGCCCCCTGTTCGGAGGCGCCTCCGAGGGGTCCCCGAAAATTTTCGGCGACTGTCGTGGAAAAAAAAAATAGAAAACGTTGTCGGAGTTCAGAACGCTGTCGGAGTTGCCTTTCAGTGCGATTTGCACTTGAAAAATGAGCTTGATCAATATAATGGGATCCTTGCGAGAATCGTGGCATGGATTTTAACTTATAACTACTATGGGGGGAGGGTGTTCTTTGAATTCCCTTGCGGGAAAGCAAGTGAAAAGACGGGAAAGATACTGTTCCCCACCTTGCCCGCAAACAATTCTGGATGCTCGAGTTGGGAAATAAATGGAAACTATAATTTATAAATTAAAAAATATATAAATATTTAGTTTTTAAAACTTTAAATATTTTACAAACAAATAAGATATTGTCAAGGAACCTAGAACAATAAACATGCTCCGATGCCTACTTTGTCAGGATCTTGCTCCCTCAATAAGAGCACAAATATGATTACTCTGTATAAGCAACTAATCACAGAATTTAACCAGAAATATAAAGTAACTAGAAATATGAAACAACACAGGAATTGAGAGACAATACACTATCTTGTATTAATATCATACAGAAGAATATACAATAAAGAAGATGCCACTTCTTCTTCCACCTCAAAGGTTCGCCACACCTCAAGACCTTCTTCCCTCTCTCTCTTGGTCACAACAATCAATTCCAATACAAAATTGATGTTCACCTCTCCAACCAGTCAGTAACACGCTGCCAATTCACCAAGTACACAACCGTACTCCAAGTAGATCTCCTGCTCTCTGCTGCTACCTGCAAATCACTAGATCTTACTCACCATTGTAGATCTCCTATACAAAGTCATGCACACATGCTGACCAAGATCATACACATACGAAGAACTCTGCTGATTCTCCAAACTAGTACCCACCTAGGTACTGTGGCACTAGGAGGAACGCACCATTGCTCTCCTCTATCTGAAGGAGCTTATTGCTCTCTTACTCACTAGCTACAAGTTTACAATACATCCCATGAGTCTATATATAGATCTCATGCTTACAATAATTAGACTAACCTAATTACAATAACTAAACACGCAACTCAAGACTAAGACTAGCCTTCGACATGCAAACAAACAGTCCAAAAATAGACTCTCCTAGATCAACATGCAAACTGCATGTTCACGCACAGGCTGCCGATGCCGGCTCCTCCATGACCGATGTCGGTCGACTGGTAACCGACGCCGGTTGCTTCTTCTTTGATATCTGACCGACGTCGATTGATCAGACCAACGCCAATTTCTCTGCAACTGGTTCTGCAACTCTCCGTAACTTCTCTTTTTTGCATCCTGGTGAAGCTTTTAGCTCACAACCTAACAATCTCCCACTTGAAGATAAATAGCTGCACTTGTACCTTTACCTGTACAATGTCTAAATTATTCCCTGGCTTGTATTCCTCTTCAAGATCAATCTTGAAGACCAACCACCACACGACCTGTGATGCTACCCCTGTCATCAAAGTAACCTGCCACATCCAAACCTACATATCCATGTAGTGAAGACCTTGACCCTGCATAACGAGAATCCCTGCTGCTGATCCCACTGAACTGCCCTCCAGTACTCCTTCCCCGAATTGGCTCCATACTTTCTGACAACTCTCACTGATTGGGAAAACTTAAGTCTACACTAGACCTCATGTGATTTCGAACCCTGTTCCAAGCTAAGCTTGAACTGTCCAGCCCTTGGTGTGCTTTTCGATTTTGCATCCTGCATCATGAACCCTGCCAACACCATCTTCACATCAGCTCCCACTGGAGATCAAATCTCCATGTCTCTTATGCCAACGAAGTTTGCTGCTCTAAATTCTTCATGACATACCTCTGAACTAACCTACCCTTAGCTCAGCAAATCCCTGTATGTACAAAACCTGCTAGCAAATTACCCACATACAGTAACTGGATAATGTCGTGACTCATCATCCACCTAGTAAGACAAAACCACAATAGTTACACTGACATTAACTGAAGCCATGCTTAGTCATCCACCTGTCAAACCTGTACCACTATCCTGCAGCTTCCTCAAGACCATATGCCTTGGCCTTCCGTCTCTCGTATCCATTCACTCTCTTCTTTAACTTGGAAATCCATTCCGTCTCTCAGTGCTTACTTCCAGCTGACAACTCTACCAACAAATACCTGTTTGGTTCTTCTCCAAGGACTCACTCCTCATTCATGTCAAGCTCCCACTGTATCTGGACTCTACCTGCATTGCCTCTTTGCATCTTCCTGGTTCTTGACCATCAATAAGCAATATAAAGAAGGTGAACAACGAATATGAGGTTCACTTACCCTATCTGACCTCGACATGAGCATTTGAGACTTATTTGTCCACCCACCATCTGTACCAGTGATCGATCTCGGCCGTCTCCCAGTCTGCTCCCGACCGATGTCGGCTCCCTCTACTGACCTAAACTGCCGACGTCGTTTCCCTGGCTGACGCCGGTGTCTTTTCTACCGACGTCGGTTCCTTATGACCGACGTCGGTCTTCCTACTGCCGATGTTGGTTATTGTATGACCGACACCGGTACCTGTGTTCGTCTGTGAGTGATAACTTTTTACTCGCGAGCTCTCCATGGATCAAAACCCTGTTCAAATCAACATAGCTCTGCTCAGAATAATTCAGTCTCCTCACCTGATCTCTGTCCGTCATCTCCTCCATGAACACCAAGGCTTTCTAATTTTTTAGCTTGTCAAAGACATCTGACTTCCGCTTCAAAACCTGCATTCTCCTTCTACATATGTGACTAAGCGTACGAAGCCACATCTCTGCAACAGAAGGTGAATCAGTAATATAAGTAGATAGATAAAGGATACCTACTTTCTTACCACTATCTAATTCAAGTATATCCACTATGAGAGTTACAGTGCATCTCCCATCACCAAAATTTTTTGCAGAAATTAGACTCATCTCCAAGACTGGTACCTGCATGACTTCTTTCACCACTTTTGTGTTATCCGCCTGCAATTTCAGCTTCACTTCCCCTTCGTCAATAATCTGACAAGGCTCTCCAACCCCTAAATAAATCTCTCCAAAGTCTCCAAAGACATACCCATGAAAAGATGCTCTATTTCGGGCTGCATGGAAAGAGGCAAAAGAATCTGTAAACAAAGATTCCACTTTATCCAGAACATACTGTGCAACATCCCCTGCAACATCTGCTCCTCCCTGCTGATCTGCTACCAACCAACGATCTCTTTTTACCTGCTCTTTCTTTCCATCAATCAGACCATTCGTGTTATTCAGTTTCTCCATTCGTAGCTTACTATCTTCTGTCGTTGCTATACTCCCACTCAATCTGAAACCCCTGTGAGTGACCTGTAATCAAAAACACTACCAGATCTGAACCACCTGTTTGTCAACCCAACCAAAAGCTCTGATACCACTTGATGGTATCAGCTCTTGAACCTACAACCAAGGCTCTGATACCACTTGTCAAGGAACCTAGAACAATAAACATGCTCCGATGCCTACTTTGTCAGGATCTTGCTCCCTCAATAAGAGCACAAATATGATTACTCTGTATAAGAAACTAATCATAGAATTTAACCAGAAATATAAAGTAACTAGAAATATGAAACAACACAGGAATTGAGAGACAATACACTATCTTGTATTAATATCATACAGAAGAATATACAATAAAGAAGATGCCACTTCTTCTTCCACCTCAAAGGTTCGCCACACCTCAAGACCTTCTTCCCTCTCTCTCTTGGTCACAACAATCAATTCCAATACAAAATTGATGTTCACCTCTCCAACCAGTCAGTAACACGCTCCCAGTTCACCAAGTACACAACCGTACTCCAAGTAGATCTCCTGCTCTCTGTTGCTACCTACAAATCACTAGACCTTACTCACCATTGTAGATCTCCTATACAAATTCATGCACACATGCTGACCAAGATCATACACATACGAAGAACCCTACTGATTCTCCAAACCAGTACCCACCTAGGTACTGTGGCACTAGGAGGAACGCACCATTGCTCTTCTCTATCTGAAGGAGCTTATTGCTCTCTTACTCACTAGCTACAAGTTTACAATACAGCCCATGAGTCCATATATAGATCTCATGCTTACAATAATTAGACTAACCTAATTACAATAATTAGACACGCAACTCAAGACTAAGACTAGCCTTCGACATGCAAACAAACAGTCCAAAAATAGACTCTTTCGGATCAACATGCAAACTGCATGTTCACGCACAGGCTGCCGACGCCGGCTCCTCCATGACCGATGTCGGCCGACTGGTAACCGATGCCGGTTGCTTCTTCTTTGCTATCTGACCGACGTCGGTTGATCAGACTGATGCCGGTTTCCCTGCAACTGCTTTTGCAACTCTCCGTAACTTCTCCTGTTTGCATTCTGGTGAAGCTTTTAGCTCCACAACCTAACAGATATACAATTAAATATTAAAAAATATATATAATAAAATATAAAATACAAATTTAAAAACTTAAAAAAATTAAAAAATAAATAATATTTTAATATATAAATATAGAATATAATTTATAAATTAAAAAATATATAAATATTTAGTTTTAAAAACTTTAAATATTTTAAAACAAATAAGATATACAATAAAATATTAAAATATATATATATATATATATATATAATAAAATATTAAAAATATATATATAATAAAATATTAAAAATATAATATAACTATTAAAAATAAAATAAAATTTAATATTAAAAATTTAAACTAAATACTATTTAGTTTTTACATTTTACTTTTAATATTATAATTTATATTTTATTTTAAATTTACAGTTTACTATATCTTTAGGTAGTATTTAAATTTTATTTTTAATTTTAAAATTCTTTTATATATATATATATATATATATAGAGAGAGAGAGAGAGACGTACCCACGACGTATCCAAAGCAAGGTTTTTGAAAAATGACGTACCCGCGTACCCGAATCATACCCGTACCCGTATCCAAACAACGTAGATTTATAATTTCTTTGAGTTCTGATAGAGACTATAAGTGTGGAAAATAAGGTTTTAAAACGTAGTAGAACTGCAGCTAGAAAGAAGACAATTTTTTGATATAGTAACCAGAATCAAATTTTTCCAATAGTGACATTGATTCATGAGCATCTAAGGTGAAGAGCAATCTTGAATCAACCAAAAATATGTTATCTTGAGTTATTATTTTGTTTTATGTTTGTGGCCTTATTTTCTTAAGCATGTTAACCTCTAAGAATGATGTTGTAAAAGTATTCCTTGTTGTGGACAAAGTGCAAAGTTGTTTTATATGTTTCTATCAATGTGTGTGCATTGTTAAGACATGGACATTTGTAAGAAATGGTTATTAAATTTTGGTAAGAATAATATGATGAATTTTTTTTATGCTATAGTTCCTGACACTTACAACATCTGTTCCAAGTTTCAGACCATTTGGAATTACTACATAAACATACTGACTATTTATTTTAGGCTATCTTTGTGACACTTCACATGATGGATCTTCACTTGTGATTAGAATTGGAGATGAAAATTATTGATATCACATAACTTGACACTTACAACCTCTACACAAAATTTTAGATCATTTAAATCTGCAATGAAAGCATACCATTTGATCCTATCAGGACTCTAAGAAGGATGTTTCTCCTTCTTCGATAATAATTTGATGATAAAATTTGGTGTGATGGTATTATATGACACATGAAACATATGTGCCACATTTTACATCATTTAGAGTTACATCAGTAATGTACCATCCATTTCTATTAGATTGTGTCATTTGTGTAGTCTATGACACTTGGCAGGAAGGTTCTTTACCTGTGGTAAGAATTAGATGACAACGTTTGGTGAGATGGTTTGAATTTCAATGTAGAAGTTTTATTTCAAAGTTTAGGTAAATTGGATAAACTAAGGTAAATTTATGGGTAGATGAAAGATAATGGGGGATAAAAGGGGGCTTAATGCGACACTTTTCTTCTGAATATGGCAATAGTTGAATTTGGGGAGAATTTTAGAGGCACTTAGAAAAATAATTTGATAATAATGTAAGATTATGTATTGTGGCAGTCTTAATGTATTTTATGATTTTTTTATTTTTCAATACCTAGATGAGAAAAGTATGCGATATTAACACATTTTTTATAATAGCATGATACTTTTTTGTGAAAACATAAGGAGACTACACATGCGTATGGACACACTTTTTTGAGTAAATAGATCATTTTTTAATGATATATCATATACGGATAGAGGAAATGTCAAAAATTGATGAAAATATTTTTCCACACACACATAATTTTACAAGTCAAGATAGCTAGAAGATTGAAAATACAAGTGTACAAACATAACTTTTTGACCTTAACTTCATGAAAAACTTTTTTTTTCAAATCATGTATCCAACGACATGTAGATTTTTTACATATAAGTTTTATACACTTTTGATTAACGGTTAAAATTTCATAAAGGTATTTGTAAAGATATATGTATAGATTATAATTAGGTATGTTTTTTATAAATTAAACAATAATTAAAAATCATATATATATTATATATATATATATATATATATATATATATATTCAAAAACTACATTCTTCCCTCCACAAATATATATAATTTTTATTTTTAAATAATAAAATATGTTTGATCAAATGTGTTCACGAAGATAGAAAAAACACATAAATTACCTAAAAGTCATGTTGGTTGATCCATCACAGGTTTTAGAGTAGGTTCGGACCCCCAAGCCTAAATCTAAACCATTTTTGGAGGGAAACTCAAAAACTTAAAGAGTAACTATTTTAAAGGGCTTTAGAAAAGAACATGCGCCCTTTAAAACATGATTTTTGGAGGGGATGTTAAAATTTTTGAAAATTTTGAAGGAAAGGATGTATGCCCTTTGCTAAAGGGCATATTACCTATGCAGTTCAAAGGGTGTACATTGTTTAGCAAAGGGTGTACACCCTTTGTTTTTTGTGTTTCGTATTGTTCATTTGTTATTTTTAGTATATATTTAGTAAAATAAATTTAAAAGATAAGAATATAAAATGTTATATAAATTAAATGTAAAATTATTACAAATTATAAGAATATAAAATGTAATATAAATTAAATATAAACTTTTTATATTTATTTTACTAAATATAACAAATTAGGGTCATTATGCATCCTCTGAAATCAATTCTATAGTTGTAAATCATACGCTACTATGCCCATTTTACCAATGTTCCTATTCACTCATTGACTATTCACTCTCTAACCTATTATGATAATGCACTTTTTCAACTCTTGTTTCTTGAATACTCTTTCTCTGTGTAGGTAGGTCGATCAATGCCCATCCAACACAACATATGACCTTTAGTTCACAAATGACCTCTCCTGCCTATCTATATATACTTAGCGAACCATCAATTTAGCTTTAAATATATCAAATAGACTGGGAAATAACATTGTCAATGGACCACTAATTTGACCATTTGAAATCCACCTTCCCTTCCCAAATATATAAAATAAGGCTATCCTACCTAGGTCGTTATTCCCATATCATATTCATTGTCTAGGTTATAATGTTAACACCATTCTAGATGGTGATATTATCATCTCATAACCAGCTTATTCTAGGTGGTGCCATTCTCATCTCATAATCATGTTATTCATTATGGGTTATAAGCAGAAGGCTTGAAGGTGGATTTGGGCCAAATTTATAAATAATTTGTGGGATTCTCGATCAATGGGTCTCAATATGCATAAATTACTATCATGTAGCATGCATCATATAACATACATATAGTTGTGATACAATCACTCATACATGGCATCTACCACATACATAGTTCTACATGTAGGTATGTTGTCACTCATACATAATATCTACTTTTAGTCATGATACAGTCACTCATATTGGACATGAGTGGAACTAATCACCTTAGTACACTCCATTTAGAATATATATAATTGAAACACCATTCAAGAGTCATCCTAAAAAAATAGCATTTACTTTGAAACACTATGAGTCAATCCTCATTATCCCTAATCACACCTTCATCAACCCTTATCATCCCTAATCATATGTAATCACTCCCTCATTATCCCTCACTGCCCCTCATCATCCCTAATCATTCCATTATTGACCATCAACATCCCTCATCATCTCTAATCACTCTCTCATTGGCCCTTATCATCCTTAATCATCCTTAGTCACTCCCTCATCATCATTCATTCTCTTTCATAATTCCTAATCACTCCCTTATTATCCCTAGTCACTCCCTCATCATCCCTAATCATCTTTAGTCACTCCCTTATCAGCCCTTATTGTCCCTAATCACACCCTCATCAACCCTCATAATCATTAATCACTCCCTCATTGTCCCTCATTTTCCATCATCATCTCTCATCAACCCTAATCATCCCAAATTACTCCCTCATCAGTCATATCCATCTATCATCATCTCTAGTCATAGCCTCATTGACTCTTATTTCCCATCATCAACCATAATCACTTTCTCATCAGCCCTCATTATCCCTTATTATCCCTCATCATCCTTTGCCATCCCTAATTATTCCTTCACCATCCCTCATTATATGTAGTCACTCCCTCATTGTTTGTCATCATCCCTAATCACTCCCTCATTATTGACCCTCATCATCCCTAATCACTCCATCAACCCTCATTATCCCTCATCATCCCTAATTACTCCCTAATCGATCCTCATCATTCCACATTATCCCTAATTATTCCCTCGCCATCCCTATTAAAAATTTTATCATCCCTCATCATCCATAATCATCCCTAATAATTCCCTCATTGGCTCCCATCGATCCTAGTCATCCCCTCATTAGCCCCCATCATTTCTCATCATCCCTAGTCATTCTTTCATCATCCCCCATCATCCCTAATCATTACCTCATCATCCCTAATCACTCCCTCATTGATCCTAATCATCTCTCATCATCCCTAATCACTACCTCATCAATCCTCATCATCCTTAATCACTCCCTCATCATCCCTCATTGTCCCCCCTCATTATTTCACATCATCCCTAATCACTCCTTTATCAACTTTCATCATCCTTGATCACTCCCTCAACGATTCTCATCATCCCTTATTACTCCCTCCTAATCCCTCATCATCCTTAATCACTCTCTCCTCAACCCTCATCATCCCTAATCACCCCCTCATCAACCCTTGTCATCCCTAGTCACTCCCTCATTATCCCCCATCATCCCTAATCACTCTCTCATCCCTCATTATCCCCCATCATCCCTAATCACTCCCTATTTATCCCTCAACAGCTCTAGTCATTTCCTCCTCATCCCTCCTCATCCCTAATTACTCCCTCAAATACCTTGATGGTGGGTGCAGTGGTTTCCTGCTTGTGCCTAATTAGCTTCTATTCTAGTTCTAAATTTTAATCACTCAAATAAAGCTTAAATAAACTTTTATTTCACTCAAATAAATAATTCTTATTTCCAAAAATCCCTTTCACTCATGGCTCCAAAACTCACTTGATGAACAAACAACTTTTCTTTAACTTGACTAAGCTCAAATCAACTCTTCTTAGATCTTATTTATAGTCATTTGGATGTGTGGTAGTTCAATGTGTTACCATTACTTTGGTAGATCCATTTAGATCTATGGTATTCATATTTGTATTTGTTTTTAAATACTCTATTTATATCTTTGGTAGTTAGGTATTCTTTTTTTGTAGCATTGTGTGAGTATAGGAGTCATGAACCTTTCCCTCAAAGGCCAGATTGAATGAGAAAAAATAAAAGGCACATTTCATACATAGTAGATATTGATCCAAAAACTAAAGTTAATTATTCTTACATAAGGAACTATCCACCCATTATAGATAGAGATATAGAGTAAGGGATCCCCAACACTACGAGATATATAGCTAGGGGACCACACAACTGGGATGATGGATGCATGTGATTAAAAAACCATGATTGACTATTGGTGTTGAGATAAATGAATTTATCTTCTTCTCCTCTCTATAGTGTTGAATAAATTCTATCATTACGGATTTGTAAATTGATATGTTTATGATTCCCACTATCACTATTAAGAATATCTATTATGATCCTCACTCTACACTAAAATATCTATCATGATACTAATCCCCACTATCACTATCACTAGCCAAAATCTCTTTAAGATTAAGTATATCAAGAATTATTTTTAAATTCATAATTAGCTAGGTGATCTAGGGTTTGGTCCACTTGGGGTGCTCCTCTAGCCTTAGGTCGATGTACATGGCCCATTCCAAACACCTGATTATATTTTCTCCTAATTTGGTTAAAACTATGTGACTGGGGAATATATCCATGTACAATGAAGACTCAAGTTGACCACAAATTTATGTCATTGTCATACAAACCAACCATTTTACTATACATCAACATGATTATGTCATTGATCATGGTCTAGCACATAAATGTATATGGTCATTCATAGTCAAATGCTCTCCAATATTTAGTTAAATAATTGTGGTTTATGGTCCCACTTTCAAGGTCTTATATGCAAAAGATATCACTCTACTACTTAACTTAACAAACCTCATGTGTCTTAGATTAGTCACTATATGCTTATTAAATATTTGTAATAGCCAAATCAAATTACACCATCATTTTAGCTACAATCTTAGAAATGATTAATCGTCAAATGTTAATTTTAATTAAGCGTATGCAAAGGATAACATCTATGTTATCATATAGGCAAGTCATTATATTACTATCAATAAAAATAAGACCTTAGTGATAACATATAATCAAATCTAAATGACTGTTAATAAAAATAGCATAAGGCCCATGTTGATGAGGGCTAATGAGGGTTGATTTAATTATAATTAGGAACAATGATGGCTAATGACAAAGTGATAAGGGATAATGAGAGACTGAATAGGACTGATGAAGCATGATAAAGGATGATGAGGGAGTTATTACTTATGATAAGGGATGATAAGGGAGTGATTACTGATGATAAGGGAAAATGAGGGATGATGAGAAATGATGAGGATTGATAAGGAAGTTATTAGAGATGATGAGGGCCAGTGAGGGATTGGTTATACTTGATGAGCGATGAAGAGGGATGACAAGGAAATTATTTGGGATTATGAGGGATGAGGACAAAGTGACAGGGTATGATGAGAGATGATGGAGTGATTAGGGATGATTAGTAATAATGAGGGATGATTAAGGATTATTTAGGGACAATGAAGGATGATGAGGGCCAATGAGGGTGTGACTAGGGACTATAAGGGATGATGAGATTTAATGAGGGTGTGTTTAGGGAAAATTAGGGTCGATAAGGGAGTGATTAGGTATGATGACAGATAATGAGGGAGTGACTAGGGATAATGAGGGTTAATGTTGGAGTGATTAGAGATAATGATGACCAATGAGGGATAATGAGGGAGTGATTAGGGATTATGAGGGATAATTATAGTGTGATTATGGAAGATGAAAGATAATGGGGGTCTATGAGGGAGTGATTAGAGATGATGAGGGATGATGAGGGAGTGGTTAGGGCCAATAATTGATAATGAGGGAGAGATTATGGACAATGAGGGAGTGATGGTGGATATTGAGGACTAAATTACATAAGAATAAAGTGTTGATTACTCTAATTACACTTAATTAGGATATATCAAAGTATTGCTAGATGGAGGGCATTTTATATTTCATTGTCTACAATTACCTTATTCACTTGATGGTTAGTAATGGAGAGGGAGATAGCAATATGAGTGATTTTGATATGAGCATGAGAAAATAGGGTCCAAAATCACTCCCCTCCACCCCAAATACTAGTGTTAGTAGCTTTCGTAGTGGTAGTACATCCTATGTGAGTTGGAATGCTAAAATATGACTTTGTTCTATGTGAGTCTAGAATAAATCAATCAATTCATGAATGTGTGAGATTAGAATTGAAGCATGCATGGATTGACCCATATATCTAAATTTATTTTAGAGTGAACAATATCTTTTTTAGATGAATCTTAAATGGTGTTTTGATTCCTTTTATTCTAATTGGAGTGTACTAGGGTGATTTTCCTCATTCATGTCCAGTAGATTAGTTAGGGACATGATTGATTACTCTAGGGAGATTTTCATATGGTTTCCATGGTGGAAATAAGATAATATCAAGTTGATTGTGTTATTTAAGTAATAAACATTAGAGTGATGACTATGGAGTGACTTACTCCTATCTCTCTCTCCCCTCACTAGTGAGAGAAGACATTTGGGTATACACTAACATTGGGGTGTAAAAGTGACTTGGAAGTTCAATGCACAACCCAACTCTTCCTTTGACTTCACTTTAATAGATGATAGATGCCTCAAAATTTAGATTGTTGAAGGTGAAAAGAAATAAGCAAATGTGAAGTTATCATATTTTTTTGAGGTTGGTTGTATTACTCAAGATAGGTTGATGCATTTGTGCATGCTCCATCCAATCATAGTACATACATATTACATATATGTTAACATCTAGGTCATATCTTTATCATTCATTCCTATCTTTATCTCAACCAGTGGCATCCATACCTAAGCTTAGAGCTTAATAACTCCAATATTTTAGTCATTTTTCAAACTTGAAATTATGAAAACTAAGTATTAGCCATAAAATATTTTGAAAAAATATCTTCTAAATGATAACTCCTACAGTTGTCGAATTGATTCTAGAAAATGGAGTGGCCTTAATTTTTTATATTTAGTAAAATAAATTTAAAGTATAAGAATATAAAATTTAAACATGTATTATTATATTTATTTTACTAAATATATACTCAACAACACAAATAACGAATACCAAACACAAAAAAACAAAGGGTGTATGCCCTTTCCGTCACATTTTCAAACTTTTAACATTCCTTCGAAAGAACATGTTTCAAAAAAGGGTGTACGCCCTTTAGGTTTATGACCAAACCAATTGCTATGTTCTATGGTTTATTATAAAAAAAGGGTGCATGCCCTTTGAAATAATTTCGATTTTTTTAGGAATGTAATGTTTTTTGTCCTCCAAATTTGTGCATATACCCTTATGATGGTGTTTTTAGATGTTGTTTGGCCTAGAAATATCACCCGAGTACTATTGATTGATTTTTACCCCCATGTCAAAAAAGGTCAATCCTTATAGTTTAAAACTTGACTTGTGATGTTTCTTAACTTTGAATATATCAAGATTAGTCTTGTAATGTTCTTCAATTGGTCATTAGAAGTCTTGTTTAACATTGTTTTAGGTTTTGATCTCCTCATGTGCTTATAAAGCCATCAAGGTCATTTTAGAGGATCCTAGGCCTTTGTCATGAACTGTCAAGATGATGTATTGTCTCTCAAGTCTTCACATTGACTTTTTACCTTATTGAAGTATCTTGAGTCTTTTTTTAGGAAGTTAATATAACTTAGCACATTTTAAGGTTTTTGGAGAGGTTAAGGTTTCATTTGTGGCCAATTTAAACCTTCTCAAAGCCTCATTCTTGCATTAGTTGTCAAAGACTTCAGTGAAAGAGTTAATTAAGGTCAAAGGTATTCTTACAAAGTTTTATGTTCATATCATGAAGCCACCAAGTATGCATTAGTTTCCTCTACACTTGCTAATGCATCCCAATGTCTATCAAGTCATATTTGGGCCAAATATGAGATATTGTATGTACCTTTTAAAATAAAAAGCATATAAATAAAGTTTTTAATTTGCATAATGTCAGAATTTGGTCAGAGAAGGGTCAGATTCATAAATCCTTATAGTAAAAAATACAAAAGAGAGAATCACTCTAAGCAAGGTAATTTTAGTCACTTGTACAGACATAAGCATCCATATTCAGGTGTAAATGCATGTAAGGGTGTCTATTAATCTTCATTATGTCATTTTCATGAACAAAAAACTCACACAGGTCCATAGAGGTCAAAAAATTGGTTTGAAGCTCATTCGAGCTCTTCACAAGCTTGAGAAGGCCATAATTTTATGATTGGTTAATGAACATGCAAACGAATTGGGCCAAATGCTCCTGGTAATAGGAGGTATCCCTCATGTGATTCAAATTCATGAAGAGATTTTAGGGTTTTAGGTGATGAGTTGTATGAATCAATGCTAATAAGTTTGACAGTCAAAAACTCCTACTAAACCCTAAGGCTCAATTTTTTGACATTTTTCGTGCAAATGCAAGCTATTGTGTTAAAGTAAATATTTTATAATCCTATAAAATATATTAATATCCTTCTAAAACCTTTATCCACCAGGTTGGCATGTGTGAACGATCAGTATCAGGAGATCTCCATGAGAGACAGGTTACAAGTCTAAGAAAGGTGTCATCTTCACAGTTTATGATGATTTTTGGTGTGTTAATGAGATAACTAGTATAATTTTTCCTATTTTCATATTCATGACCCCTTCTCAACATACCAAATCCCCCAACTAGTCTCTGACTTAGACTAAGTCATCAAATGAGTTATTGGCAGCCATAAGTGATAATAAGCTTGTTCAAATGGAGCATATGCACTTACTACCAGGTCTGCATATGGAGTTTCAAATGAATTAATCCAAAAATGAAGATATAGACCTTTAATGATGATGTAAAGAGTTTTATATGCTTACCTAATGACTCCAAGATCTCTTCCATATCTTGATCTCATTTAAGGTCACCTTAAGGAGTGTCTATTATAGTACAATCAAGACTTCACATGGTTTACTATTTTCTTGAAGTTTACAGGTAATGACAAACATAATCACCTCATAAAAACCTTGAGAAAGTAGTAGATGATATATATGAATCATTGTACCATTGAATATGAAAGCAATATTGGTTGATTGATTGTGTTATCCATAGACATGTACAAGGTGAAATTGTAAAACAAGTGATGTTTTCCAAAGCTCTTGAGAAAGTGAAGTATGCAGAGAGCCCTCCAAGTGAGTTAGGGTAATGATAATATGTGGATAATATTTTGGATACATTTAAACAAGGTATACACTTTACCAAGGCTATCAAGGTCACATAGGTACCTACAACCAGTCATAGACACACTAGACCTGATGAAGGACTGTATGTGCTTAGTTAAAAGATAAGTTGTTTTCTAAGTAAAAGTTTCATATTAAAAACCAAAATGTGGTATGAGTAAATATTTTACATGATATTTAAATATTTCCATAATTTCTTCTCTTAAGAGACCCCACAAATTCTTTCAAAATCCCACAGAGGAACCTACTCAAGCCTAAGAGTGATCAACTGACTTTGTAAAGGGTTTTCATCCCATAATAAATAAGTAAAAAAGTGATATGGTATGGGTATATATTACCTTAACATATTTTAATAATTATATGTCCTCAAAAAGTGACAATCCATAGGGAAATACTATAAATCTTAAGTAGGCTTATGAGTCTCATTTCACGCACCTTAGGCCCAAGGTTATTCTCATAGTATATTGAAGAATTCAATGGAATGAGAAGAATATATAGTTGAGTAAGTCTTCCAAATTTAGATAGGGTATTATTAAAGCTTACACAGAGCTTATATAATGAGAAAACCACTAACAACTCCCTATACAAACTTCATTAATAGACTATGTATTCCAAAAGGGTATTTAAATGAAAATACCAAATGGAGTGTTACGACCTTAAGGAGATATAAAATAGCATGAAAATGGATCCCCTATAGTTACCATTCCATTTAAAGTATCATATTAATCTCATAGGGTCCATAAAATGCAAAACATAGTCAAGAGAACTCATCAAGACTATTGAAGCATATACAAATGCTTGAGGGCATTTTGATGTGTTAAAAAGATTGTTGAGCTCGTCGACAAGTATAATAGGAATATAATATGATTAAAGATTATTTAAAATTGTAATATTACCATTAATTACCTAATCAAAGGTAAGTGTAGACCTATAGGTCTGTAGACTTGTGGATCCACACTTTTGAGCGACAAGGTGAAAACCTCACATGAAAAGAAGAATTCAAGGTTCTTACGGTAGTAGTTGCTCCACCCAAGTATGAAAATGGTACTAAATATATTAATTAGTATGTGTATAAGTTTAATATAGATAATCATGTGGCCATGGTCATCTATAGGATTCCCAAAATGCAAATAGGTGACTATAGCAATGTCTTCATGTTTTGTTGTTGATTATGCATAGTGGGAAAAAGAGGAGATAAATGGCCTTCTCAAGCCAAAAAAGATAATCAATATGGTCCTAAGGAGTTATTATCACACTCAAAAATGTGACGAAGTACCAAGGAATTCCCTATTGGTGTAAAAATGGAAACACAACAGTTAGGTCTTTAGGCCTAATGCCATTCTCAAACCCTGCTTTTGGAAAGCCTAGCCTGGATGGTGAAAGGAGATTGAATAAGACTTGAAGCTAAATTGATAGGTTTTTTATGATATTTATGGATGTTTTATAGGTATTGGTTTTCTGGGAAAGAACCCCAGTCGGCCATCTTAGCCTAAAAACTCTCCTTAAGGTGCACAAAATGCCTGCTGGCCACCCGAGAGTCTCAAATATTTGCTTGGAATTATACAGAGAAACTGTATGGGACCATGAGATCATAAGGAAATTTTTGGACCCTTGTACACTAAATTTATTGAAGTTGGTTTAGAATTTAAGGGGCTATATTTTATGAAACATCATTAAGAACCTAAGTGTGCATAAACCCTCCTAAAACCCTGATAAGAAAATGATTGAGAATAATTTTATATAAATGCATCCAAATGCATTTAATTGATCTTGGAATAAAATTAGTATCATCCTCCACTCTAAGAGGGTTCTAAACTTGTAACTTGTTTTTATGGACACCTGTACGAATGTAATAAATACCCTATTTTTGCATGTTTTCAAGGTAAACTCAAGATACATAGATAGATGAATAGAGGTAAATCATCATAGAAGGTGAATGGGTATGTTTTCCAACCTATCAATCCTTAAACTTATCTCAATAATGCATTGAATTGATCTTATAGGTCTATGTCAAGAAAATAGTTTTGAATGGGCTAGTAAGAGGATAACATGATCACCTAGAAGGTCAAAAGAATAAGGTTAGAACTCCTTTGAGGTTTGAATGATAGACAAGAGGAAAAAGAAACTCTAAACATGCCTCTCATCCCTTTAATAATCCCCTTTTAAAAATTCATGGCCATCTAAATGGAAAACATCAAGCAACTAGGCCTAGTTGGCTAATAGGCATATAGGATCAATGAAAGGGAATTTTCATGAGATGCAAACAAGAGTGTGATTATCATGTGTCAAAGTGATGAATCATTTAAAGTGGTTTATGATAACTTCATCAGGCCTAACTCATACCTTTCAAGTCATTTTGGAGGTGCCAAAAATTTCTAAGACAGTTTCAAGTGGTTGGTAACTCCCAAACAAGAAAAATCAATTTCAAGTAAGGAAGTCAAGTGTTCTCCTACACCAATTCTAGAATATCATCATGACCTCAAGTGGATACTTCTATTAAATATTCTTATGGATTGTTTTCTACCTTCCTTTTTTTTTTTGTAACTAGTTTTGGAACAATGACAACTTGTCAATGCCTCTCTATTAATTCATTGTTTCTATCCTGTCATTATCTATATATACTACCTTTGATGGCTTGTAAATGGATCCTCCACCAGAGTATTGTGAATATGTGTTCATTTATATTCCTTGGATAAATAAATACTATTGGTTTTAACTCCTCTTTTGATTGTATTTAGTGTGTATGCATGGATAGTTGATCTAGTTTAGTGATTTGCTTGGCCTTTCTTGACATGTTGTCCTATCCTAACACCTATATGCTGTTTAAAATCTTATTTTTTAGTTTATGTGAAGTGTTCAAGTGAATTTTGAGGTTTTATTGAGTTTTTATATTCATTAATGTCATTATATACCTCTTGATTAGTCCTCCTAGCCTAAACATCTATCACAACCTCCACATTAAAATGTTGATATAAGAGATTCAGATTGGGAGTAGTGTTTGTTCATATTAGTCTCACGGTTTGCATGTGCACATGAAACTGGTTGGTAGTGATAAATTTATTTGGTGTATCACCCCCTTAGTTTTATTTCATGTTATTCTTCTCATGTTTCCTTTGTAAACTAATAGTTAGTTGTGTAGTGAGCCTAATTGATACATCAAGGGGAGATATCCTTATAATCTAGAGGTTTAATCTACTTAGAGGTCACCCAAAACCTAGGACTAATCCCATTGTATAGTTCAAGTGAGAGGGATTTAAACACCTTACCAAGGGTGAAAATTTGAGCTATAAAAAGTACCATGTCTACTTTGAAACACTTGGAAAGATGGTTCTCTTACTTAGATAAGAATTGGATTTCTAATTTTTGTATAGTGATATAAAATGTAGTTTATTAGATATGTGTCAAATTTTAGGTAAATTAGATAAACGGTAAATATAAGGTGGTTTTTGTAACTATTGTTCATTTTGAAAACATCGCCTGACAATTATAGTTACTGATAGTTAGATATTAATCTTGAAAACTAAAGACCATTTGAAATTTTTATGTTTTTTAGAATGTTAAAGAAGTTCAAGAGACACCCCATGAAGCTGGGGATGTCAGAAGAATGCTCATATTTGGTCAAATAAGTCAATTTATGAAGGAATCAAGTTATGTGGAATAGGGGCAAGATTTAATTAGAGTATAACAGAGATAGTTCTATTTTTTCATGTTTTTGTCAAGGAAAATATTTATGTATGGCAGTGTGATGTATTGTAGATGATCCAACCATTGTAATGCTTAAATGAATGAGAATCCAAAGGTTTGAAATATTTTTTCTATCTGCATGTTTGATCTAAATTTATGTCTTAGTCTTCTTGAATATCTAATTATCATAGAATTAGAGGTTTTCCTTAAGTGGATACCTTATCTGTGTTTGCATCATTTACTATCATAGACATATTTTTCTTGTTAGGAGAAGTGTGTGTGAATAATATTATATATGAGTTTATTGGTAAGCTATGCAATAAAATTAAGTATCATGGGAGAGATAACACATAGAATAAATGTTTTTAGAAGAGGGGGAAGACCAAGAGGACCCTGAGGTATAGTTTTGGCTGAGATGATGAGAGGAATACAAGCAAGGTTGGATGAAATGGAAAGATCATAAAGAAGAGGAGCTCATGTTGGATACATGAGTGAGGATGAACAATAGGTATCTCAATACCTTGGTGTGGAGGACATGGACAATGAAACTGAGATAACATTTCTCAGAATTGTGGCAAGGCTTAGTAGTAAACCAAGGCTAAAAACACCTTGCTATAATGGGATTTTGAATCTTTAAGAGTTTCTGTATTAGATAACACATATGGAGAAGTATTTTTACAATGAGTCTATAAAGGAACACAAGAAGGTGAATTTTTCTTGTGCAAATATAAAGATCCATGCTTCTTTATGGTGGAATCATGTGCAGGTTGAGAGACAAATGAAAGGTAAGGAGAAGATAAAATCTTGGGATAGGATGGCCACAAAGCTAAAGGCCAAATTTCTTCCTTTCTAATATCAAATGAGTTTGCATAGAAAACTAAAAAACTTGAGACAGAAGGAGATCAACATCAAGGAGTACACTGAGGTGTTTTATAGACTCACTATATGGGCTAAACATACATAAGATGATTAAGTGGCAAGGTATGTGAATGGAATGTGTTTTTACATACAAGATGAAATTAGTTTATTTAAATTGAGAACCATAGAAGTAACCTATTAATGTACATTGAATTTAGAAGAGAATCTGACAAAGAAGCAACAAAAAAACTCCAATGCTAAAGTACCCACCACTCACCTCCTTCCCTCCTAAATCAAACAATGTAAGAACAAGGTTATTAATGAGTTTTTCTTGGCTCTTAAGAGGTCTAAAAATTCTGCTATGATGAGTGTGTGGTGCATCATCTACAGAGAATTGCCATTATGTATGCAAAAGGAATCCAAGGGAAAAGATGCATTTGTCACTTATTAGTATCATCAAACATCCAAAAATAAGATGGAGACTAAGTATTCCCAAGCCTAAATACTAGGGGAATCTTGATAATAACAAGACCAAATGAAATACAACTATAAATAGAAAAGAAAAATCACTTTAACCTTCTTTATAGTTCTAAATCGCTTGTTGAATGGTAGTCAACTTACTCAACTTTTATCCAAATTAGAGTCTTTATCTGTGCTCTTGATATATGGGCAACACCTCCCCTTTGTCCACTATAGTTTTGCTCTTGTAATGTCTTGGTCAATGAAGTCTTTCTTATAAATTTCTCATAATAACTTTAGACAAAAGAACTTATTAGAAGTGAGTGTGAGGCCTTATATTTATAGGCTTCAAACTAACCCCAACCTAGGTGTAGTTAGGTCTAGGCTAACATTGGGTTAACCTTGGGAGTCCAAATGAAATAATGTCCTTAATCATGTATTTATGGAGGCATGACTCAACATTTCTAATTTGTAAGGCATTTATGTTGATATTTTAGAATTCTTGACTTTGAGGATGATGATGTCACCAAAACCTCATTTTCCTTTATTATTTGTTGAATTTTGATTTTTCAAAATTATATTTTCACTAATTAAACATGGATTATTTAACTAAGAATTTAATTATTATTATTTTAATTAATTATGCTTAGGCTTTTGGTCATTTCAAAAACTTGACCAAGTGGCCTGCTTCATTAGCCTAAAATGTCAATTTTCTACGGTACAACCTGACTGGGGATGAATCCATGAGAGTTTATCATTTGTATAGGATAATGCCTTGATAAGGATGCCTCAATGTAATTTTGGACACTTACGTCTAATGTGCAAATGAATTTGGGAAGCTCAATGATTCCTTAGCTTAATATGCATAGTTTGGTAGAAATCAGTCTTAAGTCCATTTAGAAATGAATGGTGGACAAAAAGGAGTGTCTAAATTTTTCCCCTATTTGAGTGGGCATTGTAAGACACGACCAAAATAATTTCTTCTCAAAGAATGAAAAAGTTGATATGGTTTGGCTAATGTCATGAAGGGTGGTTGATGAGTCCTAGATGTCCTCTCGAGGGATTGGGAGACAAATAATGTCATTGAACGAGTCCTTGAAATGAGGAAATGACATGATCTAGTGGGAATAGGGGTCAAAATGATGATTTTCCCAAAGGCAGGCATAATTATTGGCACAATAAAAATGCCCTAGTAGGATGGATGGGTCTAAATAATGATTTACCCAAAGGCAGTTATAATCATTGGCATGTGGTGGCTTAGTGAAGGTCTAAATAATTTTCCCCATTATGGAAAATTGGTAAAGGGAGTGCACACAATGAGCTAGCACAGAGGATAAGTATGAATTTGGACTACGTACTAGTGTGGAGATGCATGTGCTAACTAGAAGGATTACTATTCATTTGTGATTTTATTACTTTGTATTTGGGTGGTGTTTGGATAGGTCTACCATGAACAAGGGGAAGTGTTGTCAATAGCACCACTTGATAACACCATTTGGCCTAATTTTATTGTAGCTTGTGATATCATGCATCATAGTTATAGACAATTATGATAATAATGTGTATCTTAAGAATGGAAAACTTAATTTAAATGCAAATATAAACCACTTAGGTGTAAGATATGAACAAATAAAATCCCAAGTGAATATAATGCAATAAATCAAGTGTATAAATGAATATAAATATGCATAATTTAAGTACAAGATATGGTTAATCAAGACTCAATTTTAAATAAAGTGTAATAATCCTAAGATAATCGAGGGGAAGGGATGCCCAAAAACACAATCTAAATTTAAAAAGTAAACAATTCAAGCCCAAGTTGTAAGCAAGACTCAAGTTTAAAATAACTATCCTTAGACACACAACACACAAAAGGAAAAAACATAAAGTAATAAACAAATTACTCTAATGTGTATTAAACAAAAAACCATTCTAAGATATATAAAGCAAACAACTAATCTAATGCAAAAGCAAGAAATAAATAAAATATATAAAAGCAATGAACAAGCTAATAATGTAACTATTTGTGCACATGTAATATAAGTGTTATACTTGGAACAAAGGTTGCCCATAGGCCATAGGGAAAAAAAACACTAGAACAATCGAGGGGAATAGAAGAATAAGGAAGGGATGGCTGAGCTAACTCCAAATGCACTAGGTAATTAGACATTGCCTACATAGTCCCATGGACACAAGTTACAACATGGACTTCATGTCAAATGTAGTTATCCTAGGATGTGGGATAGAAATGATAAGAAAAAGATATTTCTCATAGAGGAAAATATGATGGGCTTGCAAAATGGTGAGAGCATAAAACAAAAAGGGTTGACCCTCGTGATTGTGAGAACATCAGGCACATGAACTCAAGAAACTACAAGATCATGGTTTAGACTAAAACCACACTAAAGTACAAAAGGTGAGTGTTCTTAAATGAACTTAGTTGACAATTCATAGTATTCACTATTTCAAAGGCTTAAAACAAGAATAAGCTCATAAAATGGGGAGAGTATAAATGATTCATAAAATGATGAGAGCGTAAAAGACTCACAAAATAAGGAGATCATTTAGAGACAAACCTACAAGAAGGAATTATCCAAAAAATGGTGAATAATACCAAATCATTGAGGCTCATTAAGCTGCCTCTAAATGTGTTAGGAAAGTAGACGTTGCCTACATAGTCCCATGGACATGAGATCCAATATGGATTTTAGGTCAAATGTAGTTCTCCCAAGATGGGATTGAACACTATCAAAAAATGGAATATGAAAATGGAAATGGTCATGATGTGACCCATGTGAAATATTTAGTTATACTTATTGACTAGGAGATGCATGTCTTGAGGGCCCGCCCCTACCCTATAGATATGGGGGGAGAGACAATTATCTAGTTCATCGTATATAGTCATTTGATTAGCTAGGAATCCTATCTATATATATGGGTGCCATATTTATATATAGGGCCCTATAGATCTATCCACCAATATATAATTGAGTTTAGATTAGATATATAGATAAATAAGGCTATATATATGGCTCCCATCTCGCATATAGTTTAATTTAGTTTAGTTTATATAGAGAGGGAGGGGAGGGCCCCTAATATAATCAAAATGGCCTAATTTTAGAGACTTGTTTAGGAGTTTTTTGGTACATTTCATGTTTTTGGGTATTCTAGGCATCTCAAATCAATGGAGAATTACAAGATACATAATGGGTTAATTCACAAAATGGTAAGAGAATTTCTTAAATTGATTGTAAAATGATGAGAACATTCGCTTAAATTGCTCAAAAAATAGTGAGAGTGTGGGAATAAGGGTGGTTGAGATGACCTCATAAAACACTTAGCACTGCTTACATAGTACAAATAGACCTCAAGCCATTATAGTTCACCTTACAATGAGGAATCTAACTAAGTAAAAACATGTTCATGAATAGGCAAATAGTAGGGTATGAAAAAATGGTAAGGCAAGGCATGGTAAAAAGTTGCTCCCAAGCTGTAAGAAATAATGACACAAGTAGTTTACCCCTGTAGGAAACATGGGTTGAAATAATGATTTAAAAAAATGTGGTTATAATCATTAGCACAATGATTTTACTTTAGGAAAGTGGATGTAGAACATTTGCTAAAATGAAGGATGTAATTGCTAAATCACTTATTTTTCCCCAAAATACTACCTCTTTATGAATGAATGCACCCAAAGAGTCATAAAACTAAATCATTTACAAAAATTGTGTCCAAATCCACTCATTGAAAGTGTCTAAAACATCAATAAATTGGAACCAAGGTCAAAAAGGTAATATGGGAGGTAAAAGAAACTTTGTCCAATAAGGAAGGTGCAGGAGGAAAGGTATATAGTACAGTACAAAGATGGTGATGTTACAACATAACTTAAATGGTCTTCATAGACAATACTTCAAGTCACTTGAGTGAAGAATCACTTGAGATGTATTATGTTCATTGGTTTTTCAAGTTCATCTCCTTCTCACATATCCAACCTATATGCTCTAGAGCCATAGTTGGTGACAATTGCTTAAGGTCCCAACCAATTAGGCTTGAACTTTCCCTTCTTCTTTCATTTGACATTGGTGTTCTTCTGGTTTCTTTGAGTACAAGATCACCAAGCTTGAATTCTCTATGTTTCACATGCCTATTATATTGACCAAGAAACTAATTTTGGTATGCCTAAAGACTATTCATGATGGCCTTGCATTTTTCATCTAGTAGTTCCAACTCTTATAGATGAGCTATTGAGTAATCCTCATCATCAAGGATAAGTTTCATTGAAATACGCAAAGAAGGTAACTTGAACTCAATAGGAAAAATGCTCTCAGTGCCATAAACAAAGGAATATGGGGTGGCTCCTATTGGAGTGCAAAAATTGGTTTGAGAAGCATAGAGGGTGTGGAAGATTTGCAAGTGCCAATCATAGCCAACATCATTGGTAATCTTCGTAAGAATATTTAAAATGGTTTTATTAGATGCATCTACTTGGCCATTACCTTGTGGGTAATATACAGTCGATAAATGTTGGGTAATGTTAAATTCTACACACAAGGCTTTGGCATCCTTGTTTTTAAATGAAACTCTATTATTAGATATAATGTTAGAGGGGATACCATAGCGATAGATGAGGTGGTTGAAAATGAACTACTTTCCTATCATGTAAGTGAGGGGAATGGATTCAACCCACTTAGTGAAGTACTCAGTGGAAGTAAGGATATGTTTATGGCCATATGAGGAGGTGGGGTTAATCATCCCTATGAGGTTGAGTCCCCACATTGAAAATGGCCATGGCATAATCATTGGCTCGAGTGTTCAGGATGGACCATGTATCAAATTGGCATGCTTCTAAAATTGTTTACACCTTTTAACATAAGTATCTACATCTAATTCTATGGTCAACCAATAAACCTTTTTATGCACTTCCCTCAATGCTAGATGAGATTCTACTGAGGTTAAATAATGAAGTAGAGTTTCATCAAAGCTTCTATGATAGAGCATAGGTCCCAGTGGGTATAACGATAGGCTTGGTGAGTGAAGGCCTTTTTTTGTTTATATGAAAGGTCTGGTGGAAGGACTTAGTCTTGAAAATAATTATATAGCTCGAAATACCACGTAGAATTGAGAAAAATAATATCACAAATTGTCTCAATGGTTGATGTTTCATGGGTTGTGCAAGAATATGTTCAATGTTGAATTGATAATCTATTGCCTTGTTTCTAATGAAAATCATAAAACCAATTGTAGCCATAACATACATTGTCCTGTTATTGGCTCAAGTCATGTGTTTAAATTTAAGATGGGTAATCTATCATTGGAAAGTGTGCACCATGGCTTTATAAGGTACCAACTTCTCATCCTTGGTTTGGAATTGGTCTATGACCTAATTAATGCTAAGCTATGAATCTCCTTAAACAAATATATGTTGAATGTTTCATTGCACTGCTAAATGAAGACCTGTAATGAGTGCTTCATACTTGACCATGTTATTGGTACAAGGAAAGTTGATATAGAAAGACTTGGAAATGAGATCCCTAGTGGTATTATGAATAACAACCTTAATCCTTACCCATGAGACATGAAATAACCATCAAAATTTAGCTTCCATTATTTCTCTTCAGGAGTTGTTTCTACTACAGTCATGATAGACTCATCTAAAAACCCAAATTTAAGTGGCTGAGTGTTAGGAAGAGGAAATTTTACAAGCTAGTCTACAATTATATGTCCCTTGATGACCTTTTGGTTAGCATATTTAATCCTAAACTCACTCAAAATCATGATCCATTTATCCATATGGCCATGTAAATCCATTTTAAAAATTAGATACTTGAGCAGATCTACTTTGGCAATCACAATGGTCTTATTATTTAACATGTAGTGATGTAGTTTTTGTGATACAAAGACCATAGATAAATAATATTTATTGATCAACAAATAATTGTGCTCATATGTGACCAGTGTTTGGCCTAGGTAATAGATGACATGTTCTTTCCCCTGCTCATCATGTTGTGCTAATAGTGCCCCCAGGGCATTTTTAGTTGTAGAAAGGTAGATTAATAATGGCTTGTTTGGCATAGGCAATGACAAAATACGTGGATTGGCCAAATAGTCTTTCAATTGGTCGAAGGACTTATAATAGTTTGCATTCCATGAAAAAGTAGTGCCTTTATTTATTAGATGTGTAAATGGATGACACTTATCATCCAATTGTGATATGAAGAGTCTAATTGATTATATTTTGCCCTACAGACTACAAATTTGCTTGAAAGTAGATGGTGGTGGCATCTCAGTAATGGCTTTAACTTTGGTTGGATTGACTTCAATGCCCTTAGAGAGACAATGAAGCTTAAAGTTTTTTGAGAATTTATGCAAAAAATGCACTTTTTAGGATTGAGTTTGACCTTGTACTCCTAAAGTCATTCAAATATCTTATGAAGCATAGGTGGATATTCAACACAGGTTTTGGATTTACCCAGGATGTCATCAACATAGTCCTCTACTATATTGTGCATCATATCATGGAAAATTACCATCATGGCCCATTGGTATGTCACCCTTACATTATTGAAGCCAAAAGGCATTACTTGATAGCAAAATTTTCCCCAAGGAGTGGTGAATATTATCTTATGTTGGTCCTCTAGTGTGATCTTGATTTGGTTGTATCCTAAAAAACCATCCATGAGGGAAAGCATTTCATACCCATCTATGGAGTCAACAATCATGTCAATATTCAGTAGAGGAAAGTCAAATTTTAGGTAGGCCTTGTTAATGTCTTAGAAATTAGTACTCAATCTAATACCTTTTGAATTTTTATTGGCTGGCACAATATTGGATATCCATTTTGAGTAGTTACTAAGATGAATGCATCATGTGTCTAAGAGTTTCTCTAGTTATTTTTGGACCAAGATGACAATACAAGGATGTACTTTCCTTAGCTTGATTGGCTTGGAATCAGGATGTACAAAAAGGTGATATATAATCAAGTTGGGGTCCAAACCTGACATGTCAGAATAATCCCATGCAATAATGTCAACAAACTCCCAGAGAAGAGCTATAAGGACTTCACTTCCTTCTTAGTGAGGGACATGCCTAGTTTGATCTATTTTGCATCAACCAATGTTCTGATATTAACCTATGAAGTTTCCTCCACAAGAATGTAGAACCATCTTCTAGGAGATTCGGTAAAGATGTAAATTAGTTTTCAATATCAAAGTACTTTGGTTGAAGTAGATGATCAAACTCTCTAAAATACGATGAATCAAAATCACCTAATGGTGGCAAAGGCCATGTAACAAATGCCTTGGGGCATTCTTTGATAATTTTTTTAAAGGTTTGATGTTCTTCTTCACTAATTTCAAACCTAAATATAATAGTGGCATTGGTGTCATTATGCACTTAATTTGAAGAAGGGTGAACATCCCCATCTAATGGCACCTAAAATAAGTTTTCACCAAGAAATTGGCCTTTTTATTTACTTTTACCTTGGTACAAAAGTGCCTCAAAGATTTTTTCACTTTAGGTCCTCAATGTTTGATTTTATTTTTATTTTTGGCATAGGAAGTCCACCCACTCTCTGAAATAAGTGGTAGGATCCAATCTGATATAGAAACCTTCTTTAAGATCTCCATGTAGAATATGGTCTCTTAGGCCTAGAAAGTCACATATCACCTCATTATTATTGAACTCATCAAAAGCCACTATGGATTCTTGTTGATCCCAGTTGATGAGTCGATGATGATGAAGGAAAAGTGGTGAAGGATGGATAATAGGAGTGATGGTACATTTAGCATGGGGGTTAAATAGGTTGGTATTGATCAAGTCCTTATATATACTATAATCAGACTCTATGTCACTATCGACATCATCTTCATTAGTCATTGGTGTTGGAACATGAATAAGGTAGGAAGGGTCACCCCCAAGTGGTTTAAATCCAATATCTTAAGTTCCCTTATACTTGGTTATGGAAATTGGCTCAAGAGTACCTTGTTGAGTTGCCTCCAAGCCTCTACCTTCATAAGCTTGATTATCCATGATCTAGTTAGGGATATGACACCTTTTTCTTTGGTATCACTCAAAGAAGTCACCATTATACAACCATGAATCATCTTCAGTAAGTGGGTCTTGTTATTGGCTAGTGGTTAGTGTAAAAATAACTAGCTCTAGGGCATTGAACTTGTTTTTTTGTCGCCATTCCATGTAAGCGACCTTAGCTTTGGGTCTTCCATAGGTTTCAGGGGCTTACGAAAGGTTAGCTACATAGAATGCATTATGCATGAGGTATTCTCTTAGGCCTTTTTTAGAGATGGTAAAGTTGTTTGATATTTCAAAAGGGGGCACATAAAAAGTAGAGGTAAGGCTCTCAGGGTCTATATAATTAAAATTCAGCAATTTAACAAGTAGGTATTTATCTTTTTAGGCTTAGGGTCTAAGCCAAAATGGTAATTATAACTTTCATACTTGGCATCCAGATGTTTGAAAAATTCATATGGATGTAGGTCTATTGGAATAGTTACATCCATCCCAAAATGGGTGAACTTGATACATTGGTGTAGTGTTGAAGGCATTACCCAAATTTCATGTAGCCAAGGTCAGCTAAGAAGCAATTTATATGATAGATCTAGATATATCACATGGAAAAGTGTGTCATAGGTCAAGGGCCCAATGACAACTTACAAACATTGGTTCTCTATGAATTAGAGGCAAGGATCTTAGGGTCTATCTAATCAAAATCTGACAATTCAACAAGTAGGTCTTTATCTTTCTTAAGCTTAGGGTCTAGGCCAAAAGGGTAGTTATAACTTTCCTACTTAGGCTCCAAATGTTTTCATAATTATTATGGTTGTAGGTCTACTAGAATATTTAACTCCATTCCAAAATGGGGGAACTTAATACATTGGTGCAGTGGTGAAGGTATTGCCCAAATTTTGTGTATCCAAGGTCAGCCCAAAAGCAAGTTGTATGATAGATTCGGATTCAACACATGGCAAAGTGTGTTGTGTGTCGAAGGACCAATGACAACTGGAAAATAGATGGTTCCCTATGATTCTTATTCTTCATTGTCATAGGCCTTGATGGTAATTATTTTTAGATAATGATCATCTGTCATGTATCCCAGATGCTTGACCAACCATAAAGACATAATGTTAAGGCCTAACCCATTGTCTATGAGGACACTTTTAACTTTGTGTTGTGTTATGACAACTTCAATATATAATGAGTTATTATGGAGAGGGCCCAGACATGATATATCACTTTGGTCAAAGGTTAATTGTTGCCCAAGATCTAGGTGTCTAACCAAAGCTTGGAATTTATCTAGTGTAATATCATAAGGAACTTGGGACTGGCTCAAAATTTCTATAAGGATATTTTTATGGATGGTGGATGTACGTAAAAAATACAAAATATAAATTTGTCTAGGATTTTTTTGCATTTACTCTATAATATCATACCTTTTCTCCATAGCATTGGTAATTGGCTTACTCTTAGTTGGTATGTTAGACTGAATAGGCTCATTAGTAAAAGGTGGTTGTGGTTTTCGATTGGTGACTTTAGTCCTTCGCATTATGATTGTGCAATTTGGATTGGGTAAAGGGTAATTATAATGAGAGGAAGAAGGAGAAGGGCCTGGGATGGTAATCCTTGATTGCTATTGTGTTTGGCTATAGTCATAGGTCAAAATAGGATTACTGGCATAGGAAGGATAATAGTCATTGTTAGTAAATGGTCTTGGTCTATTGACATTTGGTCTAGGGTTGATTATGATGGTAGTTATACAACCACCTACAAACTAACCTATAACTTTATAATTATCAAATGTGATAACATGATAGGTCTCTTGGTCAAATGGGTCATTTAGACCTTGGTTATAACCATTGCATTGTTGTTGTTATCATTACTATTGTTGAGGTTATGGATGTGGTCTTGGTTATTTTTTATTCTTATTGGTAGTGTTATGTTGTGGGAAAAGATCACGGTAAATACCTAGGTTCTGATTGGAAGTAGAAGCCATGTTATCCAATTCAATATATCCATTTTCCAAAATGTTTTGAAGGAGGTGCCTTAATTTCACACATTGGTGTATAAAATGGCCTTATGTTGTGGAAAAGGATCATGGTAAATAACCAGGTTCTAATTGGAAGTAGAATCCATTTTATCCAATTTGATCTCTCTATTTTACAACATGTTTTGAATGAGGTGCCTTAATTTCACACATCAGTGTATAACATGGCATTTAACCTAGTGATAATCATAGAATTAATATTCTTTATACCAAACAAAGAAAGGAACATCTTCAAGGAACGAATTTAATATGGGCCAACTAATCATATTAGTAGTGGCTAAGTTTCTGAATATCAACTTGATTGGTTCTCTAAAATCACTGAAGACTCTATCCTTAAGTTTTATTCTTGGAGGAGGTGCTTGCAATGAAGGAGATGATAGTGCTTGCATACATGGAATTGGCTACATTTGTAGAGCTGGCTGAACCTATGGAATCGACTATGCATATGGAATTGGTTGATTATATGGAGTTGGTTGGTTATATGGAGCTAGTTGACCAGGCTACATTTGCATTATTTGGACATGGCGTGACTCCATAACTCCATTATTGACAACATTATTTTTTATGGTTATAGGCCTTGGGTTTTTCAAAATTATTGCCCTAAGGTGGAATGAGACCCTGTATCTGAATCATATTTTGGGTTTAGTTTTGGCCTTGATTTTGATTTTGTCTCTCGCTTTGATTTTGATTAGGAGAAGATAATTTTATTATCCCCTTATTGACAAGGTCCTTCTCAATTTGTATACCCATTTCAATGGTTTCCTCATATGTATAAGCACACTACAATTTAGGGTGATAAGATATTTCACTATGTAATTTCTTGGTAAATATAATTGTCAACTATTTATTAGGTAAATTATGCATGAAATGTATTGTAAGTGCTCTCCACTGTTGCAAGTATATTATAAATATATCATCGACCCTTTGTCTATTTTGACACAAATACATCACAATAACCTCATGTTTGAGATTATAGGAGAAATTTTGTACAAATTTGTTTAAAATGTCATCAAATTCAAATACAAAATTCTTTGGCATTTTGAGAATCCACTCCAAATCCTATTAATCTAAACTTTTGGGGAAAATGAGAAGTAAGTAGATATCACTATAGGCCATTGGATGGAAAGCAAAAAATAACTCCTTCAAACGATCCCTAGGGTCACCTTTGCCCTTGTATTTATCAAACTTTGGTGGCTCATAAACTTTTGGAAATGGTATTTTAAGGTAATCCATGTTGAATGGATAAGAACATACCTCATCTAGTTTAAAAATTTTATTCTACTTCCCAGTTTGAATGGCTACAATTGCATCCTTCATTTTTTATAGTTCTCAAGCTAGAAATCTAGATGGTACATTTTGTTATGGTTATGGTTGGGTGGTCAAAGGTGGATTGCCTTGAATGGGGTGAAATAGAGGAATTTAGTATTGCAAAATATTGGTTTGGTTGATTGATTGACTGACCTAGAATATGCAATCCTTGGCTAGGATTATATTACTGATACAATATAGATTGTTGGTAAATATTCTAGCTATAATTGGCAACATGACTTTGGTTTGAAGGGAAATGTGGCTGTGATGGAGTCATTTGGCCTTGTGGATTGTACTATGCATGTTGGGTTTAAATAGGAACATGTTGTTGACTGGTCAATCCCTATTATATAAAAGGTACCCATTGTTGGCTAGAGGTATATTTTTGAAAGTGTTGTGTATTTGGCATTTGTTAAATGTGAGGTATTTGTTGGGAAAAGGCAAGGATTTCCTAGCAGGGTTAATCCCCTATTTTTGGGTGAATATTTATTATGTGTTTGGCACTTGTAACATGTTTGTCACTTGTCGATGACTAGCTGCCAGTTGTAATTAAATAAATAAGAGACATTATTGATTAGACAATGTTTGTGAGGATTTACCACTTGTTGTGGTGGCACATTAAATGGTATCTACTATCTTGGAATGTTGGTTGTCCCCTATTGGGGTGGAATAATATTCACTGTCGGTTAGGGTGGGATCTTGATCTGTGTTTGGTTATTTGCTACCTGCTATGTAGCTGACGAAGTGGTCAATAGAGGATTAGTTATTTTTTACATCTATGGAGGATTAGTTGTTGTTGTGAACCACTTAAGGTGTTTGTGGGGGGACATCATTATGAGATGCTATGTTTCACGTGCAACCCAATTTAGTGTAGATTAGGATACACTTGCATGTTATCCTCCATGTTTTACAAAGGGTCTTGAGTAGGATCTATTATTTCTTCTCCAATGACTAGGGTATTAAACATGTCCCCAAATTGGGTACTTTATATGAATGGTTTTGTGTTCATATTGGTATATCCTAATGAGTCAATTTGTACCCCAATTGATGGAGTTAACTCTATGAGCGGTGTATTGGAAATGGTCATTGCATTTATGTTCTTGGCCAATTTGAGATATGATTGGTACACTTATTTCATTTGTACCATTTGGTTATCAATTTGACCCTTTCCTTTTGCTATCATAACAAGCTCTTGGTTATTCATCGGTACAAGCTCTTAGTTATTCATCAGTACAAACACCTGGTTATGGCTAGATGATGCCTATTCAAATGGTTAAATGGTTGACATGTTAATAAGAGCTCTAACCAAGCTAGGTAAAATTTCATGTGGAAATTTGGTCAAGAATTTATCACCTACTTCTACTAATCTGACAAGGATTTCATCCCTATTCTCCAAAAGGTAAGGATCAAACAAGGATCATAAGTGGTCTAAGTTGGAGCAGTCACATAGTAAGGCTATTATTGTTGGACCTATTCCATGTTAGATGGTATGCTAACAATATATTATGTGGTTTAGACTTGGTCTTGAATTAGATAAGAAGGTGTGTTGGCAATAGAATGTGTTAATAGGTCTTGGGCCTGCTCTATATAATGGACATTGTATGTGGGGTATGGATTCGTCTCATATGCTATGTCTTATCCATAAGGGTCTTGAGCAAAAGGATAATTTGTGATAATGGTTTAGTGCTCTAAATTTTACATGGTTTTGCTACATGTATAGTGAGGCATGATTGAAGAAATGGTAAGTTTCTCATAAGAAGATTGGTCTCTCGTTGTAAATTTCTGAAACTTGGCCTAAAAGGGAAAATTGAAATAAACTTGATCTTGGTCTTAAAATTTCATGGAAAACACACTTAGCTCTTAGAAATAGATCTAAAATTGAAACACAAACATGATTTTGGAAAAGTTCTATGCTAGGTCTAAGGCAAATTTGGAATACAATTGTGTAACTAGTCTTTGACAAAGGTCTTGAACTATCTAAAGGTAAAACAAACTTGGTCTACATCTAAGAATGAAATTGTGTTAGGTTTTTGGTAAAATTCATAAATCTAGTCTTGGAAATGAACTTAATCTAAGGTAATTGGTTTGAAACTTGTAATGAACTTAAATCTAAGGAAATTAGTATAAAACAAAGAGTGTACTTGGTCAAGGTAACTTGGAACTAGGTCAAAAGTGAACTTGGTCAAAAAGGAACTCACAATCAGAAAATGAAGGTTTCAAGTTGTTCTACATAAATCCATTAGAAAGCCAACTCAAGTGTCACTACCTAAGTGAAAAAATTAAAACATTCAAGCCCAAGTGTTAATTAAGACTCAAATGTAAACTATTTGTACTTAGGTATATACTTGGAAGTGGGTTTCAAACTTGGTTTGAAAAAATAACTTAACTCTTGGCACAAAGGTTGAAGGTCTATGTGAACATTATAACCACACTAGATTTGAAATTGGATTCACACTTATAGGATGTTTGTAACTTGGTATAAATTAACTCCAACTTGACTAGGTAAAAATGGCTAGTGTAACAATGTTATTCATAAATAAAGGGCATGAATGGTTTTTTATCTTGTTTTGAACAAGGAAAATGGTCTATAACAATTTTAGCAGTGTAACACTTTTGTTGCAAAGTGGTGTGTGTAACATGTGTTTGTTTGAAATTCAATTTGGAAAAGTAATTTTGGAATCAAACAAATACAAGTAAAAAATTAGTAGCACCTAAGTGTACGCTCCTGCACTAAAATTGACATGAGGTATGCATAGTATCTGTCAAATTTTTTGTCGATATACTAGTCTTGAAAGGAATTAATTATTAATCCAAAAAGAAAGAACCTGTAGGTAGAGTTTTTAAGCCCCCTTCTATCTCTTAATAAACGATGTGTGGTAAGGGACTTAGAGTATCAAAGCAACTTAGCATTTGGTAGGATAATTTTTGGCAAGTTGGGTCAACTATTCTAAATTTTCAACTTGGTTTATCTAGAGTGTCCATAAGTGCCTATAAATACTTAGGCACAAAATTCATGTCACTTGGATCTAAATCCTCTAGCTTATAATGTAAGGTCTTATCCTTTTCACAATGACTTCAGTTGTGTATTGCTTAGTGAATTTTGATGTCTAAGCCATCACATGGCTTGGACACCCATTCGACTTGTCAAACTAACCACTTAGTCACTATCCAATCCAATGTTACACCCAATTTATATACCCCACCATAGAGTGGGGTTGGAACATTGTTGAGAGATGAAACCCCAAGTCAAATTCCTCCTAAAGAACTTGTGAGTAAGTGATGAACTCCCACTCATAAGCTAATTTAAGAAATAAATGGAAAAACTAGGTCATTTATGAGTCACCCAAGTCCCTAGGGACAAGTTGAGAGCATATGTGACATTTCTTCAAGTTTGACTCAATAAGTAAAATAATGCATTTTTTGTCACCCAAGTTCTCTAAAGGCGATAAGGGGAGAGCATACACACAAGGTTATACTAAACTAAAACTATCTAAGTGTTAAATAAAGAACAAAAAGAAAAGTGATCTTAAGAGCTCTAAGTATAATTTTATTGTTCTTTTTAAAGCACCTATTAAAAAATGATTGAAGTTTGGCCTTTGTTGAAACATTGAGAATATTTTTTAATGTTTTAAATCACCAAAATAAATTTTAAATAGTCTTGTTAATGCTAAAAACTCTCCTCTTTCACTTAATTCCCTGCAAAATTGTTAGAGGATTGATTTGTGTTTGATTAGTTGATGAAAACATCTTGCAAGTTAGCAAATTAGCTCAAAAAACTATGAAAAACTACTCTCTATGATGATTTTGCAGTTACACAATCAAGTGCAAACTAAAAAATTGAAGGTAAATAAAAAACACATAAAGTAGAAAACACAAAAAACCTTACAATGTAATTTGGCAGTTTCTAAATGATTTCACAACTACTTTGGCTGATTTTTCAGTTATCTTTGATGAATTCACGGTTCTCATTGATTTCGCTATTTCTAGACGAATTCACAGTTGCAAATTCATAACATTTTCATAATTTCTATTGAAACCTGATAAAACATACATAAACATAGCATAAATGATTTCATAGTTTTGACTATGATTTTATAATTAATTAATTTTCAAATTCATAAATGCACATACAAGTCAAATAATAGTACAAACTATAAAATGATTTTGTAGTTCACCCCTATAAATTCACAAAATCATGCTTCAAATTCAAAATTCTATAGGTCTAGTCTGAAATAGAGGTGATTTTATAATTTCTCAAGATAATTTCATAGTTAATTGTGATGAATTCATAGTTTATGGCTCTAAATTCACAGTTTTACAATAGATGAATTCATAATTTCACAAATAAAGTCAAAATACAATAAAGTTAAGAAAAAAAATGTAAGAACAAATTTATTAATGAGTTTGTTTTTGCTCCTAAGAGGTCCAAATATGCTCATATTATGAGTGTGGGGTGCGTCATCCCATCGGATGTGCCATTATGTATGAAATAGGAATCCAAGGGAAAAGATGCGTTATTCACTTATTAGTAGAATCAAACATCCAAAAATAAGATTGAGATTAAGCATTCCCAAACCTAGATACTAGGGAGAACTTGATAATAACAAGACCAAATGAAACACAACAAGAAGGACAAATACAAATCACTTTCACCTTCCTTTTAGCTTCAAATCACTTGTTGAATGGTAGTTGGTTTACTCATCTTGTGTCCAAATTGGAGTCTTTGTTAGTGATCTTACTATGCAAGCAACACCTCCCCTTTGTCCACTATGGTTTTGCTCTTGGCATGTGTTGGTCTATAAAGTCTCTCTTATAAATTCTACATAATAATAGTAGATAAAAGAGTTTGTTGGAAGTGAGTGTCAGACAAAAGAGCTTATAGGCTTCAAACAAGCCCCAATTTAGTTTTAGTTAGGTCTAGGCTAACCCTAGGTAAACCTTGGGAGTCCAAACACAATAAATAATGTCTTTAATTATGAAATTACAAAGGTATTGCTCAACATTTTTGATTTGTAAGGCATTTATGTTGATATTTTAGAATTCTTGACTTTGAGGATGATGATGTTACCATGATCTCATTTCTCTTTGATATTTATTGAGTTTTGATTTTTGGAATTATATTTTCACTGATCTAACATGGATTATTTAACTAATCATTTAATTTTGTTTTCTTATTTAATTAATTTTGCTTGGACTTTTTCTCATTTCAATAATTTGATCAAGTGCCTCATGTAATTGGCTTAAATTGTCAGTTTACTAGGGTGAAACCTAAATAGGGATGAATCTGTGGGAGGATATCATTGTGTATAGGGTTATACCCCAAATAGTGATGCCTAAATATAATTATGGGCACTTACATCACATGTCTGGATGAATTTGGGATGCTTAGTGATTCCTAGGCTTAATCTATATAATTTGGTAGAAATTAGTCTAAAGTCCATGTTGTATTATAGAATTGCACCCTTGTGAGAGATTTTCTTAGGCTCTCTCACTCCCATCTACAATATTGGATCAACCTCAAGCTATGGGTATCTTGTAGTGAGGTTGAACCTTCAGATAAGGTCAGGTTCCTCTTGGTAGATCACCTAAACTAATGTTTATTCTTGGAAAAGAGGTAGAGAGGGGGTATAAGGTAACTAAGAGAGGTAAATGGGTGATACACCAAATTTATTGACACTCACATAAGCATGAAATAAGCACTAATTCAGCATAAGATAATTCTTGCTCACACAACTTCACAAACTAGGTAATTTGCATAAGTGTTTCATAAACTAGGCTCACCAAATAATACATGATGCAAAGAGGAATTTCAAAATTCACACCAAGCATCCATTAATGGTGGAAAGAGCTCAAGTTGAGACCTAAAACTAACTTTAAAACACATAAAAATAGGCAAGAAAGAAGGACAATAGACATGGAAGAACACTTCTTCACAAGATCATCATGCACAAGCTTACTAAGCACAATTTAGAGGCAAGAGATAGGTAAAAATTGATCTTTATTGCTTCAAAAGGTCTTTCTTACAAATTTTGATAGGGTTTTTCCTTGTCAAATGAGGATATATTTTTTTTATGGGGGAGAAAAATGAAGATATATAAAAAAAAAAGGGAAGAGAAAAGAGAAGATGCAAGCAAACAGAATTCAATAAATGAGATCCAACCACCCTCCATGAATTTTCACCCACATTTGGGTTAATTATAACTAATCCTTCTTTAACAAGTTAACCACCATTAGCTCCAATAGTCTTCAAGCCCTCTCATTGGTTGAGAAACACACTAGAAGATAAGAACTTGTTGAGGATGATGATGTCATGATCCACTAAAAAAGAAAAAGTCATAGAATGTCTTTAATGCTTGAGCTACTTTTTCTAATCACATGATCTTCATCTTTCACTTCCACACCATCCTTCACTTGTCTTGCATGTATAAGGACAAAATCTCCATAAATTTGAATATGGACTGAGCCATGCTACCTCTGATTTGAGTGGCTATTTATCAAAGATGATGGCCATATCAAAGGATGAGAGCCTCTCCACTAATTACATACACTAGCTCCTGCTTTGAAAATTGGGCCAAATCTTTTTTATAGATGGAAAAACAATCTAAGGACATTGGTTTTTTTGTATGCATTTATGTCGATACAAGTCTATAGATTATGTAGCTTCTTTTGATCTTTTTAAATGCCAATATTTAATTTTAAGGGTTTAGATTTTGACGTTTATGGGCCCATTATCAATTCCTTTGAACAACTTGTTTCGGCCATTTTGTTCGAATATTTTGGATTTTGAAGGAATTCCTTTGGCATTTTGAAAATGGAATTTATTCCTTCAACATTTTGAAAATGGAATTTATTCCTTCAACTGCTATTCCTTTGGGCCCCCTTTTTTCAATCTTATTCCTTTGGAAAAATATTTTAAACTTATTTTTTTGGGCAAATTTCTTCAGGTTTTGTTAAGTGTCCTTACTGAAGGGAAAGTACCCTTCAGATCTCTCAAAAATGCCCCTTCAGACAATTTTTCTTCGATCACTTTCCTAAAAGAAAAGGTCTTCAAGACTTTTTTAAAGGTCCATTTATTTTGTAGATACCCTTCAAATGCTTGAAAATGCCTTTCAAAAGATTTGAAAATGCCCTTTAGCTTTGATAAAGTGACCTCTCGAAAGGAAAGTGGATTGTTCAAAAATCTTGAAAATGCCTTTTTCGAACAAAAAAGTACCCTTCAGCTTTTCTTTTTGGTTCACTTTACATTGAATAACCCTTCAAAAAATTTGTAAGTGCCCTTTAGAAGAATTATTTTGGACAAAATGTCCGAAGCAATTCCTGAAACTTAATCAAATGAATTAACTTGCCCTTCAAAACTTTTATTTTGAAGGTCAAAATGTTTGAATAAATTCCAAGACTTAGCCCGAACAAAACTCTAAAATAATATACTTAGTGAAAAAGAGTCCTTAAAGAAACAAAACTTTGCACTTCTTCTTCTACTCCTCCACTTCTTCTTGATCGTGTCCATCTCTTTAAACCAGTCATAATTTTGGTATTTGGGCCGAAAATTGGCCAACATTTATGGTGACTCATAGGGAAGCATGCATGCTATGCTTGATAAACTAGCTCATTTGCCTCATCCAATCCATTGGGCACGGAGTCACTACTTTCTTTGATGAGGTTGACCCTATTTGGAAACCTCCTCTTAAACCAACAAGGACAACAAGAACAAAAGAACCACTATGCCTAAGGCACTTAGGGAAAGGAAACACACAACTAAAAAGATGTGCACAAGGCACTTAGGAGAAAACATGAAAAAATATAAAAAAATATACAATATATACAATGGTTGTAAACTCTTCTAATAGAAAGGCTTTAGAGTAATCCCATTGACTAGGATGGGTAGTACCTCTCCATCTAGTTGGGCCTTATGAAAAAAAAAATGTTGTTTGCATCCGTGGATCAAATAAGGACCACTCCACAAGCTATCAAATTTGGTATGGTTATTTGGCTTGGCCTTGTTTGAATCACACTTGAGGACTAGGTCTCCTTTATTGAAGTCCCTTGCTATGGATCTCTTGTCAAAGGCTTTCTTGACTTGAGCCTGATGTGACTCTAGTGTTTTCATTGCAAGGTCCCTCATTTCTTCAAGCTCCATAATTTCTGCTAGTCTCACATGCATGGGCTCATCTTCCATCCACTCTAGCTGATGGGCTAGTTCTAATGCAAGTATCTCACGAGAAATCAGTAGCTTGGCTTCCCTTCCATATACTAAGACATATGGAGAATTACCAATGGCAGCTTTAGGAGTCACCTTGTCAGCCCACAAGGTTGTCTCTAGTTTGGTGTTCCATGTCCTTTGATTCTCTTCCATAGTTATCCTAATGGTTCTTAGCAACTTTTTATTTGTGGACTCAACTAGTCCATTTCCTTGAGGATAATAGTTGGAAGAGGTGTTGAGGTAGATGCTCATCTTGACATCCCATTCACTCATTTTTAGATCAAGGAATGATAATGCATTTTTATAAATGATAGTGGATGGAATGCCAAACCTAGTCAAAATACTATCATAGAAGTCTAGGATTGCACCTTCATTAGCTTTTTTCAATGAAATGGCTTCCACCCACCTGGTAAAGTAGTCGGTTGCAATAAGCACCCATCTATACCCTGTACTTAATGGAGGGTTGATCATTCCTATGAAATCTATCCCCCATTGTATGAAGGGCTACTCTACCTAAATTAGGTTGAGAGGAATGGATGTTAATCTTTGCTTACCCACAAAGAGGACACACTTTTGACATTTACTAACCCATGCATGAGCATCTTTGGAGAGTTTTGGCCAATAATAACTACCCCTCATTATCTTTGTTGTTATGGTTCTAGGTGAAAAATGACCTCCTACAAGTCCATCATAGAATTGTTCCAAAATATTGGTCACCTGGTCATTATCTATGCACCTAAGGAGTACCCCATTTAGATCCTCTCTAAATAAAACCCCATCAACCAATGCATAAGGTATGGACTGGAGTCTAAAATACCTTCTCTTTTCCTTATATAGGCCCTGAGGGCATTCTCTTGTTAGCATAAAATGTGCAATATCATGGAGATAGCTCTTATGAAGTAGAGATTCTCCCACCTGTGAGTTGTCTTGTATCACCATGGAAACTTCTTGGTCCTTATGAAGGTCATCAACCATATGCTCACACAAGCCTTTACCTCTTACTAGCTTAGTGACCTTGATCTCTATGTCATACTCCATGACCTTGGTAATCCAACCAACTCTCTTTTCATTCAAGTCTTTGTTAAGAAGGAAGTCTCTCACTCTAGGATGAGACACCATAAGACAAATTCTGCTATTGGAGAACATTGGCTTAAAATTTTTAAGGCTTCTTATTGTTTCAAGGACTTGTACTAGAAAAGTATACCTTACCTCATACCCCTCATCCCTGACTGAAAATTGTTATTGGTTGCTCAAGTCCTTCACCATTCTCATTAGCATAGCTGATATATTATCAATATTGGCAAAGGCATACAATATGAAATCTTTTGAGAAATCAGGGTTCATGAGTGTGGGTGCTTGGGCAATGGCCTGCTTGATAGCCTTAAATGTTGATTTACCTTCACTTGACCAAGTGAACACTTGGTTCTTCTTCAGCATGGCAATGATGGGTTTGACCAAGTTTGAAAAATTATATATAAACCTTCTCACAAATTTTATTTTCTCAAGGAAACTTTGAAGTCCCTTCTTATGCTTGGGTAAGGATAAGGCCAAGATGGCACTTATTCTATCAAGATCAATACATAATCCTTATTTTGAGATAATGTGTCCCAAGAGTTTGCCCTCATGAACAACAAACACATATTTCTTGGGATTTAAAGAGATCTCATATTCCTTGCATCTCTCAAAGATCAGCCTCAAGTGGTTCATGTGTTTGTTGGCATCCTTGGAGAAAATGGTGATGTCATCCAAGTAGACTAGCACCATTTGATTCAACAGCCTTTGAAAATCCATGTCCATGGCTCTTTGTAAAGTTGCTCCAATATTTGATAAGCCAAAATAAATCTTTTGGTATGCATATGTGCCCCATTTAGTGGTGAAGGCAGTCTTGTACTGACCTTTTTTCTTTACTAATACTTGGTTATAACTTGAATATCCATCCAAAAGAGAAAAATGTTTTGAACATGCAACTATTTGAAGAATTTGTTCCATGGATGGTAGAGCGTAATGGTCCTTCAAGGAGACCCTATTCAAATCTCTAAAGTGAACATGTAGCCTAATCTCCCTGCTCTTTTTCCTTACATGCACCAAATTGGCTACCCATGATGAGTGCTTGATCGAAAAGATGATCTTGGATTCAATTAACTTGGTCAACTCTCTCCTCATAAACTCTTCAATTTTAGGGTTAACAGGCCTTTGTTTTTGCCTCACAGGCTTAACATTAGCCTCCAGTTCTATAGTATGCTAGGCTAAATTTGGATCAAAACCTTTTAGGTCACTATATTCCCAAGTAAACATGTCTAAATATTCCTTACAAAGCTCAATAAAAGCATGCCTTTCTACCTCATTGCTTACCTTCCTAAGCTTGAGGATTTTGTCTTTGAAGATGAGGAATCTCTCATAATTCTCCTCATCAGTTGAGTTACTACCTTATCCTTTCTCATATGGTCTCCTTCATGGAAGAGACTCTCAAGTGTAGCCAATCTCTTAAGCAACTTGTTGGATTTTAATTGGGTAATTTGCCCACATACTATCGTTGAAACTTCTCCTGGTTGGGGGAGGAGAACTTTGCTTCTTATTTTAAGAAACAAGTAATTTTTTTGTCATTTTTGAAGACCTACCAGTGGTATTAATTATATGGTACTAATGGCATCACCACCACCTTAACATGTGGCTGAACCTTGGCCTCTTTTAGCTTACTTGAAATATCAAACTGGGCTCCCACAAATGCCAACCTGACAACATGTTGATTTTAGTTCCTTGGCACAACTTAAATGTTAAATGCTTTGAAATCTCTAATTAGGTCCCATAATTTATTTTTGTAGGACCTCATCAAAGTATTGTTCATAATATTCAAGCCCCTAACTTGGTTCATTATAAGCTCATTATCTCCATATTCTTGCAATCTTCTGATTCCTCTCTTATTGGCCCATCAGAGGCCATGGATTAGGCCTTCATATTCTGATGCATTGGAGGACAAACTAAAAGAACCTATAAGAATAACAATACTTGTCATCTAAAGGGGAAACTAGCATTGCCCCTACATCTACTCCATTTTTGCTCCTTAAATCATCAAAGAACAAGTTCCAAATACCATTAAGGTTTTCTTTAGGTCCAAAGAGGGAAGGCATGAGTCAATTTTATTCATGTAGTAAATAGACACCCATGTCTCTTTCCTCAATGCCTTCCAAAGGGTTGAGAAATTGGTTATCCCCCCATAGCTCATCCAAGAATAAGTCTGGAATCTCCTCAAGATAAGTATTTAGTTCTTGACCAATTATAAATTCATCCTCATCAAGGATAGTATAATTGAGGTTTATGATATCTAGCTAATGGGGTTCAATGTGAAATTATGCCATGGGCTCAATCTTGATTGATACATTAGTCCCATACCTTTTTTAAAAAGCCATGTAGGACCAATTTGTTGCTAGATGACCCCCAATTTTGGCTATGAATTCTCTAGAGAGGCATAAAGTAACTCAAAGAGTTACATCAAGGATCAACACATCTTGAGCCACTAAAACACTAGGACAAGCATGCAAGGTCAAGCTGAGACCCTTGATAATACCAAATGGCTTTGTCAAAGAACTGTCAAGCTATAAAACTCCCTTAGTATATGGCTCATATTTGAGGTTTGGTTGATCAGCTATAGACTTCGACATTACTGAAGTGCTAGCTCCACTATCTACCAAGAAATTATGAACCAAAGAATCACCAATGATTAATGAAATGTAGAATGGAGGAGGCTTGACCACCTTACTTGATCCTTCTCCTATATGACCTTGGATTGCACTAGTGAGGACCTCAATTTTTTTGCTTGGTTGTCTACATGTAGTTGTTGTAACACCTATTTTGGATAAACCTTCTTGAAGGATATCCACCTGACCGGGCATGGAAAGCATGTCCCACATCATTACACTCACACTATATTTTTTCATTTGTTTAATAATGTTGATTGGTGGACCACCAACCTTCGCATGAACTTTGGGGGCCACTACTATTGTTTGTTGAATTTGTGAGTTTAGTGGATCAAAATGGGTCCCGTGATTCTAATTTTTAGGAGGTTCCAGGACCTTTGGAGTGATAGTAGACTCATTAGGCTTAGACAATGAAGGAGTAATGATAGGATTTTGTTTGAACACCTCTTGATTACCATCCATATTCCTTATTTTGAACCTTGTATTAGTTGCCACTGAAATGTATGCTTGGCTAGAACTAGCCTACTGATTGAGTGCATAACACTCTTCTTACTCACTGATGACCATTGTAACATCCAACTAGTTTGGTGCCTGATCATATCCTTGGTATTGTGGAGAATGTCCTAATTTTGTCATCATGGGAATCTCTATGTTTTGAGCCATTAAGGCTTGATTGTATCCATAAGCAATAGCCTACTTCCATTGGTCATTGAAGACCTAGTTAAAACCATTAGTTGGGACAATGGATTTCCCAAAAGATTGATCCCAAGGTATGGTCCCTTTAGCTTCTTGAGTCATATTATTTTGAACAATAACCAAGGAGTTAGAAGAGCCTAAAGCATTTGGGTTATAGCTACTCTACTTATTGTAGCTAGGTTGTCCTTGCCCTTGCTCACAGTTCTGGTTTTAGAAATTTCCCTTGAAGGGTTGTTTATTTGCTTGATAAGACTACTGTTGAGGCTAATATGGAGCTTGATAAGGTTTATTGAACTAAGCTTGTTGCCTCTTCACATTTACCACATCATTTCCTAAGGATTAGAGCATGCTCTTAAGTTTAAGGTAGTTTTTATGCTCTTGGGAATCATGTGATCCACTAGTGGAGGCCTTTTCATGCTTATGTGAAGGTATATCAATAATTTTTGGAGTTGGAAGAATAACATAAAGTGGAGGAATAACCACAAGGGGTTGTCTGATTTTAGGGAAAAGAGGCATTGGGGGTCTAGGAGTAAGCTTGTCATCCTAAACTAGGTTATTTTTTGCTTTAATAGCCACCTCATAAGCATCTAGCAATATGTCCCCTCCCATAGATTGGATCATTACAACTATATCACTATTTATATCCTTAAAGTAGTATAGGAATGCAAAGTTAGGGGATGGTCTAACAGAGGCTAGAATTTTATCCCAAGCTTTTTGGAATCATGTGTTGAAATCTTGCATGACTTCATGGGGGGCTCTTTTAATTGTGGTAAGTTGTTCTTTTAGTGACAAATGGTCACTCTTATCTAAAAGTATTTTACACAAGGCCTCTCCAAGCTGATTCCATGATTGATTCGAATTAGGAGCTAAGCCTCTATACCAGTCTAAATCTTTTCCCTTAAGGGATATAGATAACAGTCTAATAGCTATATTTTTTACAATGACATTATAGATATTGCAAAAATTGGCTATGTCATTGATGTGTTTAGTAGGGGTTGTGGCTTGGTCTCCTATAAAATATGGGACACTTTTGAGAGCTGTTATTGGCATAGGATCGTATTGTGGTAGATTCAAAGGACTTTGACCACTGAAGCCTACAAAAGCTCTTTGGGGAACTTTGGTAACAAAAGGGGATAACAAAGGTCTTTTTGCGTAGGTATACATTATGACTGGTTTAAGAAAATGGTTTCCTATGTATGGGTGAGTATAGCCAAACCTTAACCTTTTGGTTTAATTTAAGGGGAGTTCAACAAGCTCAAAAGGCATACCTATAGAAGCTTATCTTGTAGTCACCATTGGCATGAAAGATAGTTATTGTTCTACCACCAAATTGTTGATTGTTCTTGAGAGTTACCAGATACTGAAAGATGAAAGCTATAGCAACTGCAAATTGATCAAACCAACATCAAACTTGACCAATCTTCCTTGAAAGTAGTCCCACTGCAACACCTTTTCCTAAACCTAAGCCACCACCCAAACTACCTCCAACTCTCCTACCAATCCCTAAGCCACCATCTAAATTACCACCAACACCTTTGCTAAACCTAGAGATGTTACCAAAACCATCATCAAAACCTCCACCAAAGACTCCACCACAAGGGATGTTGTGTGAAGAGGTTAATAAGGTGGTGTTGGTAGGGGGAAACAATATCCTACAACATATCCAAATTTAGGGCAATTGTTATATTTACATGACTTGCAACCATTGCAAAGGGGTATGCAGCTTGCAGGGTGATGGATTATTTGATTGGACATTAACTATTTTCAAGGGTTGATGATGAAAACATGAGGAAGATTTGATTTCAAGGAGGTCTCATGTTTGATGTGTGACTCAAATTAGCACTACAATGTTGTTGATGAGGAAACAAGCCATTGAGGTTTCAAAGTCTATATTGTAACTTATGTTCATAAAGGTTAATGCCATATAGAACTTGCAATTGGTGTAAGATTTTAAAGTGATTTTAGGGTTGATTATGAGGGGTAAAGGTATTTTCATGTGATTTCATACACTAAAGGGCACATATCATAAACATGCCTTGATTCAGGGCAGTTATTGGATTTACATGAGTTATACCCATTACAAAGGGGTTTGTAGCTTGCAAGGTGGTGGGATTTGTTATTGACTATTTTCTATTTGATTATAGAAAGAATCCATGTCCAATGTGTAAATAAAATCAAGAATTTTATTCCGCTAATATGGGGTCAATAAATTGAGGTTCTAAAGTCTATCTTGTTGCTTTTGTTGCAGTTTAAGTGAGTACCAAAGCTTTTGCAAAGTGCATGCCACATGGGTGCATTATGGGACATTGTTCATGTTACAATGTGAATATTTTGATAGAGGAGTTACCAGTTGATAGAAAAGGTGATCGTTTGGCTATCAGTCCTAGGTGTTAAGGAGAGTTGGTAGGCTTAATTCTCAATTAATAGGGGGTGTCCACATCATACACTTGAAACACTTACCAAAAAAATCATGATGTGATCGAGTTAGTCATTAGCACTGTAAATGCAAGAATTGATCACTTACCACAAATAAACATTTCTTTTGATGCTCCTTGCACCCTCAAGGCAACTGCTAGTATTTTTTACTTACCCCTCACTCTTGGCAATTTATTCATGAAAATACTCTCAAATTAGAGTTTCATATATTCTTTGTCCCTAAACCATCTTTAAAAATAAGCTAGAGAATGATTTTGATTCTCCTATTTAAATGAAAGAGAGAAAATGACTCTCATTCTCCTATTTTAATGAAAGTGAGAAATAGAATCCCATCTCCTATTGCATTTTGAACACTATCATTAAATTATAAGGAAAGTGAAAATTATGGTGATAGTTTATGTTGGATTGATGAGCTCTTATATATTTAATCACTACTTCATCAATAATGCACAATACATATCAAGAATTCTGAGAAATTACAACAAGGTGACACAATTTTCAAGTGGGGAAAGATTTCAAAGTGATCTTGATGACAATGATGAGGGGCAATGATAGAGTATTACATGTGATATCGTATACTAGAGGGCCCATATCATACATGCCCCAAAGTCAGAGCAGTGATCGCATCTTTATATTCACTATTTTTTATTTGATTATGAAAAGACTCGACAGCCGATGTGTTGATTGAATCAACAATGTAATGATGTTGATGTGGGGTCAAGGCATTGAGGTTAGTTATTCATCTTGTTCATCTGTGTGATATATACACACACATTCCATCACTTCTTTGACACTTTACACCTCATCCTCAAAACTTGAATCACATTTTGTAAAGTATAATTTTGACACCACTAGAACTGACACACACATTAATATACAACCAAATAACTTTTATTTTAATTAATTATTGTGGGTAACTCAAAACCCATCTCCACCGACCCCATTAAACCAAAGTCTATATTATAGCTTATGTTCGTCTATGCTACCAATTTATTGACACCTTGAAAAATTATATGCCAATGATGATGAGGACCAATGATAGGGTATTTCAAGTGATATCATACACCATAGGGCCCATATCATAAACATGCCCTAACTTCATGGTATTTTTTCAATTACATGACCTACACACATTACAAAAGGGTTTGTAGAGCTTGTAATGTGATGGCATATTTTATTGACTATTTTCTATTTGATTACGGAAGGACTCCATGTTTGATACACAAATCAGATCAACAATATATTTTTGCTAATGTGAGGGTAATGCATTGAGGTTCTCAAGTCTATCTTGTTGTTTTTGTTGTGGTTGAAGTGGGTACTGAAAGCTTTTGCAAAGTGCATGTCAAATGGATACATAAGGGGGCATCATTTGTGATACAATGTGAATGTTTTGGTAGAGGAATTATCAACTGAAAGAAAAGGTGGTGGATAGGGGATTGATCTTAGGTGGCAGGGAGAGTTCGTAGGTTTAATTCTCAAGTAGTAGGGGTTGTCCACATCGTACACTTTAAAAGGGAATATACTCCATAAATGAAAAGAAAATAGTTACCAAAAAAATCACAAAAATTATATTTTATAATATAATACATTATATATATATATATAACACTAATATATATTAGTGTTATATATACACACATTCCACCACTTCCCCTGACACATTTACACCTCATCCTCGAAACATGTATCACATTTTGGGGTGTATACTTTTGATACCGATGGCACTAAAACACACTTACATCAATATACAACCAAATAAATTTTGTTTTCATTAAGTTTTGGGTAACTCGAAACCCATCGCCACCGACCCCACCTCACCAAAGTTTATATTGTAGTTTATGTTTGTCTATGCTACCAATATATTGACACCATGCAAAATTACATGCCAATGGTGATGAGGAGCGATGATAGGGTTCTTCAAGTGATATTGTAAACCATAGTCCCCATATCATGAACATGCCTCAACTTCAGGGAAATTGTTGGATTTACATGGCCTACACCCAATAAAAAGAGGTTTGTAGCTTGCAAGGTGATGGCATATTTTATTAATTATTTTCTATTTGATTACAAAAGGAATCCATGTCTGATGTGTGAATCAATCAACAATGCAATACTGGTGATGTGCGGACAATACATTAAAGTTATAGAGTATATATTATTGGTTTCATTGAGGTTGTTGTGAGTACCAAAGTGTTTTCAAAGTCCATGCCACATGGGTACATAAGGGGGTAGCGTTGGCGATACAATGTGAATGTCATAGTGGAGGAGTATGGGTTAAGAGAAAAGGTTGTCAATTATCAATCAGTCCCAAGTGGCAAGTACTTTGGTCTATTTAATTCTCACACCTTAAGGGGTGTCCACATCATATGGTTAAAAAGGGAATATACTCCAATAATGAAAAGAAAACACTTACAAAAAAAACCCAAAAATAAAAAAAATTGTAGCTCTCATGCCAATGCCACCACCATGCCCACCACCACAACGAGGGCCATCTAAACTGCCAAAAAACCTGATCGCACCACCTTAAACTCTATCGATTCCATTACAACACCTTTTCCTAAACCCAAGCCACCACCCAAATTGCCTCCAACTCCCCTGTCAATCCCTAAGACACCATCTAAACTACCACCAACACCTTTGCTAAACCTAGAGATGTTACCCAAACCATCGTGAAAACCTCCACCACCACAAGGCGTGTTGTGTGAAGAGATGAATCGAGTGGTGATGACAAGGGAAAATAATATCCTACAACATATCCAAATTTAGGGCAATTATTAGATTTACATGACTTGCACCCATTGCAAAGGGGTACACAGCTTGCTAGGTGACAAATTATTTGATTGGATGCTTATTATTATCAAGGTTTAATGAGGAAAATACGAGGAAGATTTGATTTCAAGGAGGTCTCATGTTTGATGTGCGACTCAAATTAACATTGCAATGTTGTTGATGAGGAGGCAAGCCATTGAGGTTTCAAAGTCTATATTGCAACTTATGTTCATAAAGGCCAATGCCATACAAAACATGTAATTGGTGTAAGATTTCAAAGTGATTTTGGGGGTGAGTATGAGGGGTAATGACAAGGTATTTCAAATGATATCATCCACTAGGGCACATATCATAAACATGCCCCGGCTTCAGGGTAGTTGTTGGATTTACTTGAGCTAGACCCATTACAAGGGGGTTTGTAGTTTGCAAGGTAGTGGGATTTTTTATTGACTATTTTCTATTTGATTATGGAAGGACTCTATGTTCAATGTGTGAATCGAATCAAGAATGTACTTCTATTGATATGGGGTCAATAAATTGAGGTTTTGAAGTCTATCTTGTTGCTTTCATTGTAGTTTAAGTGAGAATCGAAGCTTTTGCAAAGTGCATGCTACATGGGTGCATAAAGGATTTGATAGAAGAGTGTCACTAGTTGAGACAAAAGGTAGGCTATCAGTCACAAATGCCAGAGCGAGTTGGTAGGATTAATTCTTAATTATTAAAAAGTGTCCACATTATACACTTGAAACACTTACCAAAAATTCACGATACAATCGAATTAGTCATTAATATTGTAAATGCAAAAATTGATTATTTTTTACAAATAAACATTTCTTCCAACATTCTTTACACCTTCAAAACAATGACTAATATTATTTGCTTTACTCACCCCCTCACTCTTGACAATTATTCGTAAAAATACTTTTTAAATTAAAGTTCATATATTATTTGTCCCTAAACCGTCTTTAAAACTAAGCTAGAGAATGATTCCGATTCTCGTATTTAAATAAAAGGAAGAAAAAGATTCCCATTCTCCTAATTTAAATGAAAGTGAAAAGACTCCCATTCTCCTATTGCGTTTTGAACACATCATTAAATTAGAAGGAAAGTGCAAATTCTGAGGATGGGATAGTGTCTGTTGGATTGATCAGCTCCACTAATATAGTTGGTCACTACCTTGTCAATATTGCGCAATAATGGATATAAATTGGCCCCTCAGATCCGTGCAATCTTGAATAGAAGTCTGCCCAATACAAGTTATCCATTTTTTAAACGCAGATTAAACTCAGGGTCACCTCTTGGTGCCAATCTAGGCTCGGCAAATTTAAGGAGCATGAACAAAGTGCTCTTCGTGCTCTTCGAGCTGTTGTCCACTAAATGATAAAAGTTTTGATTGATTTGCTGTCCAGTCAAAATCAATTAATTTATGAGTGCTATGATAAAATCAATTAATTTATGAGTGCTAGTTAAACTTATCTATTTATCCATAAAGATTTTTGTTCTGTAAGCCATACTGTAGGGGTAGCCGCGCAGCATTTCCCAAGTCTGTACGTGATCTTGCAGTGCTCAGATCGAAGCGGGGAGGAAGCTGGAAAATGAATATGATGGAAGGTGCTGTGGTCAAGATCACGAACACTTCCTCGAACGGATTATGGCAAGGAGATAATCCCATGTGTTTTTCGTTACCGCTACTAATAGTTCAAATATGTATCGTTGTTGCTGTGACTCGAGCCCTTGCGCTTCTGTTTAAGCCGCTGAAACAGCCTCATGTCGTAACAGAAATGATTGTAAGTAGCCAACGACAAAACATTTTCTCTGTAGAATTTTTTGGCCCTTTTATTTAAATATGGCCGCATTGAATTTTCTTTCGAATCTTGTTCTGCTAGCTTTTAGCCCTCTGGAAATGCAAATAGGAAGCCTCGGTTAGAGTAAAAAGAAGTGTCTTTTCTGTTCGTGGTAATTTTATGCAGGCACACAACTTCCGTCAGTCGTTGAATATTTGACACATCAAAATTATCCGAAACTTCCTGTCTCTTAAGTTTTCTAGATTTAATTTTTAGAACTAATAACACGGTTTTAACAATAGGGCACCTTTTATAGGTATATATGGCAGTAGTTTCGCGGAGCCTGTCCTTTTAAGATTTGAGAGCACAAATTTCCCAGAAAACATACGGACTGTGCAGAGGAAATCTTGAAAATTATATTTAATGAGTTACATCGATGGTTACTATACTTTTTAATTTTGAAGGTCTCCCATTTCACTATTTTCACTGCAATTTTTATGGACATGGGTTTGTTGGGTTCCCTTCTAGGTCTTGTAATTTCTTCTCTTTATAGTGTTTTATGGTTTGTTAAAAAAAGGAAGAGACGTTTAATCATTTTTCTTAAACGTAATCATAATAAATTCTATCTCCCTCCTTATTATTTTGTAGCTTCTTATACTCATGAGGTAATAGAGATGACTGCCCAAAAGAGAAGCCAACTCTCATTCCTTCAAATGAGGTTCTTACGGAGGTTTTTCCAAAAGAAGCCTCAGCAACTTTTCTTTTTCCGAATCAGCCTTTATTGCTTGCAGCATATTCTTCCCCTCCTAAGCTTAAGAAAATATCAGCAAATATGGGATCTCTACAAAAAGAAAAGATGTAAATCTGAAGCAGAGTTGTTGAGAACGGAAGCGGAGACCATAGTAAGTGATGGAGTCCAATAGACTTTGGAAGGCTTTCTTTCTTGTCAAAGGAGAAGAGTGGTGGTGGCCATTGGATTCCCTTGTTGGATCCTAATGTTTTTTGGTGTGATTTATTCCCTGATTCGATCTTTCAACACCTTTTGTGTTGTCTTTTTGTAGCTTTCTTGGTCTTCCTTTATTGTGGGTTGTTTGCTTTTGTTTTTCGTTTCAATCCTTTATTAGGATTTCTCTTGATTTGTTCTAGTTTTTATCCAAATTTAATTAATTTAATTTAACATTAATTTCAACTTGTTAATTGATCTTGGTGACTTTTTAGATATCTTTACTTTTTGACTTTTGTTATTAAATAAAGTCCCAATCAAAATTTTATATTTACCAATAATTAAAAAATTAAATTGATTTATAATATAATCATTATTATATGTATCATGTGAATAAAACTCTTTTTAAATTTGGCTTTGTCAATAATTGGGAGTCTTAAGTGCCCTTTTTTTCAAAATGTATCTTTACTACCATTGATAATTAAAATAGTTTTTATTGAAAAAATGTTTGTTAATTTTAGTTTGATATCTTCTTATTATATTATTGGAGAAGAAACTCTAATTCTTTGGTATTAGCAATACCACTTTTCTAAGTGGTTTCTATCCATTTGGCTTCTTTAAATTAGGTTACTTTTATATTAAATTTATTATTTTATTTTATTTTATTTATTTATTTATTATTTTATTTTATTTTAAATTTGTTATGTAAAGATAAAAATGCAAGTTTTGAAAGGTTTTTTAAAGAGCTTTACAGATATATTATTAGGCCCTGAATAAAAAATAAACAACCAATAAACCTTAAAACAATTAGAATACTCCATACAACAAATTTTAATAATAATTTAACAAAAGTCATTCAAAAAATAGAGCAAGGACTAATTAGATGCAAACATTTAACCAAACTTTCGAAGAGCAACAAACACAACAAGGAAAAAGATACTGGATCAACAAATCACAATCAACAACCAAACCACAACTCAATGATGATGATTATCAAAATATCTAGATTTAGATGTAGTCATTTCTTTTAGTCTATTACTCTTTGTCTAAATAATTCATTTGGATTTAGATTTTCTTGATACCATACTCTAATCTCTTTCATTCTCACCTTTATCATGAATCTTTAAGCTCTTTGACTCTTTTCTAACATACTTCTTATAATTAGATCCCTCCTAAAAGGCAAGAACCCTCAAATTCTTTATATCTATTTTGATTTTTGGAACTTAAATTTTTGGTTGTGTTTCTAGAGTGGTAATATCCTTATTATCCTCTCCTCTTTACGATTGAACTTGATCTTGGTGTTTTGAGTCTCCAATATCTTGACCCTCGAGGTCTCTATTTTCCTCAATATGATTCCGGTCCTAGTCCTTCATGTTTCATGTCTTTCTGTCTCCAAGATCTTTTGGTTCAATCTCCTCCACCAACATTATAGTCACTTTTTCAAGATCTTTAGCATTATCTTCTTCCTCTTGGTGGTTCTTAATGATGGCTCTGGGTTGCATCTCTTTTCCCATCATTGTACTTGGCCTCGAGTTTAGGCTTAGACGAGCTTCATTGTTTACCTTGGGGTGAGAAATCTGCTCTATTTGGAAACATTTTGAATGTTAGAAGTTTTTCTTATCTCCCTCTAGAACTGTAACATTGGAAATTTCCTCCTAGGTCTTGCCCCAAATGGTTTTTATTGGCTCTCATAAAATTATTTATGATGATAGTTGTGTTATTGTCCTCTCGCACAAGAACAATGAAAATGGTGGTTTGCATGGGCTCCTTTTTTTCATAGATTTCGCTAACGACAATTAATATTTCATAGTTTTTTTCCGTTCACCTCAATGCTATATAGACAAATAATTTAGCACACTTGTGTGAAGTTATCAACGCTATCTTTAATGTAAATTTGAATTTAAAAATCTATGATACTCTCAAATTAGAGTTTCATATACTCTCTATCCCTAAACCGTCTTTTATAAAAATAAGCTAGAGAATGATTCCGACTCTCCCATTTAAATGAAAGCGAGAAAAAGGAAAAAGATTATTTCTCTCCTATTCAAATGAAAGTGAGAAAAAGACTTCCATCTCCTATTGCGTTCTGAACGCTATCATTAAGTTAAAGGAAAGTGAAAATTGTGAGGATGGTTTATGTTGGATTGATGAGATCCACTGATATAGTTGGTCACTACTTTGTCAATAATGCGAAATAATTGAAATAAATTGTCATCTCAGATCCTCCCAATTTTGAATAAAAGTCCACCCATTAAACTTGCTCAGAGTCATCATAATGTCCACATTCACGCATTTAATAGCTTTCAAGTTTCTATCTTTTAAGTAAGCTTTCGTTTTCCATTCCAGTAGTGTATTCACACAGCCGTTTCGCTCCTCTAGATTATTATTGTGCAAATGAAAACAGATTAAAAGATGCGCAGTTCTTAATGAGGCACATGGTAACCGTATCTTGTTTATTTTATGTTAATTTAGATTGGGCGAGCTTAAGCAATAACAAACAACAAAAATTTGATTAATTGGTTATCCAATTAAAATAAACTAATTAAATTTAATAATAAATTGATGAGACTTCCATGAATCAGAATTAATATCATTAAAATTAATAGTATAGTTTAAACATGTAAATACAAACATAACAATCAATTAATTATATATTAATTAAATTTGATTAATATAATGATGGGCGCCTTACTCTATTGCTTTCCATTCACCATTCACACTTGTTAGAGATGGTTATTATGGATTAATATAATATAATTTAGAAATTTAGAATAATTATATATATTATTCATTAGTTTTATAGATTAGTATAGATATTTTAAATATATTTGTTAGAAATATTTTAAGAAATACATGTGAAAAATGGTATCAATCTAGTTATGTTAATTATGTTATTGTGTTGAATTTTAAAAAAAAATTATCAAATTAGAAAAGGCTACAAACTTTAATGTGTTGTTAGGATATTACAATTTTTCGATTGATTTATTTTTTAAAAAAGGGGATATTTAATTGGTTAATGTGAAATTACCTTTAGATAATCAAAAGAACGTCAAATAACTCATTTCATTACACTCCCTCTTCTTTTTTATAGGTATTGGTTTTGGTGGAATCCTTTCCCTATTCACTTTTGATTGGAGTTCTAATTGGTTTGGGACATAATCGAGGCCCAGATCTCTAAGTGATCGTCTATCACAAGTCCCAGAATTACCAACAACAGCCACAACTAGTTCGAGAATACTATCAACAGCCACAACCAGTGCAAACATACCAACGATCGGATTACCAAATTGAGATTTGAACTTGAACGGTGCTTAAAACAACAAAGTCACTTAACCCAACTCACCCACATTTCATTGATATTCCATTACACTCCATTACTTTTAATGTAATTACATATAAAAAAACCATTATAATTATATATTACAATTACATACATAATTGTATAGTTAAAGGATAGAACTTAATATGGAAAGTAGTGTCTTATACAAAAAATAATAAAACTCAAATGTGAGAAGTAAAATGTTGTGGGGTCGAGTCTTTTACAGGGTAAACGGTAGAACGGTTTTTTACAGGGGACAAACAATAAACCTTGAACATGAGAAGTAAAAGGTGGCAGGGCGAGTCTTGTACAAAGGGAATTGTGGAACAGTTAATTACAACCCCCCAAGAATGGAAGAATGGTCCATTACAACTGATAAACAATAAGAAATATTAAATTTTGGAGGGTCGAGCCTCCTACAAAGAGAACAGAGGAACGGCCCATTACCATCAAAAAGGTGTAATTTGTTGGTGTCTTCTATTTTTGATCGATTTTTTGTTCAATCGATGTAAATAATTTGGGGCAAATGTAATATATCACCATCATGCATAGAATAATCACTTTAACACTTACAATATTAAATCGATGATCAGAGATTCAAGTCTTTTGATCGATTACTACGACCGACGTAACGACTCTTTTGTGCTCTGCTGTTACAGCGGGGCACAAGGAACATCGTTAAAAACACTAACAAGGGTCCCGTCTTAAAAATAACAATGCGGCCGTCCACAAGCTATGATTAAAAATACAAACACCAAATCGGTGTCCCATCTTTATATTCGTAGTTTGAAGCTTTGCGTGTTAAGGGTCCGATTTCCATTTTAAAAATACAGCACAAACTGTGTGACAAATTTAACACTACGTGGCAGAGAAAGTGCATTGCTTGGATGTGTACCAAGAGCGTGCGGTGCGAGCACGCGTTATTTATTTTTATGTAGACACAGAGAGTCTATATTTTCGTTCCATTTGAAAGGAATTCTAAGCCATACCATACTGTACGTGTAGCCGCACAGCGTTTCCCACTCTCTACGTGTTCTTGCAGTGCGCAGATCGAAGCGGGAAGGAGGTTGGAAAAAGAATATGACGGAAGCTGCTGTGGTCGAGATCACGAAGACTTCCTCAAACGGATTATGGCAAGGAGATAATCCCATCCGCTTTTCGTTACCGCTACTAATAGTGCAAATATGTATCGTTGTTGCTGTGACTCGAACCCTCGCGCTTCTGCTCAAGCCGCTGAAACAGCCTCGTGTCGTTGCAGAAATCATTGTAAGTTGCCACCGACAGAACATTTTCGCTGCATAATTTTCTGGCCCTTTTATTTAAATACGGCCGCATTGAATTTTCTTTCGAATCTTGTTTTGCTAGCTTTTACCTCGCCGGAAATGTAAATAGGAAGCCTCGGTTAGAGTAAAGATAAGAGTCTTTTCTGTCAGCATTAATTTTATGCAGGCACACAGCTTCTGTCAGTCGTTGAATATTTGACACATCAAAATTATCCGAAACTTCTTGTCTCTTAAGTTTTCTACATTTAATTTTTAGATTAAAACTAATACCTCGGTTTCAAAATTAGGGTGCCTTTTATAGGTATATATGGCAGTAGTTTCCCGGAGTTTGAGAGCAAGTATTTCCCAGGAAACATAGGGACTCTGCAGAGGAAATGCCGAAAACTATATTTAATGAGATTCCTGTAGGGTTATTAAATTTTTTAATTTTATAAACTTTAATAAAATTAGGGTATTTTATGTATTTATATTAGTGAAGTGAGATGAATCTTCTAAATATTATATTTGTTTGATATTTTGAAAAGTTGATATTAATATAATTCAACATTTCTAATTAATAATGTTAATTCTAATCACTGTAAATTCTCAATCAACAATTTAAAATTAATCACATATTTTTTCTGTAAAAAATTATCCTACATCTTACTTTCATATATCCATAAAGACTCCAGCAATTTAAACATACAATTTAGGTGGTTATGCTTCTTTCATGCACTCTCATAATTGAAACACTTTTTATATCTACATCCTTTCCTTCACTAGTTTTAGTTTTTTAATTAGTCATTCGTTTCATAAAATTGTAATTATTCTCTATAATACCTGTTACAATTGAAATGTTCCACTTAGCCTGGCCTCGATTTTGTTTAGTACGTATGCGTAGGAGTTGAACGTTATTCTACTTACAAATTTATATTTATTATTGAAATATCTGATCGAGTTAACATTGTTCCCCACACACCCTCGAATGGAAAGGGTGGAACCAACTTGCCTTTTTGAATCTATGGATCTTTTACAATCATACCTTCTTACTAAAATTGTAAATGAATTAACAAACTAGTCCATCGTTTCTTCCACACCCTTGAATGGGAAGGGTGGAACAAACTAGCTATTTGGATTTATAGATCTTTTATAATAATTTTATTTTTAATAAATTTGTGAACGAGTTAATAAATTAGTTAATTATATAAAATGTCAATATCTTTATCTATATTTTAAGGATAAATATATTGATAAGTAAGCATATATTTAAATTAGTAAATTTTTTGGTTAAGCAATAATAATTAAGGGGAATCCACACTATCAAACTTATTTAAAGCATGATTTTGGTTTTCATCGTTTGACCTTCCGTATCGAGTATCCAGAAAGATTTGTACTTTGGTAGATGGATATAAACAACTATCATCTTCACCAATTGAACTACAACTCTTTCAATCTATAAGATCTTTTACTATTCTAATCTTCTGACTAAAAAATTATGAATGAATATTTATATAATTTTTCGAAAATCTTTTATCTCATAATTTATATATATTTAATTTATGTATTTTAAATTTATTTTTATATTTCTACGATAAATTAATCTTTCATTAATATATAAATATACTATAATATAATTTAATTACTATGTTAATAAGAAAAATATTATAATAAAAATGATTATGTTACTAAAATAAATATTCTATATAAACCAAACTATTTCACTATATATTTACATAACTTAATAAAAATATTTTTTTTAATATTTATTTATTTAAATTATTCGTTAATATTCAAATACTTATAAATCTAATATGTTATAATTATTATTTTAATGAGAAAAATATTTTTTTAAATATTTACTTATTTAAATTATTTTTTAATATTCAAATACTTATAAATCTAATATGTTATAATTATTATTTTAATGAGAAAAATATTATAATAGAATTGGTTATATTATTAAAATAAATAAATATTCTATGTAGACCAAATTGCTTTACCAATATACTTATATAATCTAATAAAAATATTTTATAAATATTTATTTATTTAAATTATTTTTTAATATAAAAAATTTATCTTAAATTAAATGTTTATATATATATATATACTTAATATATTATCTTAATTTAAATATTTTAATATTCTACTAAAGGATTTCTTAATTTAAATATAATATAAAAATAAAAATATTTATATTTATTATTAAAAAAATTATAAAAAAATCTTTATAAATATTTCTATGGTGGTAAATCTATAACATGAAAATATAAATATCTGTATTCATTATTACCTGATTTTTTAATTAAAAAAGCATTATAACTAATTTTATGGTTATAAATTTTTCCATATGCACGTAACAAATCTTTGAATTAAAAGTATAGATTTCCCTAAAAGTATAGATTTTCATGCTTACCATTGACTCTAATGGTTTGTTTGACATATTGCTTTCTTTCGTACTTATCTTTGATTTAATATATATATATTTATAATATGGACGCTTAAGTCATATTATTGCTACTTTTGACTTTATATACAGTTTCTATCCTTCGAGTTTTTTATCAGCCAAAATTTAAATATTACTTTTAGCCGATAGATATATATCACAAAAGTTGATATATTTAAAATATAAAATATGAGAATTAAGTTATTAGTTTTTTTTTTTTAATAATTTATCTGTTAAGTAGAATAATGAGTTTGTTTATACTTTTAAAATTGAAAAAAAAAAAGTTTGAAATTAAATTATAAAATAAAAAAATTTGTTGATGATTTTTGAAGAGGTCATCTATACATTGAGTTATTTTAATTCTCATTTATTATTATAAAGTTTACATATGTATTGATGTTAAAAAAAAATTGTTTTGTCACTATGTAACGTTGATGAGAATATACTAATAATTGAATTAACTGAAAGAGACCCTAAGATGTTTAGGAGTAATGATAAGTCTATTTTCTATTTGAAAATAATATTTCAAAGAATAAGCTTAATTAATACTCACAAATTAAATGATTTTAGTTAAATAACCAATCAATTTTTTTAATAATTAATATTTTTTAATATAAATTTATATGATTGATTGAAAGTATAAAATCAATCTATTTAAAATAATAATATATTTTTGTTAACAATAATTATAATAGTTTTATTCAAATTAATATTATATAAAATTCTTCCCAAAAAAAAAAAAAAAAACAACAAAACTAAGCAAACTAACTTTTAAATTCAATGCAATAACCATATATAGCACTGTATTTATATATTTTAATATAACTATATTTATATATAACTTATATATCTTTTATAAGTTTATTAATTTGTCAAACTTGTGTTCGATTAAACTACTACTTGTTAGTTAGGTCAAACCAATTCTACTTAATCTATTTTTTCTTTAAACTTTTTTTAGAATTTCAATATATTATGCATTACCTTTTTTTTCCCCTATAAATAATGAAAAAACTATTGCCACGCCACTAAACATTATCAATTTATTAAGATCATTTGTATTATAATTTATTTTCGTCAACCACCATATTTATTTAAAAATACTTAATTTCATAGATATTTAATTTTTAAGGAATTCTATTTGGTTGTTTTAATTTCACAATAGACTATATTAATTTAAAGGTTTATGATGTAATTATTAACATTGTAAATAAATTTGATTTAATAAATATTTAAATTTTATCTGAACTTTATTTAATTATTTTAATTTTAAAGTATATTATACTAATTTAAAAGTTCATGATATAACTATTAACATTATAAATAGTTTTTAAACCTATATCACATATAAAAGAATTGTGATGTAACTACTAATACTATAAATAGTTTTTAGATCTATATCACATACAAAGTATATTATACTAATTAATTTTTAGACCTATATCACATACACAGTATATTATACTAATTTAAAAGTTCATAATATAACTATTAACATTATAAATAGTTTTTAGACCTATACATAAAAATTATGATGTAACTATTAACACTATAAATAGTTTTTAGACTTATATCACATACAAAGTATATTATACTAATTTAAAAGTTCATGATGTAATTATTAACATTATAAATAGTTTTTAGACCTATGCAAAAGAACTATGATGTAAGTATATAGTTTTTAGACCTATATCACATACAAAGAATACTATAGTAATTTAAAAGTTCATGATGTAACTATTAATACGATAAAGAGTTTTTGGACCTCTATAAAAGAACCATGATGTAACTATTAACACTATAAATAGTTTTTGGGTCTATATCACATATAAAATATATTATACTAATTTAAAAGTTCATGATGTAAATATTAACGTGCTATAAATAGTTTTTAGACCTATATTATATATAGAAAAGGGAAGGTTCTTGTTATTTTCAATTATAAATATTTTTTAGACATATATGACATAAATAACACTAACAAGATAGACAAAAGCCTCAAATTTGTTTATGAACATGTATAAGGTACGACTCTTTTACTTCGCATGATGTCTATTTTACTGCATCTATATATTGATTAATGTTTTAAAGAAAACTTATTTTACTCTTGTTTTTCTGCAATTGAATTGTTGTTTAGTAACCGTTTTCATTCGTTTTTTAGTTCCAAAAATTATATTGTAGTATCTAATTTTGATGGTCATACTTATTTATTAATATATAAAGGTTGAATTCTTTTCCAAAAAAACTCCCTTTACTAATAATTATTTTTAAAAAAATAAAAAAAATCATTTCCTAAAAATATATTCTGATATTAATTGACGTTCTAAATAAAACTTCAAACATATTATTTACTAACAATTTTTTTTGTTATCGTAATATATAACATTATTAATTAACGTGGAGAGAATTTTTTCCCGTCTCCTTAAATTATTTTTAGAATATAACTTGGTAAGTAAATGGGCAGTCCTCGGAACTCTTTCCGAATCAGCTTTCAAATGAAGACAATCCAAAGATTTCCTTGGCATATATAAGCTTCCTTCTCCCTTGGGATTCCAATACATTTTAATAATAATGTTTTAAACTATTTTATTCCCAGCAGGCCAGCTCGTTTATAGAAATTCGAATAACTGCTTCCTGGCTTACAATTTTTCCATTATTGGCAATGGCATCATGAGATTCTTAACTAAATTCTGGTTCTGCACATTCAACTGTTTAAGATGCTCCTTTTAAGTTGACTTAAAATGAATCTTATCCGAATTGGACAGTTTTACTATTAATTTATTCCTAAAATACTGGAAGGGTGTCTTTCCAGCCAGAACGTAGCCTACGTGTACCCAAACCTAGCTAGAACCCAAAAAAAATATTAAATCATTCGTTAATGTTAACGATATCCAGACTCTCCGATCATTGGAGGGATAGCAGGAGCCTAAAACTGGTCAAATATTAATATGCACCTACATACCCAGTTTTCATCCGAATCAGCAAACACGTCCCACATCGGTGGGGCCAACCAATAACATACCCCACGTCAGCGCCACGTGCGTTGCCAAGAAACAAACCACCAATTTTGTCAATTTTGTCAATTTTTCTTTGACAAAACCGCCCGATTTTTGACAAAACCTCCGAAATTAATGCACGTCTTTGCCAACGAGAGTAGGGTAAATCTGATTGCAGTGATTACAATCGGAATAAAATCGGATTTGATAGCTATCGCATTTTTTTTAAAGATAGATATGAATTAAATTATATTTCGGAAATTGGCGTGGATGGTCTCCCACAAAGATAGATATGTTCAAGGAGTTGGTATATAAACGTGTTCATTAAAATTTGAATTGAGGAGTAATTTTAAGATGTGTTGGAGAGTCATATTTAATAAATAAATGAACTTGTCATGTAATCAATTAATTATTATGTTGTGAAGATAGTCTTTTTGATTGTGACATCATTTTTATTGGTATAAAGATTATTTTATGTTAGGTTTATTTGTTTACATAAATCGTATATGAATCAAAATGGGATATTGAAGTATTCAACTTAAAATAGTAAAATAATAAAAGCTTATTAATTAAGCGATGTGCTATCACTCATTACTTCCCTAACTATATGTAGTAGTGGGTCATCAAGGAAGCATCGACTTTAACTAAAATCGTTGTAACATATAGCCGCCCTCACCTTATCAATTAAATAACACTCTTAATCGATGATGGTTTGATATATATAATCTAGTCTAGTTTAGTCTAATCCAATCTAATCCCTTGAGTACATACACATATAGTTTAGTCATATACATATCCAATTAGTAATTGACTAACTCACTCACTCTAGTATACATGTAATACAACTAGTAGTTGCCCTAAAAGGTGTAAGTTGCATGGGAGGAGTATATTTTTTATATTTGGTAAAGTTTTTTTTTTAATGCACGTGTTATATGGTGAACCAATAATAATGAACAAAAGCAATCTTGTTAATTTTTTTAGTGGGGTTTTTAAGAGAGTTTACATAGGAAATGTGTGCTCGAGAATAGTATGTACTTTTATAAAGGTTTTAGTGTAGGGTTATGTTTAGTCTATTTTAACCTTAGAAAGAGAATCTTGACTATATACTGGGATGAGTCATTGGATCTTGTTCTTGAGCTGATAATGTATGCAACCCTATTTGAATGGATTCTTGGGAAACTCAGTCCCGAGGATAATTCTTCAAATCTTAAAAGGGAAAGACTATGAAATGAAGCTTGAAGCTTCGTCTCAAGCAACGAGGAATTCAACAATACTATTCACCATCTTAGCAATACCAATTTAGTTCACACAAGTATGTGGTTCCTCATTCATGACAAATGATTAACAAATTAAAAATAACTTAAAAAAGAAGAAAAAACTTATTGAGATGGGGAATATCATTCTCCTCATCTTGTCTACATATTTATAATGAAAGTCATCTCATTGAGAGGGTTAAGTCCAATATTAGTTAGATCTTGTAGTTGAGTTAATATTATCGTTATCTTATTGTGTTGCTTGTTATTATATTGTTATTAGTTGGACCTACACTCTTCCAAACCCTATTAGCTTTACTTTCTTACCTTCACCTACGTTATTGCAACGAGGTGGTCTATCTTCTATCTAATATAGCAATTGATCACAACGACAATGAACTCCTGGTTATTTCATAGATTGGGGAGCTATTATACAAATTGATCATAGCCAAAAGATGGATATGGATTTTAGTTATGTTTGAGTGATGTTTTACATATTGTGGATGTATTTCCTCTATCACATGGCTATGAAGACTTTGTCTTTTGCCTTGCTAGAATGTTATAACATTTGCTAAACAGAGCTCAGTGTAATTTTTTTAAAAGCTTGTTATAAAATATGTATACATTTATTTATTAAAAAAAAACATTTATTGAATTGCTATGCAAAGAAAAATTTTATAAACAAAACCAAAAAATAAAAAGTGAAAATAATATAATCACCTCCAGAATTCTAAATCTAGAACCCAATCAATGTCCAATCAACGTTAATTAATTATAATATGTAGTATATATGTAATATAAGAAATTCTAGTTTTTATTCGTCTTGGTATATTAGAAAGTGATTTGTTTTTTCGATTCTTATTCAATGTGTAGAATCGATAAAGTATGTATATAAAGACATTTGAACAATTTTGTTTTGAGATTATGAAGCCATAAAAAAATAGAGGAGAACACAAAATATGCAAACATTAACCCACTTACTCTTTTTAAGGTTTATGAGAGATGCTTAATTGTTTTAAGAGGGATGTTTGACCTTCACCAACATATGATCAAAGTTTTTGCTTCCACAATACTTCATACTTTATATATATATATATATATATATATAATTCAATTCACCTTCTTTCTTCTTCAAAATTAAATAGAAAATAATCTTATAATAAACTTCTATATATAAAAAATATTGAAAAACATACTTATTTACACATTTTCTTTAATGCATGTCTTTTTAATTGTTGTTTTCTCTTAAATTTCACTAGAGTTACACTAGTACTCCTTATTTTTTTACCATATATTATAATTTTTTAAGACCTATTGACTAATTTTAACTCTGTGTAAACATCAAGATTAAAAATATGAAAAATATTTTTTAATTAATATTATCGAAAAACATTATTTTTAGAAAAAAATTAAAATTAAAAAAAATATGTTATTATAAATCGTAAAAACCTCAATTATTTAATCATTAATTATTATTATTATTGATCAATGTAGACATTAAATTTAAATGGTTCGTCGGTGTGGAATAGTTTCCTAAGAATAGTTTGCCGGTGTGAAATAGTTTCCAAGAATGATATTTCCAAAAACACAAAAGTCAACGGTATGTTTATTAAAAGAAAGTGTAACGTGAGCACACCTCCACTCTTTTTGGCTATATAAATCACAGGGGTTTAATGGGAGGAACCCATCCGTCATGTGGTAACGTGGAAAAAGCGGAAAAAAGCAATAGCAAGTGGTGTGCCAAATTTTGTTGTTTTTTGGTTCCATTTTTATTAAACTTTCCGCCTTTTTCTTTATTGAAAAGGCTTTTCTAGGAAACATCCGTGAGTCGCAGGGTCTTTTCTCATGTGAATCCTGGGCTCAATTTTCAGTCAAAGTATCCGACCTTTGATTCGAGCCCGTGTCTTCGAACCGCCGACGTCGCGTAACACTACTTATTTTCTCAGCCGACGGGTGCGCGTAGGAAATAAATAAATAACTCGTTACGAAATTGGCAATTGCGCTGGAGAGTTGTTTCGCAGTCGAGCGGAATTGCTGCAATTTTCCTGCAGCTAAACCTGCGATCCTCTCTGCGGTCGCGAGGTGGAATCCCGAGGGGAAAGAAAATGATGGAGCGAAGTTTGGTCGAAGCCGCCACGGCCGGGAATGCTACGAAATGTTATAAGCTGATGAAGACTTCGTCCAACGGGGCATGGCAGGGCGACAATCCCATACACTTTGCTTTCCCTCTGCTCATTCTCCAGATCTGTATTGTGCTACTTGTTACAAGAACTTTTGCTGTTTTGCTTAAGCCGCTGCGACAGCCCCGCGTGGTAGCAGAGATCATTGTAAGGATGCCCCCAATGATATAATTTTTTTTTTTTTTCTGTGGATTTAGCTGCAATTGTATTTGTATGCATTGTATATACTTTTAAATTTGCAGGGTTTTGCTTGTAAATTTTCCTTCCTCTAGCACAGGAATTATGTCAAATTGTGTGCAATGGACCATTCTCTGTTCAAAGGTCAATAAAGTCGGCGTATTTATAGTGGATTACGCGTCTGTCATGCACAGTTTCCACGTCGCCTTTTATTCATCGTCATAAGTACCGTGAAACGAATGCTTTTCTAGAGTTTAATTTCAGTGTAACCATCTAATTAACAAATTGATACGGTTGTAACTCTCGTCCGACTTTGTCTGCATGTTGTATCTCGAAGAAGTTAGAATTTTCAGTTTTTGCAAATTGTCAAATATTTTACAAAGCCAACCAAACCTTTGCATACAGAGAAAATCAGTAATCTTTTAAAATTGTGTATAATAATAATAATAATAATACTAAATTGGTATCTTTCTCTGCATATGCTTGTGAAATTGACTTTGATTTTATTAGATATGATTTTAAGTTACTTTCATTTTTGTCTTGGGTCTTTCATTTTATTAGATATCTTTAGGCGTGTACAGGGATTTAGGGGCTTTGTTTTTGGTCCATAATGGTGTCCGCGGTTCAAAGAAGGTTTTATTTTTGTCTTTGGAGGGAAATTTACAAATGGCATTTCTGGCCGCTAGCTGTATAATCAAAGAAGACTCTGTGTTATATTTTATTATATTCTTTGTTCTGACAGTTTTGTTTTTTTGCAGGGTGGAATTGTTCTAGGCCCATCTGTTATAGGACGCAGCAAGTCTTATATGCACACTTTTTTCCCAGCGAACAGCACCCCTGTTCTTGAAACAGTTGCCAACATTGGGCTATTGTTCTTTCTGTTTCTGGTTGGGCTGGAGTTGGATTTCAATGCCATTAAGAGAACAGGAAGAAAAGCTCTAGCAATTGCAGTAGCTGGAATCAGCTTACCCTTTGTAGCTGGTATTGGGATTGCCTTTTTACTGAGGTCAACCATTTCAAAGGGTGTCGACTATGGCGCCTTCCTTGTCTTTATGGGTGTTGCACTGTCTATCACTGCCTTCCCTGTGCTTGCTAGGATACTTGCAGAGCTCAAGCTTCTTACAAGAGATGTGGGTCAGATGGCCATGTCCGCAGCGGCTGTCAACGATGTGGTTGCTTGGATTCTACTAGCCATTGCTGTGGCTTTGTCAGGGTCAGGCAAGAGCCCGGTCATAGCAGTTTACGTTTTGCTTTGCGGTGTAGCATTTGTGGCTTTCATGATGCTTGCTGTGAAACCTATGATGGCCTGGATGGGCCGCCGCTCGCCTGATAATGAGCCGGTAAGTGAGCTTTTCATTTGCATAACACTTGCAGGGGTCTTGGCATCTGGGTTTGTAACAGATGCAATTGGTATTCACTCGATTTTTGGAGCTTTTGTCTTTGGATTGACAATTCCCAAAGAGGGCCCCTTCGCAGGCATGTTGATTGAGAAGATTGAAGACTTTGTGGGTGTCCTGCTTTTGCCTCTGTATTTTGCTTCTAGTGGGTTGAAGACGAATATTTCCTCCGTTAGCAGTGCGCAAGCATGGGGTCTCCTTGTTTTGGTGATACTGACTGCTTGTGCTGGGAAGATTCTGGGGACTCTTTTTGTTGCTTTAGCCCACAGAGTGCCCTTTCGCGAAGCACTCACCTTGGGATTCCTGATGAACACAAAAGGGCTGGTAGAGTTGATTGTCCTCAACATTGGCAAGGACAGGAAGGTATGATTCCAATTCCTACTATTTTTTAAATTTCAGAATGACAATTATTTGTTTATCAAGAGACCTAGTTGAATTTTGTTATTTGATTATGTAATTCAATTTCTCAATATTCCCTTCTTACCTTGTTTCTTTTTTGTTTTCAGGTTTTGAATGATGAAGTATTTGCCCTTATGGTTCTGATGGCTCTGTTCACAACATTCATCACTACTCCACTTGTAATGGCCATTTACAAGCCGGCAAGGAAGCAAGTCCCATACAAGCACAGAAAAATACAAAGAGACAGACCAAAGGATGAGCTGAGGATTCTGTCCTGTGTGCATGGTACCAAGAACATCCCTGCTATCATAAACTTAATGGAAGCCTCAAGAGGAGTCAGGAAGTCTGCCCTGCGCCTTTATATCATGCACCTGGTAGAGCTCTCAGAAAGGTCCTCATCCATCATGTTGGTCCACAAGGCAAGGAAAAATGGCCGCCCTTTCTGGAACAGAAACAGGTCTCATGAAGACCAGATAGTAATCGCCTTCGATGCATATGAGCAGCTAAGCAAGGTAACAGTGAGACCCATGACTGAAATATCTGCATTCCAAGACATGCACGAAGATATCTGCAACATTGCTGAAGAAAAGAGGGCTGCGATGATTGTTCTGCCCTTCCACAAATACCAGCGAGTAGATGGCGTCCTGGAGTCTGTCAATTCTGGAATAAGGACTATGAACCAGAGGGTATTAAAGCATGCCCCTTGCTCTGTTGGCATCCTAGTTAACAGGGGTCTTGGGGGTCAGTCCCAGCAGCCATCGTCTAGCGTGTCCCATAACGTAGCAGTGCTCTTCTTTGGAGGCCCAGATGACCGTGAGGCTTTAGTCTATGGCAGAAGAATGGCAGAGCATCCTGGTGTTAAATTGACAGTCATAAGGTTCCTGCCTGACAGTGGAATCGATCACACTGCAGTTAATCTAACCCCACTACCAGCACGTGACCATGACAAGCACCCGGAGGCATACAAATTCTCTACTGCAGAAATGAACAGGGAGCAGGAAAGAATGTTAGACGAGGAAGCCCTGGCTGATATCAAAGGTGACAGGAACGGCTCTGTTCCATCCACTCCCAACAAGTCTCTTAGTTCTGCTGAGGATGTCAAGGGATCCATTGTGTACTTGGAGCAGCAGATCAGTAACACCGTGGATTCAGTTGTTGCAACTGGGAAGAGTAACAAATACAACTTAATTTTGGTTGGCAGAGGGCGGTTTCCTTCTCCTTTGGTTGCAGATTTGGCTGATAGGACTGCAGAGTGTGCTGAACTGGGTCCGATTGGGGATCTGCTGGCCTCATCCACACTTCAAGCCAGCGCTTCAGTGTTGGTGATTCAGCAGCATGATCACATTCACACTGAAGAAGTGGCCTTTTCAAAGACCGCCGACTCTGCAACACCCCACACAGAGTCTCCTAACGTTGGACTTAGCAGCAACCCCTTGAATTAAGGATCTCCACGATATGGTATTTTCCAAGTTTTAGTTTTTTAAGGACGTATGTTTTATGTGTATATACTGTGATACACGTGTTCGCCTAAAGAGCATCCAGTGCGGCCTTATCGATGTTTTCACGGCCCTTTGTTTCGGATTTTCTATCTTCTGTATAGACAAGATTGTAAGTAGTACACGACAAATTTGACGGAAGAGATACTTTAAAAAGTTGATTATTTCCCCAATATTTATCATTTAAAAAATGTTTTGAAATGTTCAAATTTGTAGTGATTGTTATTGCACGTATTTTATGAAATTTGGCTTGAATTTGATGCAAGGAAAGGTGAATACAATGTAGTGGTCAATATCGCTCATTAGGGCAAATTGGTTTATGGGCTTTATTAAGGTATTATATATTTTAAGAATTAAAATTTTTATGAAATAAAATAAAATGGTTTTAATTACGTTCATGAGATCGAATAGTTTATGAGATTATTAATTATTTTAATTATTTAACAAGAGATATGAGGTATCTTTAAGAACATTACTTTATCTTTTGTTGAATTGGATTAACATCTCTTCTAACCTTTTTAATCTTTTTTCCTCAAATATATCTACCATGCAACTAGTGTTTAAATATTCCACATATTTATGTTGTATGTTCGTGTATTGAAAATATTCAAGGGTGAAATGTTCCTCCATTTTAACTAATCTTGTGGTATAAAGAACACGGTGAAATGCTCCTCCATTTCAATTGACTCTGTGGTACAAACAAAACAAACCCTCTTGCTTTATTGTTCTTTAGGATTCGTCCATCTCCTCTCCCTGTCTTGTATCAAACCCTGCGAGAACCAGTTCTTAGTTGAGCAATGAGGATTTTTTCTTTCTAACTGATTTTGGCCCTTACATATATTTTTTCATTATGCTCGTAAGTGGGGTTGAACATTAAAATGTAGTGTTATCTTTTCTTGCTTATCCTTTTCCTTCACATTATCGTTTTGAACTTTTCATTCACATAATTCGTTGTCTTTGTTACAATTTAGACATTTAGTTAGATTGATATCCCACCTATTCATCCACTTGTGGTTATGCTTCATCCAAGTGTTCTTCCTCCTACACAACTCTTCTTCTTTTGTTGTCCTTGGCCATTTGTCCGTCTTCATGCTTTTTTCTTTTTTTTTTAATAAATAACATAATACCCTGGTCATAGTGGTTGCTTCTAAAGGGAAAGTTCATGTTTCTGCAAGGATAATTTCATATGGCACTAAGTCCTTGATTTTGAAATTGTGTAGACCTTTGGCACTAAGGATAATTTTATATGGCACTAAACACTTTTGAATCTTTTCAATTTGCCTTCATTTCAAACTTGTTATTCCACTAGTCCACACCTTGCACCCATATAATACCACCGATGTGACGAATAACCCAAGTAAGACCTTGGTCATCTTCCAATCCCATAACTCAACATTCCTTCATCGATTTTGAAGTGTGTAGAAAGTTCTCCAGCCACTTTGTATTCATTTCGTCCTGCAAGTATCCCATTTGAGCTTGTTGTGAAAGTCGAGGCCACTTGTATTCTAACACCTCTTCAAAATACCCTTTTGCAAACTGGAAATCAGGATGTTGCTTCTTCCTTTTTGCTGAGATAATCATAATTTAAGTTTTTTTAATGTTTACTTACATCCCTACTTCTTTACAAAATAACTCCAGAACTCGGAGATGATCTTTTAAATCTTGGATTGTCTCTGGCATTATGATCAAATCATTGGCATAAAGCAAAAGTTTCAACACATAGGTTGCCAAGTGGACCCCCTCCCCTCCAAATTTGTTTACCCAATCCTCTAGATTATCAATGTAAAGCCCAAATAAGTTCAGTGATAGAGGGCAGCCTTGTTTGATGCCTATATCACTCCCAAAACATTTAAATAGCCCTTCTTGCATTTTGATTTTAGCCTTGACTTGCTCATACAATATGTGAATTGTTGCCCTGTAGTGCGTTCAGACCCTACTCTTCCATTCTGATCTATAGTTTGATCCTTGGTATTGTGTCGAATGTTTTTTTGAAGTCAATGAAGAAACAATTTGCATCCCCTTTTTTATCCCACATCTTTTCAATTAAGTGTCTAAGCATGACATAGTGGTCGATAATAGTGTTTGGCCCTGCAACCTGCTTGGCCCTTGGCCTTTTTTATTTTTTTCTTTTTCCTTTGCCCAACAACTAATTCTACGTTCAATCATACTCCCAAATAGCTTTGCAAAGAGTGGATTGACCATGATAATTTAGTAATCTAAGGGGTTATTTACATCTCCACTTTTAAACAAAGGTATGGTTAAGCTGGTTCTCAATTCTATTGGAATTTTTTTTGTATGACCTCGTTAAAAATTTCTCTGATTTGAGGCTTTACGATATATGCCCTCTATCTTAAATGCTTTTCTCGTAGGTTGTCTATGTCACGGGATTTACCCATTGCTAGCTTTCTAATCCCTTGTATGATGTCTTCTGTCATGAAAAGCTCTTCATTAACACCAATTGTGGAGGTGTAACTTGTTCAGTTTCGTGCTCATACGATTGTTTTGAGTACTTTAACTACCCTGTTGTTATGTTATTCTCATATTTGTTTTTCTCCTTGAGAAGTTCCCTCGAAAATATTTTTGGTTCATGTTTTCCTAAGTAAATTAGTGTTTTCCTCCGGGTTCTAGTATACTCTTCTTTTTTTGCCTTTACCATTTACTCATATAATTTCACATTTTCTTTTGTCCTACGTGTTGGTTCCTTTAGTGATCTCCGAGTTGTCTTGCATTCTTCATCATACTATGGGTTTGCCAGGAAACTATTTCTTTCCTTATTTTTAGTTTTGGCTCTCTTGCATATTTTTAGTGCATATTGAATAGTGTTCATTAGCCTCTTAATTTATGTATAATTTGTACCATTATTTTGTGCTCCCTTATTTTCCTTTTCCTACATCTTGTTAACGAGTGCTGCTCTAAAAGCTTGCTAACTTTCCTCTGTCAAGATAATGTTTCCTTTGGATGGTGGCTTACTTTGGATGACCATGATGTGTTAATATTGTCGATTGTTTCCTTGTACATGGAGTTTCATAAAAATTGAGTTGTGATCAGATTTAAGTTCTATGAGAGAATTTTCTACTTCTAGCTCTTCAATTCTAGGTATAAAATTTTGTGAGCATATAACATAATCTATTACACTATCATTTGTGTGTCTTGCACATGGACATTCCTGATTTTTCCCATTTTCTCATTGCCATTGCAAAGAATTAAGTTATATATACTACATAAGCCTAATAGTTCTTCTCCAAAGTGCATGATAACCCCATATCTATCATTTGAAGTCATATTCCATTGTCGATTTTATTCTTCTGCCATCTAAAGCAAATTTATGTCTAGACCACATTACTTCTTATAATGTTGGATTGCTTGTTGGTTGTCCTTGTATTGAATTCCCCTTTTAACAAAATATTCCTAATCTTATTGTATGCTGAGATGTCCTTTTCAAGGATGAGTATGGGTCTTCCTAGTCTTAGTCATGCTTCTTATAAAATTTGGAATTCTTCGGTGCAAAATAGCAAGCAACTATGCTAATGTTTGTGTCATTTTCTATGATTATGAACCATATATACTATTTATTTTCATCTTGTTTTTCTATTATGATACTTCTACCTCATGATTTATTTATTAACACCATTATGCATCCATACCCTTTTTTATTCTCTGTTGATTTATTCCATACTATTGCCTTATTATACCTTTCTAATTCCAAACTAGTTCATCCATTATGATCATGTGTTTCGGTTATCTTTGTTCTTAGCTATGGGTTCTAATCAAGGTCCTCTTATCCAAGGGTAGCCTCTACGATTGCAACATACCATTGTGATATGTTCTTGAAGGGAGGGGGAGGAAGGGAAGGGATGGGTGAGGGCATATTCCTTATTTATTTCGAGTTTGAAAAATTGTAATATAGGCTTTCCCATTGTTTAGGTATGCCCATTTCCCTTCATTTCTTGTTGCCTTCACCTTTTCCGACTCATTTTTTTTTCTTCTAATTGCATGAAAGTTAAGTCTTCATTTATGTAATAATGTGATCCTTTTAACATGCCTCTATTTCTTAGTTTTCTTGTTTTGACCTCAAAGTTCACCAATGTGACTCAAATATGCTTATCTCTTCCAGCTTGATTAAGCATTTATCTTAATAAACAAAAAATATTTTTTGAAATGTTTAAATTTATTATTATAAGGTCTTTGTTAAAAGTCTCTGATATCCTCATGAATACATACTTTCAGAAAGTGTATTTTTCCTACCCAGGGTAGGGATTTATCTTTTGATAAGAAAAAATGTGTTTTTAAATGTTTAAATCTATTGTCACTATCAAGTCATTGTTGTTGCTTTATAAAAATTAGTTTTAATTAAATTAAGGAACGATATATACAATTTAAGTAATCAAGAGAGCTTGAATTGGATTAAGGAATGGTAAATATATTGTAGTGATCAAAGTGACTTGGGTGTTTTTGGTTTTATTGATTTATAGGTTTTAAGGGAAGGGGATTAATTATTGAGACTCCTAATTTTACAAGTGTATAACGTGATATAAAATATAATAAAATACTTTAAAAATAATTTGTAAAGATATTATTAGAATCTTAATATTATATATAAGTCATTTTTATAATTTTTTAATTCGGTATAGTTATTAAATCATAATATTTGTTTTACTCATTATTCTAACATAATTTAAAATTTGAAAATAAATGATTTGAATGTTGAAAATAAAATATCGATTAAAAAACTATTTGATTCACTCCTCTGAGAACAAAAATATAATAATAACATTTAAATGATTTAAATTTTGTGTCATGCCTTAAAAACTACTGCCATTGCATATGTGTGTTCTTATTGCTCTACCTTGTATTGTAAGTCATCAATTCTTTTGTTGTTGTTGTTGCAAGATTTATTCTTTGCAAATGTTCCTTGTAGTAGATTTCACACTAAAAGCTCAAGTTCAACCCTTGCTTGGAACTTGTTCAAATATCATGTCCTTGATGAATGTGTATTTCACATCACTAATTCCAATGCCAAAGGCACACATAGATTTGAATCCTCTCTAATAAAATGGTAAAATTTATAGGAAGATTTAATGAAATTTTGGTAGTGGTTTTTTTTGTTTTTGAATGAAATGGTTGTTTGTGTTTAAAAAGGGAATTTCTCTTCTCCCTTTGCATCAAACTATCTGTCTCTCTTTCTCTATATTAGAGCAGTGAAACATATCTAGTTTTATTTATTTATATCATTCTATTATTGTTTTGATCATTTTTAATTTATAATTGTGGTTCTAGGGTGAGCGGTATGCCCTTGGTCTATAGACTCACTTGTGGGAAAATTAAAAAAAAGTAACAAATAAGGGATAATTTATAAAAATTGAAGATATTTAGGGTTTGAGGTTCAAGTTTTGTTATTTTGCATATTTGCTTTCATCATGTGGTTTCAAATGTTATGGTCCTCATAGGTTTTTGAGATGATAGTTTGTTTTATTAAATAGCTTATGATTGTTACTCATATCTGCTTGTAGTGATTATTGTCTTGTATTTTACTTTGAAGATCCTTTATTGAGTGAAATTGAATTTGTTGATGACTATATAAAAAGAAACAAGCAATTTAGTGAATATTTAGAAAATATTAGTCCAAACTTTTTTTTAAATAGATGAATGCGATGTCATTCAATTCTATAAAGAAAAAGTTTATTAAATATGGCTACAATGTTGATATAAAGAAAAAGTTTGCTATATATGGCTACAATGTTGATATATTAATAATAGTACCATAAAAAATAAAGCTGTTGGGGCACTAGTGTGACTCTATGCTTGATTTTTTTTTTTGAGCTCTAAAGATAGATGATGTAATATATTAACTTCATTTTTTGTAATTTTTCTAGTTAAATTTAAATTTTCACTTTATAGATATTCAAATTTTACAATTTTAATTTTTTGGGGTTTTATTGACATATGAAAAATATAAAGGAACAACAAGTTTAGCTCTATGATTAACATATGTAATGTCAGAGAGATGAATATGTATCCCAAAATTGACTTTATCTTTCTCAGTCTATCAGTGGGATTATATTTTTATGCCATGTTAATCATATAAAGATGAGATAACACAAATTCATTATAGTTTTCTAAGCCCTTTTTTTAATGTAGGATTATTTTTTTATTTCAAGTTGATTATATGAAAACAAAATAATATTTTTAAAATAAAATGTTATTTGAGAGGAGATATTATCTACAATTGAGAATGTCTAAATAAAATAAAAATTTAATTGAAATGTTGGCTTTCTCTCCTGGAATTACTTCAACTTGTTAATAGTTATAAAGCTTTATTTTCCTTTTTTTTCATATAAAAAAATTGTATGTTTAAACTTAATTGTTGATGTTCTCATAGGCCTTATTCCTAAGAGGGGGAATGTAAAAATGGAACAAGTAATGAAGAGGTTTGAAATGGTTTAAATTGGGAGGTAACACAAAATAATTAGGATTTGTTATGTGGAGAATGAATATCTATCTTGTGAAACTTTATGTTTAATTATGACATTCATATTTGGATGTTTTATTTCTTGTAGATGTGAATTGACTTAATTGAAAAAATATGATGCAAATAGAGTCAATCTGTATGAATCCACTTAAGTTGTAACTATGCACAAAGTACCTTTGGATCATGTCACTCCACTACCAACATTATTTACACAATTTTGTGAGATTCATATTGAAATTGGTGGTGGGTGGAATTCTTATTGATATTGACACTTTAATATATTTTATATTTGTATAAACAGGGATGCATAATTGTGAAAATAGGTATGAATGTTTGGCCATAATTATTTTTGTTGTTGACACTCAATAGGGATTACATGGATTGTTGAACCTTATTAAATGTTATTGTTACAATATTTTATATAAATGTATGCACTTTTTTAATTTGAAGGTAAAAAAAGGATTTTTGACTTATATTTTAAATTGCCACACATTATTATATCCTATGTTATGGGCTATTAATAACTTGTGGTTTGTTTTGGGTAAGTGGGTCCCTTATATACAAGTTAAGTGTGAAAACATTTTATAAATATATAATTTTTATTTTAAAAAAATAGTATATTAATAAACATAAAATGAGGGATTCATTATTAATCATTATCACAATTATTAGTACCCTCGCAACTAATGGTTCCTTTCCCTTACAAAAATATTATATATTTTTACTTTGTTTAAAAATATTATTTTCAAATAAATATAATTTTGAATCAAAGTTTTGAATTGTAATATCATATTGTGCGATTCATCTTTATTGTGTTATTAAATGCCAATACACTTTTTTTTAAAAATCCCAACATCTTTTCAATCACAGCTTTCCACCAAAAAATTTTATCACAAATAATTATAAGTTGCCCTATTAATATGGAGAATGCTATAATGACTATAATTATCATGAATGATGTGAACCTTTTCTCCATAAAAAAATAATGAAAGACATATTATATATGGGATTTGAAAAAAATACAAAAAGAAAGTTTAAAGATGTTGGTGATGTATTATACATAAATGGATTTTAATTAAATTATAAAATAAAATATTCAATTAAATTTAAACAAATATAAAATAGTGAATTAAATTTATTAATTTTTTTAAAATTAAAATATTAAATGAGGAAAATAAGGTTTAGAAAATTATCTTGATTTTTTTGAGATCAAGGAATGGATGTTAAAGTTTGAAAACAAAAAATAAGGTTTTTTGACAAGACAAATAAAACCATTAAATTTTATTTCTGATTATTATAACTATCGAGAATATGGGTTTGGGAAATGTTAGGCGAATGCAAACATTTTTTATATTTGCATTTGTTGAATTTGAGACTAAAAAAACCTTGATTACTTCTACGAAACTTTGTGTCAATCATTGGTAAATCACAATTTTTCTCCAAACCTTTATTAGGTAGTTGAATAGGAAAATGTCAATGAAAATGATGTATTTGGTGGCATGCATTATATCAAAGAGATGTTACATTTCCAATAAATATAATAATTTCAAAATGATGTATAATATCTAAAATAATACATTATTAAATAAAATAATTCTTCAACGAGTTAAACTAGTGTAATGCAATATGTCTCTATTATGAACTACAATGCTACAATGAATGCTCTAAATATTTTCTTGATTTCTCTATAATTCTTGTCAATGCTAAATATATTAGTATTAAAATAAATGTTAGATGATCTCTAGATTTCTAAATGCAATAAGATCCTTGTGTATTTATACATGAATTGGATTAATTAAGACCCTACATACATGAAAAATAACATTAAATGGTCAAAAAAGTGAACCAAACAGGAGCACAAAATATTGTTGCATATTAAAAAATACAAATTATAAGCACTTGCATAAATGTACACACTACATTTTAAGCCACAAGAATGCACTAAATACAATTTTGTGGGAACCACCACAAGACAAAAAAAATGAAGAGAGGGAAATGGTAAGGAGAAGAAACAGGGATAAGATGAAAAATAAAAATGTGCTAATGATGCCTAATTTTGACCAATAACTGATAAATACACATATACCCTAGAATAATTATGACTAACAAATTCCACAGGGGTATTTTCAAGTCTTTATAGAATTATCCACTTTGATGTGTGTGTCTATATATATCAAAATAAATAAATCATGGTGTGGATACAATATTGAAATGTCACTTTTGGGAAAAAGGGGACATTATAGAATACTAACTTTGTAATGTCCCCTTTTTTAAGGTCATCACTTGCATCAATAGGTTGCCTTTCGGTGTCCGAATTTTGACTTGCTTCCAAAGCATCACATGGGATGAACTCATCCTTTGGGAGATTTATGGTTGATTCTTGAACAAGCACATGTTTTCCAACTACCTCTTGGATGGTGGATACCATTGTATTTGCTCATGAAACTTCTACTATCATCTATTGAAGTAGTTGATTTTGTAGCTTGAAAATTTCATCGAGTCTTTTAAAAATGTTATCATTCTATGTTTGCCTCAAACCATCTTATTTTATGGGCAAAAATTTAGGTAGCCTTCACCATTCCATGTTCATAGTAATATAACATGCAGCTAAAAAGTTGATCTTGACTATGAAGATTTGCAAAGGTTAGCTTCCCAACCTGTTGGAAAAATCACCATCTCTAATACCACTGAAATATCTTGGATGGGATATTTGTTATAAACACATAAAACTATAACAAGCTCACACAACACAAAAGCTCTGATACCACTAAAATATCTTGAAATGGGATATTTATTGAAAAAAATATAAAATTAGAAGATCCACACTCTATGACACAATGCTTTAATACCACTGAAATATCCTAGACTAAGATATTTGCTAAAAACACATAAATATATAAAAATCTGACTCTATGACACAAAGCTCTGATACCACTAAAATATCTTGAATAGGATATTAGCTAAAAAGACTCAAACTAAAACACACTCATACTTATCACTAATGCTCCGATACCACTGAAATATCCCTGACAAGGATATTTACTAAAAACACATAAAAATATAACAAAAATTTGCTCATAAATTATAACACAAAGCTCTGATACCACTAAAATATCCCCAATTGGGATATTGGCTAACAACACTCACACTATACTAATTCACACTTAAACTCAAATATGATCTACTTTCTTCAAACCCATAAATGCATTAACATGCACACATTTATATATAATATGTTAGAGACAATGACCATTACACTTGCTCAACACAACACATATCTATAATAACTCTTTCAACATTATAATTTCTAGTTTTCCAATACAATAACTAAATTACATATGATATTATTTGGGACAATATCCATCAATAAAAACACTTACATAAAATGTAATACTACAAACAAATATGATATAAATAATCACACTACAAATATTCATACATCTTCAAATGAGATGCTTCACACAACCACACTCTACACACTAGAAATATGAATATTCTTAAAAGCACATTCACAACCTCTGGGTGAGATTTTCCTACTGAATTAAAGGGATTTCATCATATGATTCATGAGATCAATGGGGTTTCATCCAAAGATCTAAATCTTCAATAGGTTTTCATTCAAGGAAGATGAATAAGATGAACCATAGGCTCAAACTTATAAAAGGGGGGTTTTCAATTTCAAAGATGATTTTACAAAGAGAGAGATCTCTAATTATAGAAATTACAAGAAGAGAGGAGAAGAGAGAAAACTTGGAGAAGAAGCTAGAAAATGCACCATGCTTTGAAGTGGTGGCACTATTCATCAATAGTGCATTTTGTCTCTCACATGTGCAAAAGGACCTTCAAAATTATTCTTTGACCAACTCCATGTTCCCCTATGTGACTCTTAATCAATTTGTCTTTCACATGTGCAAGGGGTCTCTCTCTCACATGTGCAAGGGATCTTCAATATTTTCTTTTGACTTTCCTATGTGCCTCCATGTGATTCTTAGTCTCTTCACATGCTCTCAATATTCGTATCACATGGCCAAGTGGATAATTGTGCCCCACTTCTCTCTCCTTCCTTTTTAATAATTAAAAATTCTTATGTGGGCCAAGCCACATCTCCCAAGACACCTCATCACTATGCCACCTCAAGTCATCCCACGTCACCATGAATAGTGACATGTGAATAGTGATCCATGAATAGTACTTGGTGAATAGTGATTCTACACTAAAACTTTCACAAAACACCCAACTAATCCCATGGGAATTAAATAGGCTAGTGGTATTCTTGAAATGTCACTTTTAGAAAAAAAGGGATATTAAAAATATCTTGTGCCTATTAATCTCCTAAAATAAACTCTGATGTACTTATGAATCCTGTAAAAATATTTTTTATTTTTGTACACACGCATGGGTCAACTCAAAATAATAATAAATTTTATAAAAATAAAAGTACTAAAATAAATATAACATCGAATCACATTTAAGCACAAGCATGACATGTCCTAGAGTCAAACCAACCAAATCATCTCTAAATTAATTTTCTTGCAATCATTACATATTGAAGGAAGGCACCTAATTCATATCAGGCCTTGAATCCATATCATCATAGATGCTCTCATTTGCACTAAACATTAACAATAATTATCATAATAATATAAATAAATATAGAAGTCAGTTTTCCCCTTGAGATTCAAGAAGAAAACATAACGATAATCAGATCTAGAAAAAGATGATATTGAACTAGTGGGGCAATGACATATAAACATTAGGTATCACAAGTAAATAATTATTTTTTGAATATTAATAAGATATTTTAATTGATATTAATAATAATCATGTGTTCACATCATCCTAAAAAATCGTGATTTCCCACATCTTCAAACATTATCATGTAACTTACAACTTGATAAGTGTATAAAGTAGTGGTAAGTGAAACATAACTTACCTTCATTCTTATCTTTTATCTTTGAAAATAGATCTCTAAGAGAAGAATACCATGGTTGAAATATGGGGATTTCTACATAGGCTAGTTTGAGGTCAAGAAACAATCATAACATGTGATCAAGGATTTCTAATGAGTAATTTGAAACCCATATTTTTCATTTTGTGGATTTCTAAGGATTTATTTATGAGAGGAAATGTATGCTCCTAAGGGAAACAATATGGTTATGGGGAAACCATATGATTTTGTGGATTTATATATTTTTTCTAATTTTTGAAATATAAAAGTAAAATTTGCCTTTTCTAAATACATATAAATGAGAAAAAATAATGTTTTTTAATCTTTATTTGATGTGATATATGACCTCGTACATGTGTAGGAGTTTTAATATGGTATAACACTAGAGTATATACAATTAATAGGGTTAGATGAAGTAGAGTGGGAGCATAGATATGTAGTTAGATTAAGCCATGATGCACACCTACACATTATTTAGTATGAATTAGTTGATCTCACTACTTTTGTAAATTAGTGGAAAAATGATACATGTACCTTCTAGTTGTTGATAGATGATATGACAATGATCCTAGAGGATATATTAATTATATTAAGGTTACCAATGAGAGTAATTTGTATGATACTAAAGAGACCTGAGTAGGTTGAGAAAAGAGAGACCAATTAATGTTATATGGGGGGACCTCAAAAGAGAGAAAATAGAAGAGGAGTGTTACTTAGTGATATCAGGCATGCAGATGCACTAAAGTTACAAAAATATATGACTATACTATTTATTTCCTTCATTATAGTGAACACAAGTATGCTATCATGAACCTATGGTGTTTGACACATGATAGAGGACATAGAGGTGGGGAGGACAATGTATTATTGGGCATACTTGACCATATATATCAATCTATGTATAAGTTTATGTATGAGACATGTGGTGGTTGGTGTATACACATAAATTTGGTATTAGACATTTTGGCAACATCAAGTTTGTCATACTTAGACATTGTGCATACATTTGACTATTGAGCACACTTTTCCTCTATATGTCTACCCATTTATAACAATGGCCAAATCTATTACATTTTTTTAGAATCATCTTAGTATATATAGAAGCATCTCAAAATCCTAAGTAGACCTTATCCATATCTCATATAATTGATTTACACTTCTAGGAAACTACTGTTAACATTTGGATAGTGTCAGTTATCTCATGGGTTTTCCTCTATTGATAGTGTCAAAGCACAATCAATGAATATTTTTTAAATTTAGAAGTATTCATTCAATGAATATTTTTTAAATTTAGAAGTATTAATTCAATGAATATTTTTTAAATTTAGAAGTATTCAATAGGTTGGCCTAGACACATTTCATTAGTCGGTCCTAGCAAGAAATAGAAAAGATCCAACTATAAATAAAAATCATTGGTAAGGTTATAATGACTTAGAAATTACATCACTTGGAAACTTAAGAAATCATTGAAAACTCTCTTGAGACATTATAAAAAATTAATACACTTTTGAAAAATCCTAATCTGAGCAAAACTAGAGCCAAATTTGAATACATGAATCATATATTTTCATGGAGTCAAATGTCAAATGTCAAAGATCAAAACATTGAATTTCATTCTAGATTGTTCACGATGTTACACACACATACATAAGTGAGTTAAATGCATGTAATTTGAGATCTCTTTGGAGTATTGGAATGTAGGAAATGCTTAGACCTTCAAAAGGGAGTGGTTGGGGTTATGTAACACAAAATAGTAAGACATTTTTCATGGACATCTTGCCATTGAAAACACATTTATGGTTTTAGACAAAATGAGAAGGAAAACATGTGTCAACACACAAGACCAAAGGTGTATGCACACATATGAATCAATTTTAGGCAAATGTATGGGATCTTAGAGTTAAAGACCTACATAATTCATATGGAAACTATTAGTGACCTTTGTATACTGCCAACTACCATAAAGGTCAAATTCTCCTCATAGCGTCTAAAGAGATGAGCCTCTATTTCAGGTTTGAGAAGCTAATGAATTAGTTAGAGAGAATTTTTAGGTAAAGATACAAAATATATAAGTGATAGATGATCATAATCAGATAATTACATTTATCCCCTCTTGATTTCTCAATTCTAAATCAAAAGAGTGCACTATTTAGAATACCAATGTAAATTTAGATTTGTACTTTATTGCCATATTTTACATAATATAATTAGTGCATAGTTTTACACTATTTTTAGATAAATTAGACCTAAAATAAGTTTAAAAAATGGTGAACTTGATATGAATTTAACATAACCTTATGATTATAAGTTCATAAAAATAAACCCAATCATTGCGTTGAATAATCAAAACCTAGGTTCCCTCGTACATTTGGGTTTCAATTTTCTTATGGTTTTAGATTTATTCTCTATTAAGGTTTGAAATTTAGATCTAATCTCTATTTTCATGTTATTTACATAATCAAAAACCCCAAGATGAAAATAATGTGTTGATGATTCATTCAAAAACCAACTCAGGATGGGATAGTTACCCATCGAACTTCTCTTGAAAGGAGGCTTTTAGGGCCTCCCCAAGGTTTGTTATTATTGGGTCATGACGTAATGGGTGACCTAGTTAGTCTATGTAGAACTGTTCCCATATAAGGGGCCTTTGTTGGTTCTAAAATATTAACTTGGATATAAATTTTGTTCTAGTATTTTAACGGATTAGAGGTAAATGCATGTGTAATTATTTAGTTCACACAAGTTTTTGGTGAATTTCAAGAAAAAAAATAAAACTTGCATTTATTCAGCCTTGCACAAAAGAGAAATTAGATTTTAAGGTTTTATATAAAATGAAATGTGGATGATTTTAATATTCATTCATTCCATTATATATGTATTCTACAATGTGATGAAGATAATGGAAAATATCTTGTAAAGAAGATTGAATGAGAGAAAAAAATTGCATTCAAACCCTAGCTAACATATTTAATAAAAAGTTTAAAAGAGAAAGGGAGAAGAAAGAAAAATCATGTTATCATGTAGCCAAAATTGAATCCATTTGAATGAATGAAACCCATAAAATAAACCATAACAAACCAGAATTTATGCAACCACAATGAGAATCAATGCTAGAGTCTAATGATCATGCCATGAAGAGGAAGCCCATCATCACCGTAATCACACACACAAACATTGAGATAAATATCCACAACTTGTATTAATAAAAATGTTTAATTGAAGCACAAATAAGGGTTTACAATTGCTCATTAAATTATAATTTTGATAACATAATGCCAAGGTAACAAGAGAGGGAGAAATTACACTATAAAATAAAAAACGTGATTAGTCCACAATGTCTCTAATGGAGCAAAAATGAGCCAAAATTTGGAATGGCTCTCCTCTGGTAATTTATAGTGAGATTTTACTTCCAAAAAATTCATTGAATTTTTTCCTCCAAAAGCTCTCTACTTTCCTACCACTTTTCTCCTTTTACTTTCAGAAAGACAAAACATCAAATTAGAATTGGCAATTAAAATTATTAGAAATGAAAATCAAAGGAAAAATATGAACAAGTTCTCAAAATTGAAAAGACAAAAACATGCAAGTCAGAATGATCTTTCTAGTGACATAGTCAGTTCAAAAAATAAACAAATGAGGCCCAAGATATAGACAAAAAACCAAAAATGGCCTCCAAGACCTAATCAGGATTCTAGGAGGCACATGCACACTTTTAAAAAGCACTTTTTGAAAAAAAGAATCTCCAATTATAATAAGGCTTAAAATACCAAATATAACTAGGGGCACTCATGGAGGTTTTAGATCTAATTAAGAGATCAAATCTTGATTAGCAAATGATTTGATTGAATGGGGGCCCCAAGACCTAATTAGGATTGGGACCCCAAATATGTTTGTGGGAATTTTTTAGGCCCATGTCTCATGTTGTATTTAGGATTAAAATCTTGCACAACACTACAAAATTAGAACTAGGGCCCCATGGACCTAATTGAGTCTATAGGGTTGAGTAACATTGGACGGGACTAAGAGACCCTTGACTAACTTAGTTGAGGCTCTGGCCTCAATTAACAAAGAAAATATGGGGGAAACAATCCCTTAAATATTCATGGATTTTTACCTGATCAACATTGCAAACAAACTCCTGTTAGGACTTTGATCTATGCAGAGCCTAAAACCCACTTACAAGTGCAGAGTCTCATCGAACATGCCTCAACCAAATCAAGGCTAAAATCCTGATTAAGACTACAATGACAAACTATTACACCCATAACCTTACAAGTACTAAAGTTATGGAATGATGAGCATAACATTTATCTTTCAATTATTAATGATTAATAGTTAGGCCGATATAATTGGGATGGATGGGTGTGACCCTTCCCTATTATGGGCGTGACTCTTCCCAATTATGGGTATATATATGATGGATCATGGCTCTCCATAACCATCATAAGTTTCATTATTGAAATAATTTCATCATTTATTCTTATTATTTGAGGTTTTCCCCTTGAAGTGGATTATATTAGATTGTTATTTTTATTATTATAAATAAATATCCTAACAAGTGGTATCGAAGCATTGATTTTGGCATATAATTTTGTTTCTACTCTATTTCATAAACCATTGCTAATTTTTATACCAAGGTTGGATAATCGTATAAAGAGTCTACAATAAAAAATTAGAGATCTGAATATCTATTTTGAAGAAGTTATTATAATTTTATTATTTTTCATAAAATTTCTCTGCAGTCCACAATTCTTGGATTTTTTTAGATTTGTTTATATTTTTAGAAAGCTCATAAAATTTTATTGGGGGCCCTTTCTTTATATTTTGAGATTAGAGGCATTTTAAATTTCAAAACTCGCTAGTCAAAGTTGATCAATAGTGGTACACATGCTCATAATACAACACATATTTTAATTGATTATGGTTACCACTCGCTTCGGATACTTTACTCAAAGAATAGAGAATAAATATTGAGATAGAAACAAAACAAAATCTATATCCATGCCTTTTGGAATAGATGCCTTTTCTTCAACCACTAATCCTAATGATTCCCTTTATTGTCCACCACCTAAAATTAAAGGAAACATACTTGAGGGATGTGAAACAATGGTCACTTTTATAGAGGATATTTTTTTTGTCCCATTTGAAACGTCATTGAATGAGTTTTTGGACATGTTTAAACATTATCTAATGTTTGAATTGAAGTACCTAATTAATCCACATCCTACAGTTACTCATACATAGCCAAACCATCCTGGAGGTCACAATAAAGCAAACATAGGACAATAGTTCCAAGGGCCAAAATTACACCTACCAAAGATGGACATCCTAATGTTTGATGGTATGGATGTAACCTCATAGATAAGTCTCATGGAATAATATTTTAATCTTCACAATATACCATAAAATTCAAAGGTTGGCATAGCCTCACTACATCTAGAATCTAAACCTTATCAATGGTACTAGTGGATGATAAGGGACAAGAAAGGGAAAGGGATTAGTTGGGATGAATTTATTAAGGACTTATCATCCCACTATGAGCAGACATGGAAGGGGATTTATTTCACCCAACTAACAAATTTGAAACAAATAGGATCCGCAGTAGAATATAATGCAGAGCATATGAGATTGGCAATCCAAACTCTGGAAGCAACACCTTATTAGAGACTAAAATTTTACATCAATGGACTAAATGAATGAATAAATCATGATGTTCCTTTTTTGGAACCATTTACAGTTAATAAAGTAATGCAACAAGTATTACACATTGAATAATGAAACTTTACTACCAAGAGATTCGTATAAGGTCAAACTTCGGGATGACACGATAGAAATGTGACCAATATTGTTGATAGAAATATGGTAAAATGTTTTAACCCAAGGAAAATTACCAATCTTTATACTTAATAGGAGGCAAAAAAAAGAGAAAAGGGCCTATGTTGGCATTGTGACATTAAATGGTCTAGAGGACATAAATGTGCCAATGGTGAGAAAAGAATAATGATTATTGGGAATGAGGTTTTGGAGGAAGATGAAGTAGCTACAGAGGAACAAACAATAGAATGGGAGCATGAAAATTTTAAGGAAGAAAGCCCCATTATCTATCTACATGCATTAAATGGGATAATCACACTATAAACACTCAAAATGGTGGGTTATATTAAGAATAAAAAGTGATAATTTTAGTTGATACAAGGAGCACCCATAACTTCATTGACAAAAAACTAGCTAATGATCTCAATTACTTTGTGTATTGTTGACGCAGAAGATTGCACCCTTTGGCATGAAGTTGAGCTCCTGCCTTCTCCTCGCAACATGGAAACTCCCCTCTCGTAAAAGGTTGAACCGATTGAACCGTTGAACCAATCTTGGTTCAATGGGTTGGTTCAACGGCTTGGTTCAAGAAGGCCACCAGTTCAAAGTGAAGGAGCCCAAAAAAAATACAAAGCAAAAAAGGAAGAGCTCGAAGCCTGAAAAAGGCTACAGGAAAGGCCTGATGACTTTTGTCGAGGACGGTGACGTCCCAAAAGCCGTCAATTTTCCATGCTGAGCCTGATCAAAATTATAGGAAGGACAACAAGCTCCATAATTTTATGTAGAGTGATTATACATACAAAAAGTGATTTCTTAATGGCACTAGGCTACTTAACCAGTAGATTCAACTCGGAGTCACCATTGGTGTTGATGCAATAGCCTCCAAAGGCTGGTTGGTTGAAGAACACACCAAAAATTCTTCAACTGTTTGGACACAACTTGTCCCAGTTGGTCCCACCGGGCATGCCAAAACTATTGACGTAGAAGATTGCACCCTTTGGCAAGAATTCGAGCTCTTGCCTTCTCCTCACAACATGGAAACTCCCCTCTCGCTTGTGGGACCGACAAAGCTGGAGGGGAGAGTCTCTAGATAAGGGCTAGCTCCCTTTGATGCATCATGTTTATTCTATCAAGTGCTAATACATACATATATAGGTATATAAAAGGGGGGATGAAAAGGGAGAAGGAGATGCTAAAAACAAAAGCCTAAGCCTAAAAAAAGAAAAGGTGATACACCAAAAAAGTGATCCACATAGGCCCGAACATACACTTTTCACCAAAAGAAGCGCCTATACACTTCATCTATCATGAGAGAACCTTATGCATCAATAGGTCAGAGGTCTATGGAGATACGAGGAGGGAATAACTACTAGAGGCATTCTATGATGCACTGCAGTAGCCTATCCACTTCACCTATATTCCTTTAGGGACACTTCTGACAGACCTGTAAAAGGAAAACTCAAAAATGCACCATACGTGCTGAAATCATTCTGCAGAAGCATTAAGAAAATGACTTAACATAGAATCAAGACATAGACACATACTAAAGATGCAAAACTTAGAATGGAGGTAAAAATGCTGTGTTTCGATTCAAGGTAAATATCTGGTAGAGCTCTGCCTTACAATCTCGAGAGATTTTTGAGTAGAGTTTTGCCTTAAGGCTGAGAGCGGATCCCCTTCTCAAATGAGAAGATTACAATATATATAAAGAGAAAGAGAAACTTGGCACTTTCTCAGAAAGATTTTGTTGCTCATTTTTCTGTCAGTAGCCCATGTGCGTTCTGAATCTTGGGAAGAGGAAACCACTATTACCGATGTCATTCTTCTGGAAGAGGCCTACTAGAACCATGTTGCACAATCACCCAAATTGACTTTGGTGTTTAAACATTAATGTCATGACATGGCTGTAGCTCCTTTCTGCTAATAGACTGCGATTTGTCTTCTTCCAATGCCAATTTGGAGAAAAATAGGTTGCACCGCTCAATAACTCTCCATCTCTTCGCCACTTGGACGCTTTGTCCTTTTCTGCCTTTTGTCTTCTTCCTACTTTTTTCAGCCCTCGAGGGTGATCTCTTAGCTGGTCGCTGCATTCCTTGGGCTTTTCCATGCTTGATGCTCAAAAAGTTCAAAAAGCAAATGGCTAGTTCATTTTCTTAAAATTGATGGCTTTTGGGATGTCACTGTCCTCGGCAAAAGTCATCGGGCCTTTCCTACAACCTTTTCTAGGCTTCAGGCTCTTCCTTTTCTACTTTGTCTTTTCTGCGGGCTCCTTCACTTTGAACCGGTGACCTTCTTGAACCAAGCCTTTGAACCAAGATTGGTTCAATGGTTCAATCGGTTCAACAGTTCAACCACTGCGCGTCGATGCCATTGAATCGAGCCGTTGAACTCTTGCCTTTCAACCAGTGCATTGAACCAATTGGTGAACTTTGCTGATGAACCTTGAACTGATTGAACCAAATGTTGAACTTGAACTGATTAGACTGGTGATTGAACCAGGCATTGAACCAAACGATTGGAGTGGTTCATTGGTTCAACCATGCTGACTTTTCTTGTGATTTTCTTCAGGCTAGAGCCTGAATAAGCCTTGCAAAGCCCAACACTCTCTTTGGAACATTGATTCTCCATGCACCAAAGACTAACTTTTAGAGTCCGTAGAAATCCAAAACCTGCAGAGTCTGTAGAAATCGCCAGATTCCTGCAAAATCGAAGATGAAAATGGCCTAGCACAGCAGGGGTAGAGGTTGATCGATTTTGGCCTATTGGGCAAAAAATGGTCAACATGTATACAGTATCCAATTTTCAAGTTGTGATTACTGATGGGAAACAAATCTCATGTGGGGGTAAATGTCACCATATCTAGCTCTTAATGGGGGACTATCAGCTAGATTCAAAAATGTTTGCGATATCGATTGGGGGAGTAGATATAGTTTTAGGACTGAAATGGCTTAAATAATTGGGAATAATATCTTTCAATTTTTAAGACTTATTCATGGTTTTTAGAATAAATGGAAAAAAGTACACACTTAACGGGATGAAATCCCCACTAATCCAAATTATTAGCTCTCATAGGATGGAGAAATTAACTAAGAAAGGATCTTATGGCATAGTGGCACAACTACATTTCTTGGAAGCACATGATGTAGAAAATCAAGATCTGCTAAATATTCAAATGATTATTCAACAACATCAAAAGTCTTTCAAGAACCAAAGGGCCTACCTCCAGTTAGAGATCATTATCATTCAATTGAATTGAGTCCAGGAATTATCCCTCCTAACATTAGACCTTACCACTACCCCTATGAATAGAAGTCAAAAATTGAAAAATTGGTGATAGAAATGCTAGACTTAGGTATTGTTCATCCCAGTAAAAGTGATTATTCATCTCCAATGCTTATGGTTAAAAAAAGGATGAGTCATGGATAATATGCCCAAATTATAGGGAACTCAATAACATCACTTTGAACGATAAGTTTTTTATTCCTGTCAATGATAAATTATTGGATGAATTAAATGGGGGTGTTTTCTTTACTAAGTTAGATTTACATTCGAGGTATCATCAAATTTGGGTAAAGGAGGAGGATGTACATAAGACTGCATACAGAACACATGAGGGTCACTATGCATTATTAGTTATGCCATTTGGTCTCACTAATGCCCCATCTCCTTTTCAGAGCCTCATAAATTTAGTTTTTCACCCATTTCTTCATAAATTTGTATTGGTGTTATTCAATGTAATATTAATCTATAGTAAAACATGGGAAGAAAATTTAAAACATGTAGAAAATATATGAAGGGTATTGGAAGACCATCACCTCTATGCAAATAAATCTAAATGTGCCATTGGGTTGAAGGAAGTGGAGTACTTAGGACATGTGGTGTCACATGAAGGTGTTAAAGTGGACCTTAAGAAGATTGTAGCTGTCAAAGATTGGCCACAACGTAAAAATATCAAAGGTTTAAGAGGATTCTTGGGTTTAATAGGATACTATAGAATATTTTTTTGCAACTATGCTTGCATAGCATCATCCTTAACAACATTATTGAAGAATGATTCATTTTCATGGTCAGACTTAGCCATCCAAGCATTCCAACAATTAAAAGAAGCTCTTACTTCCACACCTATGCTAGCTACCCCAAACTTTTCTAAGACATTTGTGGTAGAATGTGATGCATCTAGACATGGCATTGGGGTAGTACTAATGCAAGAAGGGTGTCCCTTAGCATTAGAGAGTCGATAATTAAAAGGAAATAACTTGGTAAGGCCCACATATGAGAAATAAATGTTAGCAATCATTCACGCAATAAAACAGTGGCATTAATATCTCATGGGAAGGCATTTAAAAGTTAAGATAGATCATGAGAGTTTAAAGCATTTTTTGGAGCAAAGACTATCTTCAGAAGAGTAACATAAATGGGTCGCAAAGATGCTAGGATATGACTTAGAAACTTTTTTATAAAAAAGGAAAGGAGGATATTGTAGTTGATGCACTTTCTCGATAGGAAGTAGAGGAAGCAAAACTTTATGCTTTTTATTTATTACAACTTGAATGGGTAGAAGCACCACAATTAGAGTGGAAATAAGACACTCCAACTAGGAAACTCATACAATAATTATAAGAGAACCCCTCTTCTATAGATAAGTATGTTTGGAAAGGAGACTCATTATGGTACAAAGATAGACTCTTTTTGTGTAAAAATTTAGAATTGAAAGCTAGTATCTTGTCTCACATGCATGATTCACCCATCAGAGGACATTCAAGGTTTTTAAATACTTATCACCATATAAAGAAGGATTTTTTTTGGGAAGGCTTTAAGGGGGATGTACAAAAATTTGTGGTAGAATGTTTGATATGTCAAAAAAATAAAGGAGAAATAATTAAGAGCCTAGATCTCTTACAACCATTAGCCATTCCAACATAATGTTGGGAAGAAATATCAATGGACTTCATTACCGGCCTACCTAAATTGAATAATATGGATATAATATTAGTTTTTATGGATCAACTCACCAAGTACACACATTTTATGGGATTTCTGATCCATTTCAAGCTAGTATCATGGCATAAGTATTCATGGAAAAGGTACAAAAACTCCATGGCATTCCCAAAATCATTATGAATGATTGTGATCCTATCTTCATTAGCATCTTTTGGACTGAACTATTTTTTGCATGGGTCAAAAAACTTGCCCATAGTTTCTCTTATCATCCATAATCAGATGGCCAAATTGAAATTGTGAATAAATGTCTCGAAGGATACCTACGATGTTTTTCCTCTGAAACACAAGCACATTGGTCCAAGTGGCTTTCACAAGAAAAATGGTAGTACAACACATCATTTCACACTGTGACAATGATGAAACCATTTGAGGATCTATATGGATACCCCCCGCCTTCTACTACATCTTTTTTTCAAGGTCATTTCAAAGCCCATGCGATCGAGGATCATCTTCAATACCAATAGGAAGTGCTTCAATTCCTTAAGGAGAATTTGGTTGTGGCTTGAAATAGGATGAAACAATAATCTTATCAACACTGTAGTGAGAGGTATTTTCAGGAAAAAAAATGGGTATTCCTTAATTTGTAACCTTATAAACAATGATAACTTAAAAAACATAAGAACCTCAAGCTTGTACCAAAATTTTATGGGCCTTACCAGGTTTTGCACAGGATCGAAAGTGTTGCTTAAAAGTTAGAACTTCCATCTTATAAAATTCATCCTATCTTTCATGTTTCCTACTTGAAGAAAGTAATTGGTTCCAAGCTTCTAGTCCAGTTTGAGTTTCATGAGTTAAATGAAGAAGGGAAGTTCATTATGGTACTTGAGGTTGTTATCAAGACATGAATGAATAAATTATTAATCGAGCCATTTCTGAATTTTTGATCAAATGGAATAATTTGCCCACTGAAGATGCAACATTGGAGGATGAATAATTCATGCAACAACATCCCGAGTTACTACACATTGAGGGAAATGCTTTTCTAAAGGAGAAGGACATGGTACACCCCTAACCTTATAAATACTAAGGTTATGGAATGGAAATCATAACCTTTATCTTTCAATTATTAATGATTAATAGTTAGGCCAATATAATTGGAATGAATGGGTGTGACCCTTACCTATTATGGGTGTGACTCTTCCCAATTATGGGTATATATATATGGTAGAGCATGGCTCTCCGTAATCATCATAAGTTTCATTATTAAATTCATTTCATCATTTATTCTAATTATTGGAGGTTTCCCCCTTCAAGTGGATTATATTTGAATGTTATTTATGTTATTATAAATAAATATCGCAATAAAAACATGACCACCTACCAACCTAATCAAGGATTTATCTTAATATAGTAAAGGCAATAAATTGTGAAGTAAGCCTAGACCTAGTTAGACTTAGAAGTTCAATTAGTTGTATAGGCCTTAATAAAATTTCAACTAGATGAAATCAAAAGAAAAAGTTTGATTAGAACAAGACCAAGCCAATAAGGACCTTGAATAGATAATATGGGATTGGAATCATAATTAGCTATAGTGGCTTATATTTTTTTTTATGAGCTAGAACAAACCTAATTGGGGAATCAATCAAGATTTGAAAGAATTCATCTAATTATCAAAAGGGTATCAACAAGTACTTTTGGGACCAAGTGTAAAATATGAAACTTTCTCGCATGAGCTTGGTTGTCATGATGGGATGGGTTTTCAAGGCTGATTTGGAACACAAACCAAAATGACCCCTAGAGTAGATTAAGAGAGATAAACAATCCAACATTTCAAGGGTAAATTGGAAGGTCAACACTCTGCTTTCATGTTAAATGTCTTATATGAATTTTTCTTGCACATATGTGGTCTATCCAATGAAAGTAATTGTAGGATCAAGTTTGAAATGAAAATTGATACAACCCACCAAGGTAAATTGAGAGTGTTGAGACCAACTAGATGTGATCATAAGTAGGATTAAAGCAAGAGGTAAAAAAAGGTTCTCTAATTCTTGAGGAATCAATGCATGTTGTGCAAATGACAACAAATGGTGACTATGCTAGAAAATACCCAAGTATTTTTAAATGAAATTAACATGTCTATAAACCTAGAATATCTAGCCAAGATAGTGCATGAAACATAAATAGATCCAAGTAAGGAAAATAAGGGAATGGTTATAGGACTAAATTCAATATTCTCATTGACCTAGTGTGTGCATATGAGTTTATTATTGATTCATGGAATTTGCAAGGACTAGCTACTACGAATCCAACCATCAGGATAGGTGAGAAATTTTACTTGGACATTTATCTAATGTTGGTTAGTGTTCATATTCCTGATAAATATGTCTCTTATCCCATTCAAGGCCTTGCTCTATTTCTAGTTGGGCATCTATATCCTGAGTAAAAGTTGCTTGAATCACCTAGGAATTGAGTTTTTTGGAAAGTGATTTTTATTTTTGTTTATATTTTCTCTTTATTTATTTAATTTTAATGTCTCAATTCTAGGTTTGGGACCACTGTGGCAAATGAAAGGCAAAACTATAAAATTTTCACCCTAGATTCTAACCACAATAGATTCATCCAAGTAAACCCATAAACCATTAAGACGTGATTTTAGTGTGTGTTTTTGAGAGAATATATTCAGAGACCAAATAGTTTACCTAAACTCACCTAAACATGAATAAATTTAGAACACACACAATAACTTAAGCTTATAAAACTGATTTAGAAACAAAATATTAAATTATAAACTACTCAAAGTAATTACGCAATAAAACCTCCCTTGTAATACCTATATACAAACCATTATTCCTCATTATTTGAGTAACAAGGAACTTGTAGGGTAAAATAGATAGGTCCAACCAAAAACAACAAATAAGAGGCTGAACTGATAATGAAAAGCAAGAAAAATAACAAATGAAAATAAGAAATAAAAGAAAGAAAGAATAAGTTGGAAAACAAAGATAATGCATTTATAGGAGTCTAACAAGATAATTTAAGATCAAAAGTAGGATTTTGGGGAATCACTTATGGACAAACCTATCAAAGTGGGCCACAATCAAGGATCAGTCTAGATAGTATCAAATACATAAATAAATTACTTGTATAGTAGTGAAATCAAATATGAGCCAAAAAGAAGGTTGTCAATAACAATCACAAATGAATTATCATTATCATCATTAGACATAAAATATTTAGGAAGGAACATTATATAGGTGAAAGATAAACCTGTCCTCTCATCCTCATGAATGTGGGATTATCTTTCACAATGACCTAAAAATACACCTAAGCAAACTAAACAACATGTGTAGGTAAAAACCATTAAATGGAATAAAAGCCTACACTAACACCTCTCCTTAAGAATAAAATAGGTGGAAAATATTGTTAGGTTGTGGAGCTAAAAGCTTCAACCCTTTGCAAATAGTGGAACAGAAGGTTGCTGAGATCCAGGAGCACCGGCGTCGGCAGCAGGACCGACGTCGATCGAGACCAGTGCAGAAGGCCACCGACGACGGCAGGAAGTCGGTCGACGTCGACAGAACCAGACTAGCAGGGACCGGCGTCGATCGCCTATGTGTTCCAGAACTGCTCGTTTCACGGACAGTTAGTTAAGTGAATGAAGAGTTTGCATGTTAAGACCAGCCAGAGTCTTGGGCTGCAAGGATAATTGTCTAAATTAAGAGTCTAAGTTATTGTTTAAGTTAGGGATCTATTTATAGATCCATTGGCATGTATTGTTAATGCATGAGATAGAAAGGAAGAGTTCCTTCTGGTTGTAAGATCTGTGAGTTGCAGGTTGTTGCAAGCTCATTGGAGATCTACATGTAAGTTTGGTCTTTGAATTGCAGGTTGTAGGTTCATGAGAGATAAGCTTGAAGTGCTATAGAGTGCTTGGTGTACCGGCAGGGTTATTACTGACTGGTTGGTGAGGTGAACACCAATTCTATGTGTGAGTTGGTTGTTGGGACCGTTTTTTGTGTAGGAGAGTGTGTGTGAGAAGAATTACTGTACACTTGAGGTGTGGCGAACCTCTGTAAGGTGAAAGAGTGTGGCGGCTCTTTATTGTATTCTTTTCTGTAAAGTGTTAATACAAGATAGTGTATTGTCTCTCATATTCTGTGATATTGGTGAATTCTAGTTACTTGTGTTTTTGGTTATTTCCGCATATTTAATTGCTTATATTTGGTAATCATACTGTGCTCTTTCTGAGGAGCAAGATCCTAACAGGTGGAATTAGAACATGTGTGTTTGTTTTTGGATTCCCACCACCTCCTAACAAATATAATTGGGTCATTACATAAAGGCCTGATGAGGTACCTAACTAAAATAAAATTCCCATTAAGAAGAGGATGTCAGAGTTGCCTGAACCCCAATAAAAGCCCACAAATGAAGATACTCTCAGTGAAGGGTTTGGTGATTATATCAGTAATTTGATCTATTATATATATGTAATAAAAATCAATGACTTGCTCATGGATAATATTTTGAATTAAATGCATGTGAATATCAATATGATTGGTCCATTAATGGAAGATAGATTGCTATAGATCTAGATTGTGCTTTGGTTATTGTATAAGATGACTATTGGTCATCAAAACTAGATGTCAAACTCAATGAGAATGCCTTGAATCCAAATATCCTCAATGGTAACATTAATATCTCCTCTATATTCTACCTTAATAGAAGATAAAGCCATAACATTCTGATTCTTGCTTGACCAACTAATTAGACCTAAACTAAGGGAGAAACTATATCCTAAAGTAGACTTATTATTCTAAATATTGCCACCCCAATCTGAATCTATATAACCAATTAAGTCAATGTTGATGCCTACTCCATAGTGAATCCTGAAACTATAAGTACCCTAAATGTAGTATAGAATCTTCTTAGCTACTTTCTAGTGCATCTCATATGGTTTCTATATAAATATAGAGACCATGCCCACTTCATATAAAATATCAAGTCTAGTGTGCATAACCCATATGAGACTACCAAAAATTTGTTGATATGAGAAAGCATCAACTAAAGGAGATGGATAATTATCCTTAAGCTTTACACCATATAGGAAAGGAGTCATATATGGCTTACATTTAGCCATGTTAAATCATGAAATCAAATAAAAAACATACTTGGATTATGTAATAGTGATCTTAGAGTCAGACTAATAAATTTCAATCCCAAGGAATTAGTACAACAAGCCCAAGTCAATCATTAAGAACCTATCAAACAAAGTAGTTTTCACTATTGTGATGGCAGATGAAGAACTACCTATGATTAATAGGTCATCCACATAGATAACTAGAATAAAAAATGAATCATCCTACCACAATATGTAGACATTCAATTGAGAATGGCATCTGGTGAACCCAATCAAAATAAAAAAGGAGTCCATCTTGGCATACCATGCTTGAGGAGCTTATTTGATACAATAGATATATTTTTAAAGTTTTAAAACTAAGGAGAAATATTCCATAAATCCTTATGATTATTCCATGTATATTTACTATTTAAGATCACTATGAATAAAGACACTCTTCACATCCATTTGATGAACATCCTAATGATGTGCAATATCTACAACAACAGTGAGTTAGATTGAGTTCATTTTGGAAACTGTGATGAAGTATCAATATAGTTAATGTGAAGTGCTTGATCAAAAATCTTTGATATCAATCATGCTTTGAAATTGTCTATGGACCCATCTCTTGTAAATTTATTTTGGTAGATCCACCTACATCAAACAAATTTTCTTCCCTTAGGAAGAGGGACTAAATCCAAAGTGTTGTTCCTCAATGAGGAACCTTACTCATCTTCCATAGTAGTATCCCACTCAATATTTCTTGATGCCTCACAAAATGATTATGAATCAAAATTAGATGAAATGAAAACATGTGGAGCATCTTTGAATTATGAACATGTTCACCTATTATTTGATGGATCTCCAACCCATTGGCCAACACTTTGTAGTGCCTATCTATATGAAAGAGAACTAAACGTAAGAGATTTATGAGGAGACTCCTCATCCTTTGAAGATATTCTAGGAAAAAGAGGAGATGACCTCTCATCACTACTCTCATCATCAGAACTAGAAGAAGAATATGGATCATTAGGAAGCTACTCAGGTAGATCTAAATCATTCGAAATATCATCAAATCCCAATGCATCTAAAGGAAGGGTGAGGAGTGTTATGTGTGGATTCTAAAGGACCCTCTTGAAAGCAAACACTCATTTCAACAAATAACTCATGAGTGATGGGATGGAGAAGCATGTATCCCTTAACACCCTTAGGATATTCAATAAAGATGCAAGGATGACTCTAAGGTTCCATTGTCTTATGTTTATTATTGTGAATGCGGGCCATAGTAGAAGATCCAAACACTTGAAAGTGATTCATTTTGGGTTTCTAACCAATCCATACTTAAAAAAGAGTGACTCCCTTCAATTCTTTTTGAGGAACTCAATTATAGATATAAGAAGCATAATTAATGGCCTCAACCCAATATTGAGGTATAAGAGACTTAGAGTGTATCATACAATTGAACATTTCCTTCAAGGACCTTTTCTTGCACTCTATAACACCATTATATTAAGGGTTATATGGAACTGTACATTGTATTTCAATGTCATTTAAAGTACAAAAAAATTCAAAATAGTTACTAAGATACCACCATTATTGATGCACAAAATATTAATGGATTTACCTAACTATTTTTTTACAAGCACCTTGAAGTCTTAAAAATGATCAAAGACTTTAGATTTATGTTTAATAAAATACACCCAAGTATACCTCATAAATTCATCAATGAAAGTAAGCATGTATTTTTTTTTGTTGAATGAAGGAGCTATAAATGGTCTAGAAATGTCACTATGAACTAGCTCCAGTATCTATGTTACTCTCCATGATTTGCCTTTGTCATACTTTTCCTGAGGATGCTTACCAAGTATGCAACCTTGGAAAATGCCATCAGATAACCCTAAAACCATGTCATGATGACTAAGTTTCTGAAGGTAGTGATAGTTGAGATGGTCGAATCACTCATGTCATTATTTAGTCACCCCATCTGAATGAGTGAGTAGTGTAGTAAAGGGTTATTTAGGATAAAAATGTGAGAAAATATATAATTATGATTGGTTATATGTTTTCCCAAATGCAAATTTGGAATCATTGTCTGCTTCTATAATAACCATTGAATTATGTGTCATTTGAATTCTCTTTCCTAAACTAATGTGAGTGATCTAATAAACAGATAGGATATTAGTGGATAAAGAGGGAAAACATAGAACAACATGAAATTTTCCATCATTCACTTCAACATATCCACTCCCACTAACTTCAGTAGAAGTATCATCACCCAACAAGATGGAAGGCATAGATAAGACTCCAAGGATAAGAACATGTCATGTGATGAAGCCATATGGTGTGAGGCATAAAAGTTAATTACCCATGTGGTTGCGATGCAACTAAAACAAGTGATTTGCCCTTATATATATTTTTACTGTATTTGGCATTAAAAGACTCTTATGTTGATGAACTCTGATTGGAGGAATTAGGGACATTAATATTGTGCTTCTCGAGCATTTTTGTCAGTTGGTCAATCTATTTCTTCATGTACTTGGTTTCATCATTCCCATATTTATTAAAGTAGGCACATATGAGTCACTTTTTCTTTGGTTTACCATCTAAAGAGGAAGATTCTTTTAATACTTTGGACTTAACATCACATTTTTTACCCTTTATTTGCTCTGAGTCCTTGTTCTATTTATTCTCCTTACTACTATAAGGCTTTTATTTGTCATGAATCATAATTTAGAAATGTGATTAGATGACTTTCATGTACCCATTCTAATAAGCTTGCCTTACTCTTAAGTCAATTCAACAGTAAAGTCATCCAATTGTGACATAGTCCATCCAGATCCAAGGGAATGCTTCATGGCATGAAAGGTATAAATGAGGACATAATAGTTATATCTCAAGCTGTCAAGGATGAAAAAAATTAATTGATCATCCTATTTATCAATGACACATAGTTTCAACTTCAACCTAAGTCATTTGAACTTTATGAAGAAGTCATGTATAGTATCAAAGTTTCCTAGGCTCAAATTGATGATCTTATTATCCAACTCATGACCTCTCATTATGCCCTACTTCCCAAAAAAAAATTCATATGTACTTCATTAGGAGTAGTTACATATTCAATATGAAAGAGCATGTAAGGAGACATAGACATGAAAGTAGACCATAGGATTTGTCACTTATGTTAAACCACTTTACCCTCTCTACATCAAGTGTTAGTTATTTTTATGTGCCCATTGTGATTCAATGTAAATCTTTGCTTCTTAAAAATATTTTAACATGGGTTTTTCACTCATGATAGTTGAACATGATAAGAATTGGGACATGCCACTTATTAATGGTGTAGAAAATAAGTATGTGTTAAATTGTATGTGTAAGAAATAAAATGATATGTAACCTTGTGAATCTATAGAGGCTCAATTTTACATGGAATGAGAATAACACAAATATGTAGAGCTCAAAAATACTTGCACTTTGAAAAAATGACACCTAAAAAGGAGTTTTTAGCTAGATTTTTCTTGCTCATAAAAAATAATAATCTCCACTTTGCATAATTTAAAAAAAAAATTGGTATGCAAAAAGTTTGGGTTGAAAATTTGTGAGGAAAAGTTAAGCCCCATTGGGTTGGTTGTGACCAAGGGCTTAAATTATGATGTGACCAAGGGGAAAAAGGGTAGGATAAGGGCAGTGAAGTTATTCAACCTAACTATAGCAGCTAGAGTATATGGAGGTTCTAGTAATGCTAGGAAGGTTCAAAAATCCATCATAAAAAATGCTAAGACCTTGAGCAGTTGGGAGGATACCAGAGATTCAAGGGCAGTAGAAGGTGACAAGTTTGATTTTGAGTATGCAAGGATGAAATTTTTGCCAAGTCTAGAATATTTAGATCTGGTATAGTTATGAAAATTCTATCAAATACCCACTAAGGATATTTGAAAACTTAGGAAAGATAAAAAAATCCTTTGGAGAACTTAGATTGTATGTATTTGTGTGAAATCAATAAAAAATCCTTGAAACCCTCTAAAAATATCAAAAAATTATTGTAACAAAACTTGGTCATGTTTATAATCGATCTTTAGGTTTTGACACCTTTTGAATCCAATGGCACAATATGTTTTACATGAAAACCTACCAGATAAAATATGACCAACAAGAGACACCTTTCTCTTGTTCTTTTCCTAAATCTAAATTAGCAGAGAACTCTATAAGAAGAGCAAAATTTGAGAAAGAGTGAATCTTCAATCGTTAGGTCAACAAATGTCAGATTTTTGACAAGCAAGCTAAAACTCAAGATTTTACAACATGAAAAATGGCATTCATCTACCATAAAATATTTGATACCATATCAAAGTGGGCCACAATTGAGGATCAGTCTAGATAGTATCAAATACAGGAACAAATTACATGTGTGTATTAGTGAAATCAAACATGAGCTAGAAATAAGATTTGAAATAATAATCATAGATGAATTATCATTAACATCATTATCCATAAAATATTCAAGAAGGTACAATATATAGGTTAAATATAAACACGTCCTCACATCCTCATGAATGTGGTATTATCTTTCACAATGACCTAAAAAAAAACCTAAGTAAGATAATCAACATGTGTACAAAAAAACCATTAAATGAAATAAAAACCTACATTAACAAGACCATAAGACATCCTCACTAGTTAGATGCCTCAAATGGAACACATTCACATTTAGGATTTTCAAAAGGTTATGTAAATATCCTACCAAAAGGACATCCATATTTATGGTGATGTTACTATTTTAATTCATACACACTATCCTAAAGAGTTTTATCCACAAACTTATCATGAAAATTAACTAAATGTTCATTATTAAACTTATTAATGTACTTACATTTAATTTATAAAAAGTAGTTGGGATAGGGTTTGACAAATACCTCTACCTAAATAATGAATTACAATGAGGTATAAGGGTGGGTATCAACACATACTAAAGAAATTAAAACCCTCAACCTGACAAAGGCATGTTCTTCATGGTATCCAATTAGTGAGTCAATGTTCAATTGCTCTCTTTCTGATATGCATGCTATGGAAGAATCTTTATTACTAATTTCTTCCCATGTTAATAAACTTTTGGTTTTATCATTAGTGGCTAAAGTATGAGAGGAATTATAATGGATCAAGTATTTACATCTCTGACTACCAAAAATATCATTTATTCATTCGAGCCACCATGCTCATGATTTCTCATCTGTACTTTGAATACCTCTACTGTTGAGAGAAACATTGGAATAATGCAATCATACTTAACAAGCTACTCTAAATGATCTAAATCTTTATATTTAGGGGAATCAACTTGATATTTATTATATTTCCATCCATCATTTGTAATGTAAAAGTGTTGCACTTGAGTGGTGAGAACTCTCTTGACTACATCATTCAAATTTATGCCAACCGGATAAAAACAAGGATACCTTAGAATGGGATATCTTCATATTTGAACTCATATAATCCTTCTTCATGTGGATAGCCAAGATTAACCTTTTTTTATTATATTTCATCCATCTCTAATGACAAGATGAGAGTTAAACTATTTCAAATAAGTTATTGATCTTCCTAAATCAAATTTACACATGTAGGAACAACAACATATGATAGGTTTATCTCAGATGCATAGAATTCATCTTCTCTAGATATTCTAATTCTTCCACTTATTATATATGTTGATTATGGGTAATTTTTTATTTGTCTTTTTACATCTAGGCATCTCCTTGTTACTCTGATCTTTATCCATGAATTCACTTGAAATGACTGCTAAAATTTCCTCATTAGACTCATCCTCATCACTACTCTCTTGGATTGGTTCTTGCCTATTAAATGGTACCTTCTCAGTGAACATGACTACTTCATCACTTGTCTCATTTTCATATTTTTAGATCCCAAATTGTGAACTTGGGAATTGATTCTCGTAAGTCAACCCATGCATTAATTGTTTGGAGTCTTCTACAATAAATAACACTTTATTAGAAACAACACCAAAAGGTACTTGATCACTAAAAAAATGGAAAATAACTTACTAATTAATTATAAATTAACATAATTGCATACATTAAATGTACCAGTAGGTTCTCATTTATTACAAAAAGGTTTGGTTGGTTGTATGTTTGAGGCATTGTTTGATCATAAGGTACAAATTGTTCTATAGGCTGACTTGTAAGTAAGTAAATTGATGTATTTTGGGTGTAAACACCCAGTTATACTAATGAATAAAATGGTTTAGCACCAAAACCATGTGGAATTGATTGTTTATCAATGATGAAAGCTTCTTGGTAAGTTAATTCTAGAGATGTGAGGGTGGACATAGTCCTTCAAATAAGCATGTCAATCAAGGGATCCAACATTTTAAGGTATATTTCAATAGAAACCACTTTTGTTTGTAGGAATGGGTATTTTAACCTCATGTATAACTATTTAAAGTGAACATTGAACATGTTCATGGGTTTATTAGGATACCTATGGGCTATAGAAAATTGATAGTATAAGCTAGTAGGGTTGGTGGCCATGTTAAAATGGTTAAAAAATGTATTTTCAAAGGCATCCCATTAGGTAATACATTCATTTGGAAAGTCTAGATACCAACTATAAGCAACCTCATCTAAAAAGTAAGTAAAAAAATGATAGGCAATCTCTTCATGTTGGATTTGAGTCTAGATAATGGCATCCTTGAATTTTAGAATGTGTTCTTTTGTAGTTCATATCACACCATGTGTGTATTTCAGACATAATTTACTGATATTATTAGGCAAATCATGAGTAGGACCTAGAATATTCATAGGATAGCCACTTCGACCAAGCCAAGAAAAAGCCATGGGTGGTTTTAAAAGATCAAATTTATAGTCTTTGTACCTAGAATGCCAATCTTAGAAACACCTTTAAAAGTCAAAGTTTATTTTCTTGGTTTAAAATCTAGTGCATGCCCTTATTATATCACTAATTTATTGTGTGAATTTAAAGTATGTAATAGGGTGGGGAAAGCATAAATATGTGAGTAAAAAATTTGTACTAGAATGAGGACCTAATAGGGTGAATAAAGACCCAAAAAGGTCCTCATTCTATCACCAATTTTTTGATTTGTGTTTCAATCATGTAAGAGGGTGAGAAAATCATAAAGGATGGATAAAATACCTAAATGAATGATATATTAAAATATTCCAATCAACCCTTCTTCTAGCACTAGTTTGTTGGTGTGCATTTTAATCACATGATAGGGTGGAGAAAGCATAAAGGATGGGCCAAAATATATAAAATAAGTGATGAGGTAAAATAATCCATTCACACCCTCATTCTAACACCAATCTATTGATGTGAATTTCAAGCATTTGACAGGGTGGAGAAAGTGTAAAAGACAGGCCAAATGACTCAAAATAAGTGATGAGGTAAAATACTCAATTCTCACCCTCCTTCTAGAACTTATCTATTGATGGGTCATTCAACACACTAATTCAGGCTAGGAAAATTGTCTATCTAGCCTCTCCTAAAAGGAGTCCATATGGTCTCCCCAAAGACTATTATTATTGGCCCATAATATACTGGGTGACCTAGTTAGTCTATGCATTATTGTTCCAATAAAAGGGGCCTTTATTGGTTCTATAATATTAACTCAGATTTAGATGTTGTTATGGTATTTTAATGGATTAGAGGTAAATTCATGTGTTTTTATTTGGTTCATGCGTGTTTTTGGTGAATTTTAAGAAATAAAACAAAATTGCATTTTTTTAGACTTACCCAAAAGAGAAATAAGCATTTAGGGTTTTATATAAAATGAAATGTGATTGGTTTTGATATTCATTCATTCCATTATATACGTATTCAATAATATGATAATGATAATATAAAATATATTGTAATCAAAATTGAATGAGAGAAACAAATTTCATTCAAACCCTAGCTAACATATTTAATAAAAAAGTGTAAAAGAGAAGGGGAAAATAAAGAAAAAACTTGTTATGATGCATCCAAAAGCAAGTTTATTTGAATGAATGAAACCCATAAACTAATTCCTATTTGGCCAACATTAACACAACCATAACTAGAATCAGTGATAGAGTCTAAGGATCACACCATGAAGAGAAAGCCCATCATCACCATAATCACACATGTAAATAATGAAATAAATATCTATAGTTTATATTAATAAAAATGTTTACTTAAAGTGAAAATAAGTGTTTAAAATCACTCATTTGATTACAATTTTGGTAGCATAACACTAGGGTATCAAGAGAGATGGAGAAATTACACTACAAAATAAAAAAAGTGACATGCCCATAATGTCTCCAATGGAGGAAAAATGATACATCCCTTGGAATGGCTCTCCCATGGAAATTTATAGTGACCTTGTCCTTCCAAAAAGGTCATTCACTTTTTCCCTAAAAAATCTCTCCACTTTCTCACCATTTTTCTCCTTTTTCCTCTAAAAAGATAAAACATCAAATTAGAATTAGCAATTAAAAGCACTAACAACAAAACATGAAACAAAAACATGAACATATTTTAATGTATGCAAAATTTCTCAAAATTGAAAAGACAAAAATGTTTGGGCCGGAATGAACTTTCCAGTAATGCAGATAGTTTGCAAAATAGATAAATGAGGCCCAAGATATTGATTAAAAAAAAATGGCCTCCCATACCTAGTTAGGCTTCTAAGATGCATAAACACACTTTTAAAAATCATTTTTTGGAAAAAATAATCCCTGGTTATAATCGAGATTTAAAATCCTAAAATAGAACTAGGGGAACTCAGAGAGGTTTTTATATATAATCAGAGGATCAAACATCTATTAGTAGAGGATTTGATTGAATGGGGAGCCCAATACCTAATCAATCTTGGGATCCCTGAAGAAGGCTTTGGGCATTTTCTAGGCACATCTCATGTTGTCTTTAGGATTAAAATATTACAAAATATTGTGCAATTGGAATTGGGGCCCCATGAACCTAATCAAGTTTGCATGCCTGGTTACCATGAGAAATGGGTTGTGAGACCTTCAATTGACCTAGTCTAGGTTTTGGACTTTATTAATAAATAAAACATGAGGGAAACAATCCCTGACTTAGTCAGGGATTTCCTTCGACCAATACTACAAATAAACTCCCACTGAGACTTAGATCTATGCAACATTTAAAACCTACTTACAACTACAGAGTCCTGCCAAACATGCCTTAACCAAATTAAGGATAAAATCCTATAAGGAGTAAAAAAACAAACCTGGCCGCCTAACAACCTGATCATGGTTTTTTCTCTAGTTAATAAAGGTACTAAACTACAAATTAATCCTAGACCTAGTTGGACTTATAAGCTCAATTAGGTTTATAGGCCTTAAGAAAATTTTAACCATATGAAATTAGAAGAAAAAGTCAAGACCAAAATTAGACCAATCCAACTAGGACCCCAAATAACTAAGGGGGGTTGGAAGCTTGATTAGGTCTAATGACTTATAATTTTTTTGATGAGCTACAACATACCTAACTGGGGAATCATGCAAGGTTTTGTAGAATTCATCCAAGTGTTAAAAGGGTATTATTTTATTATTTTTGGGAAACTAGGGTATAGTTCTTACACAATAAAGGGTCTAGAGTAATGGGAAAAATCCAATCAAATACAATAAAATATAAATTTTGATCAAAATTAATTACATCAATTACATAGAGAGAGAAGTAAACTTATCTAGAAAATAGGCTAAGATAAATGATCCAGGGGATGAAAACTTCTACATAGGACTGGGAAGATGTCTAGAACTTGAATATGGATTTCATTCAATGAAAGGATAGGATTTCTAGAAATAGACACCCTGGAGTTTGGTGCTATAGTCCTTTTTTGCCATTATTATCTTGAAGGCTTGAGCTTTTTAGATTCTATCTATTACCTCTATGTGATCCTATATATGGAATTTTAGAGTCTAAATATCGATAGTGCTCATTGTAGGTCTGATTCAATCTCCAAATCCTAGGTCTATCTACACACACAAAATAACAAATACATTGAAATCATAAGGGGGAAAAATTGGGTTAGAAGAAGTATGATCACACAATCTAAAACCCTTGTTCTAATCACTGCCTACATTAACCCTCAAGCTAGGGTCTCAAATCAAATGTAGTTCTCCCTTAGGGAATGTGTATAATCAATGCACATAGTAGATGCAAGAATGAAATTTTACCTAAGCCCTTCCTTGATAAAAAATGCAAGTCTATGTGCGATGCAAAATGCTGAGCTATACTATTGATTGATTTTAATTATGTAATGTGCTAAAGTAATAAGTGCTAGATATAAAATGCCTTGTGTTGTCCTTTATATAAGAGACTCTTTGTTTTGAATTTGGGAGATTTATTCTCATTAGGCAGACATTGGAAAACTTAAGGATGAAGCTAAGAAAGGGGATAGGATTCATTAAGCAAGGGAAACTGACTGTTGGAGCTCAAAATGACCTTAGATAGGAGAAGTAAAAATGGACACCTTAGGGTCCAGTGTTGTAGTCTAATCCTAGCACTCCTATCCTATAGGCTTGGGACCTAGGGGATGGAATGAGCATGGGAAATATAACATGGATGAGGTGGAATGAGGTTTCTAAAGTCTACGAGTGACTAGTAATAATAAAAAAGGTGACTTAAGCATGAAACAAGACCAAGATGAGTAAAATGAAAGACATGGCTAAATGTGAATAAAGCTCATATTCTGCTTGTGTGTCTTACCTGGTGACAAATTGGGTACAACTAGGTGTAATCTAAAACTATAGTAAATGTGCAAGAAGAGAATGGCATATCTTTCCATTCCAATCTGTATAATCTTTGATGATGAAAAACATGAACATCTGTGTCATGCCCCCCAATATAGTATATGAGTGATGCATGTATATAATTTGGTAATCTATATAACCACATGTGATATGACCTATTGTGTCATACCCCATGTGTAAAACTAGAGATCAAAACATTCTACTCTACACTATGCCTATAATCTACTATCTGGTCCTATAACTGTGTCATGATGTATGAAGTTATATGTGTGAGATATGTAGTGATGTACATGCCCCCAAATCTAGTATCTAAGTCTGAATCTGTATTGAAGTCACTATAAATCCATATAATTTGAACCACTATATTTTATTAGTCTATGTATCTATAAATTGAAGATATATCCCCCTAAATGTCCTGAGTAATGTTGAGTGAGCCATGTAATCTAAATCACTATATATTTTGACTAGTCTGATTTGAATATGATAGTCTGAATACTGGAGGTGTAAGAACCATGGTGTATCCACTTATGAGAGTGGATGGGTATGATGGGTAAGTGTAATAATAGGAATATTAGGAATGATGCCCCCTTTTGGGGATGGGGATGAGATCTTGTGAGAGAGTAGTTTGAGCCAAAAGTGATGACTAATGGCATAACGATAGAAATAAGGTTGGTATAATTTGAATTGATTGAGAAGTTATTTGATTGATTAGATTGAGTTGTTGAAATTAGAACAAGTTTTGATTGGTGATGATCAAGGTGTATGTTTGGTTGTAAGAGAAATATAGAGATGTGTATGCCATAGTGAGAAAATAAAGTAGTAAGAGAGTGAAGCTTATGTGATGTCAAAGGTACCATTTTCATGATTCTCTTGAAGAAAATAGTTTTAAAAATAGAGCTATGAGACTCTGGTTATGGGTAAAATGATACTTTACTTTGAATTAAAAAGTTGTTTGATATAGGAAAATTGAATTGAGTCATTTGTGCATTGACTAATTTTATATTTGGATCTCTGGAGTGAGAGATATGCCAAGGAGCTGAGCACCTATTGTGACCCAATTTGAGTAGCTGGCAGCCCAAGTGGAGGTTGGTGGTGATGTTACCTTGGTAAGTAGTTGAAACACATGATTTTGGCCTATTTGGAAGCGTATTTTTGATGTTTTTGCGCTATTTAAAGTAGCCTAGGAAATTTTTGACTAGTTTTAGTGCTCTTGTCCTACATCCAATGCTATTGTACAGGCTCCAATGTTATTTTACAAGTTTTAATGCTCCTATCTAGTATTTTTATCTTGTACCCAATGTTGTTGTTTTGGAGACTAAATTTTCTGAGTTATTACTTTGTTTAGTTGTTATGGTTTTTGCTTGGCTATTAATTTGGCATTATGGACTGATATATATACTATTTTTTGGTGTTTTATAGGGTGAGGTATAGATGAGGGAGTTTTATAGAGGTCAAGTGATGGAGACATTCAGGCTATTTCCATCATTTGTTGATGAGATAGTTGTGATGGATAGGGTAGGGTTGGGTCATATGTGTGACCTATACATTGTGCAGTGGGATAAGTATCTGATTACTTCCTTATGTGAGAGGTGGAATGCACATACATGTACTTTCTAGATTCATATAAGGGAGATTACTATGACACTAGAGGATGTGTATCATATTTTACATTTACCGGTTAGTGGATGGTGGGTAACATTGAAGAATGACATGAGTGCTGATGCTATTGATCATGCATCCTTATACTTTTTTGGTGTACCTTAAAGTACACATCAAAGAGGGAGTGATAGTGATGTATTATTTTTAGTTATTGTGCAGTTGAGTGTTTCATGCTTGTGAAAGTGGTTGGCTATGTTATTGGCCTCATTTTTTGTTGTGGATAGGAGTGGGGTGTCGATTGCATATAAGATGTATAGGATCATTCATAGTGTGGAGGTGTTTGACACTATGTTCTCATGGGGTAGGACTATGATTACCCCCATACATAGGGATATTTATAGGTTTACATAAGAGGCATTAGTGTTGGTGTGAGTGTAGCTACCTTATTATATTACTGGGCTTATGAGCACATTGTAGTTGTGCATCTGATTAGGTTACCTAGGCTAGAGTGGGCACATTCATGGCCATTTAGAGAGTAGTGGACGAGTACATTGGCTATCCAATCTCTAGGTATAGATCATTAAAGATGAGTTTTAGATAAATTGGTGGCTATCCAATCTCCAGGTATAGATCATTATAGATGAGTTTTAGATAAATTGGTGGCTATCCAATCTCTAGGTATAGATCATTATAGATGAGGCCTTATAGAGGATTTCCTAGGTGGGTTGAGGATAGAGTGTAGTTGAGGTATATGAGGCTCAACTATTGGTTACATGACCGCTAGGTTGGAGTGTACGAGCAATTTTAGTATGAGCATGTGACTAGATAGTTTAGGGTACCATAGGATGTGCCCTTGATAGCATGGGAATGGGTGAGGAGTGTATGAACACTAGCAAGGGTAGGAGCTCATGTAAGGCCTACTAAGGCTGAGTTAGCACCATTACCTTTGGATGTGTGAGATGTAACTATAGATATTCCTAATGTAGATGATGTTGAATGTACATAGGCATATACTACATGGTGGGCTAGGCATCAGTGGGCTCCATTATATCTTATTGATGGAGGGGATGCTCTCGAGTATGAGGATCCTACACCGATCCAAATGATGGGAGGTAAGTAGCAATTATATTTAAATTGTGTATAAGTTTATGCTTGTTTAGTTTGATTTGAAAGTGTATATCTAATGTAATTCTATACTTTGTGTGTAGGTGGAGTGGGAGGTGGTCAAGATGAATCACAAAATGGGGCAGGAGGTGGAGATGATGGGTTATGGGAGACCATTATTGAGTCAACACTCCAAGATCTCACACAACATGTTCCTGATAATGCAATGGAGGAGGGTTTGATAGAGTGAGTGACAGTGATGGATGGTGTTTATGCACATTTATTTCATAGATCTAATATAGCAATAGTTGTATATGTTAGAGTAGTAGGAGAGAGAGAGAGAGAGAGAGAGAGAGAGAGAGAGAGAGAGAGAGAGAGAGAGAGAGAGAGAGAGAGAGAGAGAGAGAGAGAGAGAGAGAGAGAGAGAGAGAGAGAGAGAGAGAGAGAGAGAGAGAGTTGAGGGCTGAGCTAGATAGGCATAGGATGCCCCCACCCAATTTTGGATTGGTGAGTATAAGGATTATGGATGAGTACATGGAGCTTCAGTGGTGATATGCAAACTTACATGAGGATCATGGTCAACTGCTAGAGTGAGAGAGTCATCGTAAGAGGCATTCAAGAGCTTAAGGAAGTACAAGGCCATCGAGTGCTAGGTTAGATTATGGGATTAGTATTGGAGGAGAGATTGACATTGAGAGTGAGGGCATGACACCCACTCATGATTGATTGTATTTGATGTGATGCATATGTTTTAAAAACTTTGTTATGTATATATAGATACTAGTTTGACTTTGACTCATGTGTATTGTGTTATGGATTTTGGAATATATTTTATATTTATTGTAAATGGTTAATTATAAATAGTTGATTTGGTATTGATTTTGAGGTTGTGAATGTTTGGGTAAAATGTTATTTGTGATGTGATTTTATTTTTCGTGATATATTGATAAGTGTGATGTTTAGGTTTGATTTGTAATCATATGTGAGTAAAAATTTGGTCAATTTTATAATTGGTAAGTTGTTTTGATAAAGTGATTTGGTTTAGGATTTGAAAAATGAGATATTGGTAAGATTTTAATTTTGGATAATTTGGTTTGGCTAGGGATGGCTATTCTGAACTAGGAATGTTAGTTGTTAGTAGAAAGGGATGTAAGAGAGTGTTTTATGCTCAATTCCCCAAGAGTGGCTCAAGAATACAAATGTTGGTACTTTGTCCTACTAAGTGAAGCTATGTAATCATGCATGTGCTAATCAATTTTTGGACTGTGTATCTAATCGCTTTGAGTAGGTGGCTCCAAAATATAAAGGTTGGCCCTTTGGATCCATCATTGCCCTATTAAGTGAAGCTATGAACTGATATCGGTATGAATGTGTGTCATGTATCTATCTAAACCCTGATGGCCAACTGAATAAATGTCCATACTACTCATGTTGTGTAGGAATATATGTTTTATCTGATATAATGTAGTTGTACATGGAGATTTTGTAAAATGTAATCTCATTATATGTGTAACTGAATCTATCTACTATGAAAAAATCTCATCTATCTATAATCATAGTGGATTATTATGTGAAACATTACCCTATGACCTCCATTGTGATGCATATGACTGAGCGATAGATTGAGATGGAGCTAAAAATTATGATGGGGATCATTTAATCTCAGTCATAATGTGTTACTATGTGAAATAGGTCCCTAAAAATATGTCCATAGTGAATATCTCTCTAGAGCAATACTATGTGATTTGGGTTCATTTAATCTTAATTGTAACAGGTTTTTACATTAGATAGGATCTTGAAAGTCTAACTATAGTGAATATCTCTTTGGAGAGGTACTCTTTACATTACCTATGACTGTGCAAGATATGTATATAGAACTAAACTATGTACTCTTTGGACTACACTACTATATGTAGGTAGCTTTTGATGTACTAGTTTCCAGGCCTTCTTAATAGGTGGAATAGGAGATCTCCTACGAGGCTCTATCCTAGAACCCGCATTACTCTCACAATGAGTGACTGATGATTCATGTAAAGGAATGTCCTGGGATGACTCAATCGTGGATTGATGAGGTCTATGGTTCCATAATGGATGAGATCTTGGTTCCCCCTATGTGAATGCTATGATGCCATTATCAACACATCTATTAATGCAATCCCTAAGTCCATAACAATAATTATCTCTACATCCACAGATATGATGATAGTTACAAAAGGGTCGATGTGGATATATATGTAAGAGATGTGGATCTCGTCAATGAGTATAAGGTAATGTGATTAACCTCCTATAAATTAGTGCTAATAATATAACACATGGTCTATCCCACTCTGAATCAAACTATAGTGGTGCCTTGATGTTATTCTCTATAGTGCATACTGTAGGTTGTGCTCTAGAGACTGGCTCTCTGTTCTTAACTGGTTGATTTTTTGGTTGTGGTCTCCTATCTTGTTTAAGACATGGTGGATGCTATGTGCTAGGAGCTATAGATGTAGGTACTATTGTGAATCTAGAGTAATTTGATCAATTGAATCTGCCTCAATCAATCCCAATTTATTTTCCAAGGCTAGAATTGTATAATGTAAATGCCTAAAAAAGGACTCTATCTAATATAATGTATGCTCGAGGAGAGGTTGATGAAGCCCCTTAATAAAAATATGATTAATTTCTAAATCTTTTAGTTTATAGATCAATCTTAACATGTGCATCTTGAATCATAAGATATATTCACTAACTCACTCTAAAGTATTCTGATGTAATGTGGCAAGTTTCTCATATGTAACATGAGGGCCCATGTTTGCTATGTAATGTCTGAGAAATTCCTCCTCTAAGTCATCATATGTGTGCAAGGAGCCAATGGGGAGTAGATGAAAGAACCAATTCTATGCTTCCCCCACTAATGTCTCTTGGAACAAATTTAGTAGAATCAAAGGAATCACATGAGATGGAAAAGCCTTCTAAAAAGCTTGAAGGTGTATGAATGGATCTCTAATTCCACCAAAGCGAGGCAATGATGGTATTTGGAAATTCTTAGGCAATGAAGATTTTACAAATGTCTTCAAAAGAGGGTTACCATATAAATCATTGGCATCCATCCAAGACTTATAAGCCTCATTTTCCAAAGTAAGGAAATGTACTTGGTGTTATAATTCACCTACTGCATGCATCAACAAAATAATCTCTTGGGATGGTATATTAGCATCTTTAAGTGGTTCATTTAATAGTTAAATTTGATCATTAATTTTAGCCATAGGAATACTACATTTAGAAATTGGATCATAGAGAAGGGGTGTGTTCACTTGAACCTTGAGAGGAATGGTAGCTTGGACCTTGGTAGAGGTATGTGTGCTACCAATCTCTTTAGGTGAAGAGTGAGAAACAGGTGCTACTATAGTAGGGGGTGGCTTAGGAGATTCATTAGTATATTTATGTTTTAATAAATCACATTCTAATTGAGTAGAGGATGTGATTTTATCATTATCATGTGCATTATTTAAAATAGAATCATACATAAGAGTGGAAACAACATTTGGTAGTGCATTATGTTTAAGAGGAAGAGTGAAAGAAAAGTTAGAAACATGAGATGAATTTTCTTCTTCACTATGTACATAATAATCATCATTATTCAATGCATTATTATAGATGAAATATTGTTCAAAGTTACTCTCATTTTCATATTCATTTGTATGGTCACTATCATACTCATTATCACTTCCATTATCACTAGGGAGAGGTGTAAGAGAATAATTTAATTCTTTTCTAATATGCAATAAATTATCATGTGAACTTGGAATATTATGTGCATCTATGTTATCCATGGATGGAATGCATGCATTATTGTCATTTGCACTATGAGAATTAAGAGAAAGAGAATTATCATTTAGACATTCTTTTGATAAAGTAGAGTTGAGAGAATGAGATGCATCATTTGAACTATGTATTGGTAATTTGATTTTATTAAATTTATATTGTTGTATTTTGAACATAGAAGTAGCAAAAGAGAGAAAGATTAGGTTCATGTGGAAGCAAATTATCACCAATAAGAGTTTCACTTGGAAGTGCATGACTAATTTTTTCATTTTGTGCCTTGTGCATAGGAGAATGAGGTGAAAAGTATCTTTCCCATTTATCAAAATTATTTTCTTTAGAAGAGCGAATAAAAAAGATAGGTTTGAGAGAAGAAGACACATCTACTTTTTATTCACTATAATTTTCACATGTATCATCATATTCCTCATTAAAATAATAGTAATTATCTTCATTGTAAATGAAATCATTTTCCACATTTTTAGCTAATGTGCAATTTTGAAAATTTGTTCTTTCATTGGCATAATTATGAGAAAAATTTACAAATTGATCTATGGGATGAGAGGGAATAAGTGCCTTAGTGGACATTTTATTTTGTTCACCAAAGAGAATATGTAAAAGTACTATTAAATAAATAAATGCAAAAATAACTATTAACATAGAGATTCTAAAAATATTTTTGACAATCTAAACAATATGAAAAAATTTCAAAATATTTTTCTAAAAATTTCAAGGAAGGAAGGCTTGGGGTTTCAGCACCTAGTTTGGAAATCTAGGGTTTTGGGGTAGGTTTTTAGAATTTTTGAAAATTATGGAAATAATTTAAATTCTAAAAACAATTTTGCATAGGATAAATGCACAAAAATTTATACAAAAATAAAAAAATTTGAAATTTAATTTTTGCACAAAATAACTACTAATATTGAGATTTTGAAAATATTTTTGACACTCCAAACAATTTGCAAAAATTTCATAATATTTTTCTAAAAATTGTAAGGGAGGGAGGCTTAGGGTTTGAGGACCTAGTTTGAAAATGTAGGGTTTTGGGTTAAGGTTTTAGAATTTTTGAGAATTATTACAATAATTTAAATTATAAAAAAATATCTAAATAGAATTAATGGACAAAAATTCTATATAAAAATCATAAATTTGAAATTAAATTTATGCACAAAATTTGAAGGAATAACCCTAAGTGTACCTAGGGTTTTAGATTTTGTTCAAAGTAAGTCAGGTTCACCAAATTTTTTATTATTTTTAGGAAACTAGGGTATAGTTACTAAATAATAAAGGGTCTAGAGTAAGGGGAAAAATCCAATCAAATACAGTAAAATATAGATTTTGATCAAAATTAATTACATCAATTGCATAGAGAGAGAAGTAAACTTATCTAGAAAAATAGGCTAAAATAAATGATCCAGGGGCTGAAAACTTTTACATATGACTAGGAAGATGTCTGGAACTTGAATCTAGCTTTCATTTAGTGAAAGGATAGGAGCATCAGAAATAGACACCCTAGGGTCTGGTGTTAAGTCCTTTTTTTTCATTGTTGTCTTGAAGGCCTATGTTTTTTGGGTTATGTCTGCTACCTCTATGTGAGTCTGTATATAAAATTTTAGAGTTTGAATGTTGACAAAGCTTGCTATAGGTCTGATTCAATATCCAAACCCTAGGTCTATCCACACATATGAAACAATAAATACATTAAAAGCATAAGGGAAAAAATGGGTTAAGGGAAGTATGATCACATGATCTAGAACCCTTGCTATTTTGATTGCTACCTACATTAACCCTCAAGATAGGGTCTCAAATCAAATGTAGTTCTCCCTTAAGAAAAGTGAATAATTAACATGCACAGTAGATTCAAGAATGAACTATCACCTAGGCCCTTCCTTGATCAAGCATGCAAGTCTATGTGTGATATAGAATGCTGAGATATACTATTGACTGATTTTAATTATATAATGTGCTAAAGTAATAAGTACTAGACATAAAATTTCTTGTGTAGTCCTTTATATAGGAGAATCTTTGTTTTGAATTTGGGAGCTTTATTCACATTAGGTTGACATTAGAAAACTCAAGGATGAAGCTAAGAAAGGTGTTGGGACTCATTAAGCAAGGGAAACTGGTCGTTGGAGCTCAAAATGACCTTGGATAGGAGCATTGAAAATGGACACCCTAGGGTCCAACACTATATTCCAATCCCAACACTCCTATCCTATAGGCTTAGGACTAGGGGATGGATTGAGCATGGGAAATTTGACTTGGCTGAGGTGGAATGAGGTTCCATAAGTGTACGAATGATTGGTAATAAGCAAAAAGGTGACTCAAGCATGAAATAAGACCAAGATGAGTAAAATGAAAGACATGGCTAAATGTGAACAAATCTCATATTATTCAGTCAGAGTTTGCTATGAAAGGAATATGAAAATACATGATATGTGTGGTTTCTTGACCAATTTAGGGTGTATACAGGTATCAAGAAGTAATTTTGGGACCAAGTGTAAAATATGAAGCTTTCTCACACAATCTTGGTTATCATGATGGGATGGGTTTTAGACACTGATTTAGAATGAAAACCAAAATGATCCCCTAGGGTGGATTAAGAGAAATAAAAAAGCTATATTTTGAAAGGAAAACTAGAAGGTTGACACTATTCTTTCATGGTAAGTTTCTTATATGAAGTTTTCTCACACATGCATGATTTATCCAATGGAAGTAGTTATAAGATATTGTTTGAAATGTAAATAGAGATATACCACCAATTTAGCTTGAGATTGTTGCTACTAACTAGCCACGATCATAGGCAAGAGTAAAATAAGAAGTAAAAAAGAGGTTCCCAAATTCTTGAATAATTAGGGTGTGTTGTGCAAGTAAGAACACAATGGATGTAAAAATTATGTCTCATAATATAATTTATGGTTGTAATATTTTAATATCTCTTTCATAAATTATGTAATGTATTTATTTCTCATGCAATGAAATGGGTTGAATTCAGTTGCTGTAAAACTAAGGATGATATTATAAATGAGGAAATATTAGTTCTCCTTAGTACCAAATATTGCATGACTATTAGATTTGAGATGCTTTTGGTTACTATTTTAATGGAAAGGTCATGCAAGATCCTTTCATTCCTCCTCCCTCAAGTCATTGCAATAGATATAGCTAACATCCCTCCCCTATTATTCACCCTATGATTATATTAGACACAAAGTTTAGGGTAAGTGAAAAATGTTAGGGGATAATTTCATGGACATTTTTATAGAATTTTTAAAAACATGTACATGTTATGAAAACTAGTCTTGGTAAATACCAAGCGTAAACACATACACATTATGTTGTATATATATAAAAAATAAAAAAAATTCTAAACCCTCATTTTTATCTTTCATTTCATGTCTCCTCTTTTCCTTGCATCCAAATGTCAAATTGCATTCACATTCTCTTTTTAAGGGGAGAAAACACACCACACTTCAATTTTATAATTAGGTCAACAAATTGACAATGTCATGGTGGAGGGTAGGTAAGAAATAAAAAATCTTACCAATTAATAGAAAATTTTAGTAATTATTTTAGATTTATATTTTTTTTAACAACTCATTCAAGTGGAATATGAGACCCTTTTATCCATCCTCCAAATCTTCCTAACACTCCTATCACTCCTAGCTTTCCTACAATTCCAAAGAAAAACCTAGGTAGTCAAGAGGATTTTTCTGCACATATAGTTTTTAAAAAAATATGAATTGAAGGGATAATTAAGAGTATGAGGGACCCCTGTTCAACCAACACCCATCATATTTATTTACAAGATATCTTAGAGTTAGTAGGAGGTAGGGTTGACTCACTAATCAGTCAACTTTATAGATGGGAATATTAGAGAGAGATATGTAGGTCTTAGTATGTTGAGAAATTGTTAGTATGTGGTATGAAGGATAGGTAAATAATAAAAGATAATTTTTTTGCATTTTTAATTGATCCATAAATTAATGCACTACCTCTATTATCATGCAAATAGTTCCTAATCTATTGGTGCCAACATTATTTGATAATGAAATAATTTTTGGGACCGATGGCGAATGGTCTTTATTTACCCACATTGTAACAACCATGAGGTTCTATTGTGTTTTTTAATGAAAATATATTATGAGTTTATCCTCAATGATATTCTTAATTACTTTGACTACTTAGAGTTTTAGTGCTGAGGAAAAGGATCTGCACAACATATACCAGGTGAACAATGTACACATAATAACCCTACAATAGTCCTTATCCAAAAGCCATTTTACCCAAATGGATTTGTGATAAGGACTATTGTATGGTTATTATGTGTACATTTTTCACCTGGTATATCTTGTGTTATCGATATCGACACTTTACATATACTTTGTTCACCTACTAACACACTTGTTCTACATACAAGTAAGCTTTTTGACATTGATGTTGGAGAGGGTATACATGGGGATAATATAGATATCATTAATTCCCAACCACAATCTTATTGATCTTATAGTTTTATATGTGTTTAACCTTCGGATGGGCATGGTGGTGTTTCTAAGGGCCTAGATGTTATCATTATGACCAATGAGTTTTTGGCACATATATTTAGTGTGGAGACCTCAACTACACCTTTGTATGTATCTTATATATTTGAAAAGTTAAATTTAAGATTTATTTGTATTTAAAATGTAATAATTAAAATAATTAAAAAATTTAATTATACATATATAATTGCTTATGTTTTAGAAGGAGATAGTCTCGTTATTTTCACAAATAGATTGTGGGTTGTATAGTAGTACATATGTTGTTACTTGGCAAATGTATACATAAACACAGGTAATTTTTCATTAATATTATACTTCATGTATGTGTGTGTGTGTGTGTGTACTCAACTAAAATTCACATTTTTTTTAGTTGATGACCACAATGGAGACGACTCCATCTATACGGGGAAAAAAGACAGGCATTGCTATTACAATTTCATCTATGCAATAACTCACTGAGGTATGTTAACTTTTAATTCTGAATTATAAATAGAGTTTTATTTTAAAATTTTACTCTATAAATGTGAAAATATAACTTATGTGAATGTATTATGTACACAGGGTTTGTACAATGACATTAGATACTCCCATTTATATGATTAGCAAGTGATTCAGGTGCATCAACTAAGAATGTTAATGTTTGTAGACATTGGTCTTAAAAAGGTCTAGTGAGTTATATGTGATCAATAATAATCTTGTAATGCTTAAATGTGTCTTGTAATGTTTATATTTAGGTTTTGAATTTTTAGTTAAGTCCTTGTGGAGGTGTTCAAGTTATTAGGTCTTCTAATTTAGCCTCTATTGGTTTTCCTGCCAAAATGGAATATTTGAAAATTTGAATCTCTAAGTCTAAATGGTGGGTGTTTTATTATATTATAAGGAATTTAATGATATGGTATTATTTTTAAAGTTCATCAAGATCCCATTTTCTTTTGATTATTTTCCAATCCTTAATTTACCATAGTCATGTTACACTTAATCCCAAGGTAAGTTGTTATATGGATATCTACGTAGGAGTAAAGATAGCATAATTTTATATGATAAATGTCTACGTTAGAAGTGGAAATGCATGTTATTTGAATAAAAGGTGATAAAAATTGAATCATAATGTAATTCCCCAAATATATCAATGAATTTAAAAAAAAAAAAAAAAAAAAAAAAAAAAAAAAAAAAGATAAAATGTTAGAGTTTTGAGGGAGAGAATTTAAGAGGTGTACATTGGTCTGTAGGGTCTATTATAATCCTTAGAAGTCTATATGTCAATTTTATTGTATATTTGAATAAAATAATATTGATAATTTTAATGTATATAATTTTATACATGAGTAATATGTAAGTAAATTAATCTATTTCTTTCTTTGATTTTGATTCGTGTTGATATGGTAATTCTTGGTCTACAAAAGTCTTGAGACTCTATCTTAAGTGTTATAGTCTTCAAAAGGAAAATTATATGTATGATGATGACTATTAATACTTGAAAATGTGGGTATTTATTATGTAGGTGTATATAAAATATAATTATATCACAAATAATCTAAAATAGTCTTTGAATTATGAGTTCTCTTTATTGGTTATGTGATTATTTGGAAACAATGATATACAAGTTTGTCATAGTCTTTAATAAGTGAATTTAACCACTTTATAGGATTGATTAGGTGAAAATAATAATTTTAGAATCAAGGAATGTGTGTATATTATTAATAAAACCTAAAATTACTTCATGATAATCCTTAGAAAGTGAATATTTGTGTATGAATGCTCTCGGGTTTGTGTTTGCAGGGCAACTTGCAACAGTCAAAGAGATAGTGATTGATTTAAGCAACTAAGGGCTATTGGTGCTGTGAAAGTAAATGAAAGAGAAGGATATATGTGTATAAAGTCCCAAAAACTCTTAAAGAGTTCAATTTTTTTTAAAGAGTTTAATTTTTTATATAAAAGAGGTCTTAGCTAGTATGGGTTTGATAACCCTCAACCAGGGTTCTTGAAGACAAAATTAATTGTAGTCTGAAAATTAACCATAAAAACTAAGTCAAACTTTTTAGTAAGGTCAAATAAGGTGTTTATAAGGTATACAATGAATTTTCATGGTTTAGAACCATCTATATGGATATTTTTAACCAATTTCTTAGACCTATAGACTATTGGTAAGAATAAACTCTAATTTCACCATCTTTCTCAAGTGTTGAACATATGATGAAGGTTAAAGCTTGTAGGTTAAGTTGAATAATATTTAAATTAATGTGAAAAAAAAACCCTTTTTATAAATAATAATTCTACCTCTTGAGTAAATAGTCAAGTTAGTAAGCTGACAAATCTAAAAGCATGCCTAAAAGTCTATGTTTTTGATGTAATCATGAATGATTAAGACTGGAAGAAGTTGTGAGAACTATATTTTGATTTAGTGAAACTCTAAAGGGAATAAAAGGAATGAGTCTTAGTTTGTGAAAATTATAAATTACTAAGATAATATTGTTTCAGTCATCAAGAATCTAAGTTAGCCAAAATACTTCACAAATATAAATATACATATCTAGATAAAAGCTAAAAGATAATGTATAGGAGTATGTGTTGTTTTATCATGTGAATACTGATAAGACATAGGGTTGAATGTTTATGTATTAAAATAGAACACATGTATCTTAGTTGAAATCAAGACCTTTTTTTAAGGTTAAAAAATACAAGAGATGATAGGCCTAAGGAATATAAGATGTCTTTGTGAAAGATATCTTGAATGTAAAAGGTTGCAGACCTAGATAACCAAGTTTGATAAGATAGTTTTTTATTTGATAAGCTTGTATGAACATATCATTATAAAGGATAAGAATTAAATCATTATTTGTGAAACATTTTTAATATTAAATAAACTTGATGAAGATTAGGAGTTTCTTAAAGCCCCTCTAAATTAGTTTGACATCATAGAACCAATAAAAGGGATTGGTTCTCATCATAATTGGCCATCATAGATAGAAAAGTTTTGGATTTCATCATTTTTGGTATCAAATACTAGCATAATCTCTTGAGTAAAGTATGAGTTTTCATAAGTATAGGTTTTAGTGAAAATAAGTTTGAAGATGATTGAGAAAGTAGAGAGTTAAGAAGGTTTAAGTAATCCTTTAGCCCATTGAGGCTCAAGAATTAATTCCAAGGTGTAAAAGACATGAGGTGTTAAAATACCAAAGAGATACTTTGGGTGAAACACATGGTGAAATAGACTTGCTAGAACAAGGTGAAATAGACTTGTTATAACAAGGAGAAAAAGACTTGTTAGAGGAAAAAGAGAGGTAGAAAAATAATGGAAGGACTACCAAGAGATAAGAACCAGATGGGGAAAGAAAAATAAAAATTAATAAAGGAACAAAAAATAAATTATAAAAGGTATGAGGCTCTTGATAGAGCACATGTAAGGGGAGGAAATCCAATGGTATGGCTAGATATTGAGAAAGAAGGTGAAGTGGCATGTGAAACTACTGATTAAAATTACAAAGAGGTAGCAAGAAACAAGAAATTAGATAAGACTTATAAGGGTGTTAGAAAAAAAATCCAAGAAGAAACTTGCAGAGGCAATCAAGCATCAATATTTTGATTATAATGGTTTGTGTAAGTGTGTGATTATAAGTATGTAGGATACTGAAGAAAGGGCCTAATTTAAGCTCTCAAAATTTGAAAAGAATAAGGAAGATCAATAAATAATGAACTACAAAGAGCTGGTGCCATGTGAGAAACTCAATAAGGTGAATGAAGAGTAATATCGAGTGAAAAGAAAGAATTTATCTTTGAAGACAATGAGATGACAAGATTCTTGTAAAGAGCCTCAAACAAATTTTTAGAACAACAGGGTAAAAGATAGTTATGAACAATCCATGAGAGAAGAGAATTTAAAATGAAAGAGTAATTATGAAGAACTAAAAAAAGTATATTCTCATCAAGAAAGCAAATAAAAGGGTAGACATAAAGAGAGCAATCATGAAGTATTGTAGATAAAAGAGGTGGAACACAAATAATTTTTTGTGGTAGTAACTGAGAAGCAATTAAGGATCACTTTCAAATTGATAATAAAGAATTTGATAAGCCAAATTTTGGTGGAGTACAAGATAGCAACATGAAATGGTAGTTGAGATGGAAGTAAATTAAGGAATACGTAGAACTTGATGTTGAAGCAATTGGAAATATTAAACAACATGATAACAATGAAAAATAATGGAGGATGTCTCAAAGGCATAAATAAAAATCTGATTTATATAATGATTTTTTTATGTGCAAGTGCAACCTTAGAGATGATAGCAAAGAAGATATACAAATGTGATTCAATAGAACATGTGCACATCTATGATTAAATAGTTGAAGAAGACATAAAATCAAAAGTTATTTGTAGTAATGAGGTACATATCAAAGATATCATGTGTAGGAGCTCATGAAAATTTTCAAGACCAACAAGCATCAACTAAGAAGGTTTATGTTTGTACATATTGGTCCTAAAGAGGTTTAATGAGTCATATGTGATAAAAAATAATTTTATAATGCTTCAACATGTCTTGTAATGGTTATATTTAGGTGTTTAATTTTTAGTTAGGTCTTCTCATTTAACCTTTAGAAACCTCAAATGGTTTTTTGGCCAAAATGGGCTACTTGAAAATTTGAATCTCTAAATTTAAATGGAGGGTGTTTTCTTGTCTTAGAAGGAATGTAATGGGATGGTATTATTTTTAAAATTCCTCAAGGTCCAATACATTCTATTTTTAGTGTTTTTTAATCCTTAATTTACCATAGTCATGTTACACTCAATCCCAAGATAAGTTGTTATATGGATATTTGTGTAGGAGTAAAGATAGGATAATTTTATATGATAAATGTTTACATTGGAATTGGAACTAAATGTTATTTGAGGAAAAGGTGATAAACCTTGAATCATAATTTAAGGATCCCAAATATATCAGTGAATAAAAAATAAAAGACATAAAGTTAGAGTTTTGAGGGAGAGAGTCTAAGAGGTGTACATTAGTCTATATGGTCTCTCATAATTCTAAGAGGTTTGTATGTCAATTTTATAGTATATATAAATAAAATAAGACTGATTATGGTCATGTATGTAATCTCAGACATGAGGAATATTTAAGTGAATGAATCTATTTTTTTTAATTCATGTTGATGTGGTAATTCTTGGTCTACATAAGTCTTGAAATTCTATTTTAAGTGTTACAGTCTTCAAAAGTAAAATCAATGTATGTTGATGATTTTTAAGACTTGAAAATGTGGGGAATGATTGTGGAAGTGTATAGAGAATCTACTTGGATAAAAAATAATCTAAAATATTCCTTGAAATGTAAGTTCTCTTTACTAATTATGTCATTATTTATAAATAGTGATATACAGGCCTATCATAGTCCTCAATAATTGAATTTCAACACTTTCTAAGATTGATTAGGTGAAAATAATAATTGCATGAGAAAGGAAGGTATGTATAAGATAAATTAAACCTAAGAATTCATGATAATCCTTATAAAGTGAATATTTGCGTATGAATGTGTTGGAAATATGATTTTCATTGATGTCAAAAGGGACATTATGAGCATGTCATTGATGCTCAGGGATGAGTATGGTGATTTGAGGATGTGTAAGGCATCCTATCAGATGTCAAAGATGATTGGAGTGTTTTTGTGTATGAGTGGAATTTTTATCTGGTTCCTCTTATTTTTCATCTAGACATTTTGGGTCTATAGAGGATAAGATGAGAAGGCATTTTGCTAACATCTTTATTGCCACATGTGAATGAGTATGTGGGAGATAGTCATATAGTTGTGATCACATTAGTCCCTAGTTATTATGCACCAAATTTGAAGCCATGAGATGAAGCACAATTGAAGTTATGGGGATTCAAAGTTGGATACTAAGAAAAAATCCACTAAGTTTCTATACTTAGCCAAATTTCCAAAAAGGGCTAAATAGAGCCAAGTAAGCATATTGATGAGGTCAGTGTTTGTACACATAGAGGTTTTAGGATAAAATAATCACACGTGTTTATTCATTTTTGTGCCTATTTTATATGAATTAAATCTTAGGTCATGTGATATATCATAACAAAAGATATGCTTCAGCAAAGTAGGGCTCCAAGGCATTTTGACAGTGTTTTCTAACACTTGGTCAAATTTGTAGGTTACAAGAAAAAGCTAAGAAGGCATTTTTATGAAGACATATCTTATATCTATGAAATATTCAAGATCAATTGGACATGTGGATGGAATCCCCTATGTAAGAGGATCATATGCACTAATTTATAGTTCATGCAACTAAGTGTGACAAGATTTATACAAAGACAAAGTTGGCCTTCCAAGCAAGTTTGAGGCATAGCTAGTTATGTGGTAGAATAATCTAAGTGAGAAAATTAATGGCATTATATCTCGTACATGTAAAGGATTCAAAAATAATTGAACATATGGGTTTTTTCACTTTCATACCTAGTTTATATGGTTCAAATTTCAAACCAGGTGATTGAGCAAAGCAGAAGATATGAAGGTGAAAAGTTAGCCTTCCAAGCATAATTAGGATGGTCCCCATTCTTAGACAAATATACACAAGGTAAAGTTTGAGCTAGTTGGAATATCAATGGTTTATGCTTAATCAAACATTAGAAATCCAATGGAGCATAATGAAGTCAAATTATCAAAAGGACCTCTAAGTGAACACGCAAGTGACAAGTGTCACATTCATGGATCTTGTCAGATAGAGACCCAATGAGTGTAAGATTGTTAGAGTTAATGATCAAGCTAGTTGAAAGATCTAACAATTCATGCTTAAACAAACATTGGAGATCCAATGGAGTACGATGAAGTCAAAGTGTCAAAGGTCCCTTTGAGTGAACGTGCTAATGCCAAGTGTCACAAGCACATGAGTTTGTTAGATAGAGGACTAATGAGAGTGAGCCTATCAATTATAAATATAAAGCTTGTAAATTTTTTTGAAAATACATGGGTGATTGTGCAAAAGAGATCCAATAGAGTGAATGGACTCAAATTCTATAAAGAGCTCGACATTTAACAACTAGAAAAAAGTAAAGATCATGCATCTTTAGAGATTGAACGATGTGTGGGAGTTAAGATCTAGTGATCAAATAGACACATTTTAAAGTTGATCTATTTGAATAGAGACCATTAGATCATGGAACCAAAGGCAAGACCAATGATCGACATTTAAATTCATGTCTAGATAAATGGTTAGTTGCAAAAACATGCAGGAACTTGCATATAAGCTCTATATTTTGGCACAAATAATGATATTGATTGATCTAAATAATTAAATCTATATTAAAGAGCATGTGCATCAAAAATTGAGTCTAATAGATGCTATAATATAGTAAAAGAGACCTGCTATTATAGTATAATGCATGGAATCGAGATGTAGGAAACTTACAATCCAAGTCATAATGAACTAGAGTCCAAAATTGGCATGACGTGTTGCAGTCTGAGTGTGAACACATATAAGATATGGAACCCTAGATCATTTATTTATATATATGATATCTAGGACAAAGTAAATTGTGTTGGTATAATTGCATTTTATATTAAGCCAAGTCAAATATAGATAGAGAAAGAGAGCAAAAGCCAATGAAGTGTGTCAAATAGAAAATTATAAAGACACAAAACCAGAGGGGGTAGAGAAGAGCAGAGAGGAAGAAGGGCACAAAGATAATGTGAAGAGTATGATTAGTTATAGATTATATCTATAACAAATAATAGAGATCTAGATTCATGTATGAATCTAATTTATAAATTGGAGTTGTAGCTCCATAGAAATGATTGATAGGTTGGTGCCATCAGATAAGCTAAGTGGGTGCTTAGATTAGGGAGTGGGTGCTTCCTTAGGGTTAGATCTCTTAAATTAGGGGATTAGTGTCTCCTTAGGATTGGTGTCCTTAAAAATTATAACCAATGTGGTTTGCCAGTGAGGCTTTGAACTATGAGGCTAGATTAGAACAGTAGTTTCTAACAACAATTTTCACTGTAATTTTTCCCTTTGGGTTTTCTATGTATAAATTTTGTGTCATGTGTATTTATTTGTGTATGATATTTTCTTATTTGATTTTATCTACATATATCTTTTAATCTTCATTGAAAGTATTTAAATAACTACTTTTAATTGATATATTGATTCACCCCCCTCTCAGTATCTAGTTGTGTTCCAACAATTGTTATTAGAGCCTAGGGTTCCTTGAAAGAAGCTTAATCATCTCAGGTAGATCTTGGAATAGTGAAAAAAATGGCTAGTCAAGAAAGATCATCAAAGAAATCACCTCTCTTTGATGGATATAACTATGCATTTTGGAGCATAAAAATGGAAGCTTATTTATCTTCATTAGGTTTTGATGTATGGATGTCTGTAGTAAATGGATATACAATCACTACTACAGATATTATTGATCAAGATACCAAGAAGGCATATGAGATAAATTATAAGGCAAAGAATGCTAATCTTTGTGGACTATCAAAATCATAGTTTGTCAAAGTGATGTAGTATCAAAATGCTCAAGATATTTGGAATAAATTGAAGAGCATCTATGAAGGAGATGATAAGGTAAAGTAGGGAAATCTAAAAACTTACAAAGGCAAGTTTGAGAGTATTAATATGAACGAAGAGGAAAATATTGTATACTACCTCCTCAAGGTAGATGAAATAGTCAATACAATTAGAGGCCTTGGAGAAGAAATGAAATATTCAATCATTGTCAAAAAGGTTTTAAGATCTTTGCCATCAAGAAACGATTCTAAAATCTTTGCAATAGAAGTAGAAAGATATATATATATATATATATATATATATATATATATATATATATATATATATATATATATATATATATATATATATATATATATATAAAACTCACTATTGATGGGTTACATGGGACCTTCACAACCTATGAGATGAGAATGGGAGAGATAGACACATTCAAAAGAGAAGATACATTCAAAGTAGCCAATCAAGTAGAGGAAGAAACATTAACATCTAAATTTGAGGAGAATGATGAAGAAGAAGCTAACTTTGTCAGAAGACTAAAGAGAGAATCTCAAAAGTACATAGGTAAGTTACCTTTCAAATGCTTTAATTATATTAATGTAGGACATTTTCTTTCTAAATACCCTCATAATAAAAAAGATAACTCTGAGCAAGTAGAGAGTATCAAAAAGGTAAAACCCTACTATCCCAAGAAGAAGAACTTCTTCAAAAACAAGAAAGGTCTGTACACAAAAGAAGATAGTGACTCAATAGAAGACAGTGATAGTTCAAATCATGATCATGAATATGATTTTTTGGCTAAGGGAAATTAATCCCTATTCATGACAGTAAGATCAACTTCTGTAAATCTAGATCAAGATGAAGTTGAAGACTCAGATGAAGAATAAGGAGAAGTAGATTTAGAATTTGAGTTCAAATGTGCTCTAGATGATATTGACAAGCTAATAAAAGAGAAATCAAAAAAAAAAAATCTTGGACAAAAGGAAATTGAGAAAATTTCTAAAAGTCTTGAGAAATCTGATCAAATGGTAATTAGCCTAAAGACACAATTTGAAGAGGCTAAAAGAATAGAAGATGTAGTCAAAATTTAACTACAATATAAATCTGATGAATGTGTGAAGCTTGAGGTAGAAATAGTGGCTTTGAGAAAAGAGAATGAAAAATCAAAAGGTCAAATAGATAAAATTTTGAAATTGACAAGAGGATTAGACATTCTTGATGAACTGATCAACTCTCAAAAGCACTCAAATGAGAGATCAGGTTTAGGTTATGAGAAGGGAAAAAGTTCATCTACTAGTACATCTACTAACTTATATAAAAACTTCAAAGCAAAAGGAGAATTAGAAGCAAAGAAAGAGAAAGATTACAAGGACATAAAGACACACTCAAACACAACTGTTGTGAAGAAAGTAGAACCTAAAGAAAAGAAAGAGACAAAGGTAGTTGATGCTGATGGGTGCACCAAGGTGAAAAACTTGAAGAAGCCACAACTTAGAAGAATTACTCATAATGTACCAAAAAAATATATAACTAGGTATTCCTCATATTTTTATGTTTATTTTTATATCTGTAATCATTTTGGTCATGAGGGTAGTAATTATAGAGTTGTAACTACAAGGATAATTAATTTGTAAGCAAAAATTCATTTGCACCCTTGGTAGATACAAATGTAATGTGTTATAATTACAATAACTTTGGTCACATATCTAAACATTATAGAACTATTTTTTTAAGATCAAAAGTCCACAATGTAAAGAAAGACATGCCTCCTAATGTGAACAAAAGTTCACAAGTTTTTGAAAAGAAGCTAAATAAGAAACCCAAGGATGTGTGGAGAGTGAAAAATCAATCCATGATTGCTCAGACTACACTCCATGCTAAGGATCAAAATTTGTTGGTGATAAATAGTGGTTTCTCAAAGAATATGACTGGTGATAAGAGTAAGTTCATCAAATTGATCAAATGTAAGGAAGGATCTATCAACTTGGGAGACAACACAGTAGTAAAGATCAAAGGTAATGGAACCTTGAACATAGATGGTAAACTGCCTACACATGATGTCATTTATCTTGAAGGATTGAAGAATAATATGATAAGTGTTAGAAAAATTTGTGATAATGGATATAATGTCACATTTAATGTAGAAGTTTCAAGCTAAAGATATCTATAAAAATAGTTGCAGAAGGGAAAAACACTAAGAGCAACATCTACAATCTTTTTGAAATGAATGGTAACAATTGTTTGATGGAAAAGATTGATAAGATTTGGTTATGGCATAGGAGAATGGGTCATGTCAAATTTGATAATCTAGTCAAAGTGAGCTCAAATAAGTGTGTAAGTCACATGCCCAATATAACCAAACTTCTAGATACTACTTGCAAGGAATGTCAACTAAGCAAGCAAACAAGGGTCAGATTTCAAACAAAGGAGTATGCAACTATAAAGCCTCTACAATTAGTTCATACTAATATTTGTGGTCCTACCAAGACAAGAGGATCCAAAGGAGAGTCTTACTTCATGTTATTTGTAGATGACTACTCAAGAATGACATGGGTAACCTTTTTATAGGACAAATCTCAAGCCTTTGAGAGATTTAGGATATTTAGAGCCATGGTTGAAAATGAGATTGGAAGAAAAATCAAATGATTAAAATTTGATAAAGGTGGAAAATTCAATTCAAATGAATTCATAGAATATTGTGATAAGCATGGGATCAAAAGGATATACTCTACAATAAGAACTCCACAACAAAATGGAGTTTTTGAGAGAAAGAACATAATAGTCAAGGAAATGGCTAAAATAATGCTAAAGGAGGCCAAGTTACTTGGTGGATATTAGAGAGATGCAGTCCAAACAATAGTATACATCTTGGTTAGAGTTCAACTCAGGGTAAATAGCCTCAGAAATCCCTATGAGATATGGTATGGAAAGCTTGCCTCTGTTAAGTAATTCAAAGTATTTGGAAGCAAATGCTACATCAGAAGAAAGGAGGATAGACTAGAAAGCTTTGAATTAAGATGTGATGAAGGAGTATTTCTTGGTTATTCCACTAAAAAAAAGCCTATGTATGTTACAATAAGAGGCTACACAAGATGGTGGAGAGAATAAATGTCAAGGTTGAAGAAGGCATAAAACATGTTAAACCTGACAAAGAAACTGGTAATAAAGAGGAAAATCTTAAATAAGAACTAGATAGTGAAGATCCTAAGGAAAAGAATGAAAAATCACCTCCAAGATTTGTTTAGAAGTATCATCCTAAAGAGAATATAATTGGCAATAATAATGATGGAGTTCAGACAAGGAGAAGAGTTGTAATGAACAAGGAGCAATTAAGTTTTTCTCTAATGTATGAAATTGAGCCTAAGAGCCATGTTAAAGCCAACACGGATGAAAATTGGCTAAAAACCATGGAAGAAGAACTGAGCCAAATAGAAAAGAATAAAACTTGACAATTAGTTCTAAGACCCTCAAACAAGAATGTTATAGGAACAAAATGGGTCTATAGAAACAAGCTCAAAGAGGATGGAGCTGTTATATGAAATAAAGTGAGATTGGTGTGCAAGGGATATACAAAAGTAGAAGGCATAGACTTTGAGGAAACATTTACTCCATTTTATAGATTGGAAGATATAAGAAAGTTTCTAGCATTCTCTATTTACAAGAAGTTCAAAGTCTATAAAATGGATGTAAAGTCTTCTTTCTTGAATGGGAGCCTAGAAGAGAAAGTCTATATTGAAAAACCAAAAGGTTTTCAATTGTTAGATGAACAAGATTACGTGTACAGACTGAAGAAAGTGTTGTATGGTCTAAAATAGGCACCTAGACTATGGTATTCAAGATTGGACCAATACCTACAACAACAAGGTTTCAAAAAAGGATGTGCAGACAATAATCTATACTTCAAATTAGAAGGTGAGCATATATTGATTATGGTTGTTAATGTAGATGACATCATCTTTGGTGGTAGCAATAAAAAAAAATGTGTAAATAATTTACTACACAAATGCAAAGTGAATTTGAGATGTCTATGCTAGGAGAACTTTCCTTCTTATTTGGTCTACAAATAGCAAAATTTAATGAAGGGATATTCATATCCCAAACCAAGTATGTAAAGGAGATGCTAAATTTGGAATGGAAGATAGCAAATTAGTTAGTACTCCCATGATAACTAGATGCAAGTTGAGAAAAGAGGATGATTCCTTTGATGCAAATCAGATTATATATATATCAATGATAGGTAGATTGCTATACCTAAATACATCAAGACTAGATATCATGTAAGCAGTGTGCATGGTTTCTAGATTTTAGGCTGTTCCTAAAGAGTCACATGTCAATGCAGTGAAAAGAATCTTTAGATACATCAAGAGCATAATTGATTATGGCCTATGGTACCCTACAAGTGAAGATTTCACTTTGAAAACATATATAGATGTTGATTAGGTAGGAAGTGTGGATGATAGAAGAAGCACTAATGGTGGTGCATTTTTCCTTGGAAATAGACTTGTTTCATGGCTAAGCAAAAATCAAGACTCAGTTACTCTTTCTACAATAGAAGTAGAGTATGTAGCAGTAGTGGCATGTTACACTCATGTCTTATGGATGAAACAAACACTCAAGGACATCAAGGTTGATTAAAAATCACCTATTTTTATTATTTGTGATAATTCAAGTGTTATAAATATATCAAAAAATCTAGTGATGCATTCAAGAACCAAACACATATCAATCAAGTATCACTTCATAAGATAAATGGTTGCAAATCAAGAGGTCACAATGTAATATGTGCCAACTAAAGACTAGATTGTAGACATATTTACCAAACCTATTCACAAGGAATAATTTGAATATCTGAGATAGAAATTGGGAGTAGTGGTTCCTACACCACATCACTAAATCACTAGTGATAGGGCAAGAGTCCAAGGGGAGTCTCATGGAAGATTTATTAATACCTGAAAGAAGAGAAAAAAGTAAACTTAGGTATGTATACTTCTAAGAATTACTAATGAGTTAAAATTTGTAAATTCTTTGACAAACTCATTTATCTAGTAAAGAAGGAGAAATATTTAGACAAACAATTAGCTAGAGTCCCTTTGCCATTGATGTCAAAGGGGGAGAAAAAGGTGCAAATGCTCTCTATAGGAGAAAGAGAAAAATGTTCTCTGCACATATCAAAGAAGAAAAGCAAGTGTCCAAGTTGAGTATTAGGCAAATGTGCCATTACCTAAGGGGGATAAATTTTGGTATGAACAGATTTAGTTCATACTTATTAGAAGCCAATGCAAGCAATGCTAGAGAAGGAGTTGAATAGTAGAAGATCAGAGCATTTGGTTTGCCATCAATGACAAAGGGGGAAATTGTTAGAAATATGATTATCATTGATGTTAAAAGGGGCATTATGAGAATTTTATTAATGCTCAAGGCTGAGTATGATGATTTAATGATGTGAAAGGTATCCTATTAGAGATTAAGGATGATTGGAGTGCTTATGTCCATGAGTGGAATTCATCTGGTTCCTCATATTATTCATCTAGATTTTTTGGGTCTATAGAGGAAAATATGAGAAGGCATCTTACTAACGTCACCATTGCCACGTGTGAATGAGTATGGGGGATCTGGTCACATGGTTGTGATCATATTAGTCCCTAGTTATTATGTACCATATTTGAAGCCATGATATGAAGTGTAGTTGAAGTTATGGGGATGAAAATTTGGATATTAAGACATAATCCACTAAGTTTCTATACTTAGCCAAATTTACAAAAAGGGATAAATAGATCCAAGTAAGCATATTGATGAGGTCAATGTTTTCACACATGGAGGTGTTAGGATAAATGATTATATGGGTCTATTCATTTTTGTGCCTAGTTTATATGCGCTAAATCTCAGGTCACACAATGTAGCGTGATAAAAGATATGCTTGAGAAAAGTAGGGATCTAAGGTATTTTGATAGTGTTTTCCAACACAGTCAAATTTGCAAGTCATAAGAAAAATCTAAGAAGGATTTTTTATGAAGACATATCTAGCACCTATGAAGGCTTCAAGAGTGATTGGATATATGGATGGAATCCCCTATGTAAGAGGATCTTATGCATTAATTTGTAGGTCATGTGACTAAGCATGACAAGAGTTATGCAAGGATAAAGTTGGCCTTCCAAGTAAGTTTGAGGCATAGCTAGCTCTACATTAGAATAATCTAAGTGAGAATATTAATAGCATTATATCTCATAAACGTGAAAGATTCATAAGAAATTGAGCATATGGGTTTGTTCACTTTCATGCCTAATTTATATGGTTCAAATTTTAGACCAAGTGGTTGAACAAAGCCGAAGATATGATGGTGAAAATTTAGCCTTTTAGGCATAATTAAGATGGTTCCCATACTTAGACAAATCTACACAAGGTAAAGTTTGAGCTAGTTGGAAGATCAATAGTTCATGCTTAATCATACATTGGAGATCTAATGGAGCGTGATGAAATCAAATTGTTAAAAGGACCTTCGAGTGAATGCGCAAGTGAGAAGTGTCACATTAATGGAGATTTTTAGACAAAGATCCATTGAGCATAAGCTTGTCAGAGTTAATGATCGAGCTAGTTGAAAGATCTAATGGTTCGTGTTTAATCAAAAGTTTAAAATCCAATGGAGCAAGGCAAATTCAAAGTGTCAACGGTCCCTCTAAGTGAATGTGCTAATGTCAAGTGTCACAAGCACATAAGTCTATTAGATAGAGAACCAATGAGAGTGAGCCTGTCAAAGATAAATATTGAGCTTTTCAAAAGATATGATGGTGCATGGGTGATCATGCAAAGGAGATCCAATGGAGTGAATGGACTGAAATTATATAAAGATCTCAACATTTAGTAACTAGATAGAAGTAAAGGTTGTGCATCTTCAAAGATTGAATGATGCATGGGAGCTAGGATTCGGAGATCAAATAGATGCATTTTAAAGTTGAGATATTTGAATAGAGACCATTGGATCATGGCACCAAGGCAAGATCAATGACCAACATTTAAATTCATGCCTAGACAAATGATTAGTTGTAGGAACATGTAGGAACTTGTGTATAAGCTCTATATCTCAACACAGATAACAAGATTGATTGATCCAACTAATAAAATCTACATTAAATATCTTGTGCATCAAAACTTGAGTCTAAAAAATGTTATAAGATAGTAAAGAGACCTATAATTATGACATAATTCATGGAATTGAGATGCAGGAAACTTAAAATCCAAGTCATAATGAACTAAAGTCCAGAATTAGCATGATGTGTTGTAATTCGAGTGTGAACACAAAAAATATGGAACCCTAAATCATTTGTTTACATATATGATATCTAGGATAAATTAAATAGTGTTGGTACAATTGGATTTTATATTAATCCAAGTTGAATACATATATATATAGAGAGATCAAAATCCAATGAAGTGTGTCAAATAGAAAATCATAAAGACGCGAAACCAGAGGGGATAGAGAAGAGCAAAGAGGAAGAAAGGCACAAAGAGAATGTGAAAAGTATGATCAATTAAAGATTATACCTGTAAAAAATAAAAAATATTTGGATTCATGTATGAATATAATTTATAAATTGGAGTTGTAGATCTATATAAAAGTTTGATAGTTGGTGTCATCAAATAAGCTGAGTGGGTGCTTAGATTAAGGAATGGGTGCTTCCTTAGAGTTAGTGCTCTTAAATCAAGGGATTGGTGTATCATTAGGATTAGTATCATTAAAAATTGTAACTAGTGATGTTTTCTAGTGAGTCTTTGAACTATGAGGCTGGATTATAATAGTAGTTTCTAGCAGTTATTCTCATCGTGGTTTTTCCCTTTGGGTTTTCCATGTATAAATCTTGTGTCATGAGTATTTGTGTGTGTATGATATTTATATATTTGATTTTATATTCATATATATTTTAATTTGGATTGAAATTATTTATATAACTAATTTTAATTGATATACTGATTCACCCCCGTCTCAGTATCTAGTTGTGTTCCAATAGAATGCTCTCGGGTCTATGTCTACAGGGTAACCTACAACAATCAAAGAGATAATGATTGATTTAAGTAATTCAACATTATTCAAGCCATGAAATTAATTGGAAGAGAAGGATATACATGTATGGGGTCCCAAACACTCTTAAATATTTCAAAAACAAATTATAGATTTTAAATTTTTACACAAAAGAAGTCTCTGCCATACAAGACTAATAAACCTAAATTAGGGTTTTTGAAGACAAAATTGATTATAGTTTTAAAATTAACCATTCAAAATGGGTGAAAATTTTTATTAAGGTCAAGTAAGGTGTTTATAAGGTATTAAATGAGTTTTCATGTTTTTAACCATCTAGAGGGAGAGTTGTAATCAAATTCTCATACCTACAAACTATTGTCAAGAACTAAACCCCAGTTTCACTGTCTTTGTCAAGTGTTGAACATATGATAAAGGTCAAATACTATATGTTGAGTTGAATAAGATTGAAATGAATGAAATAAACCAATTTTTAGAAAGAATAATTCTAATTATTGATTGAATCTTCAAGTGAGTAAGTTGACAGATCTTAAACTAGGCCTAAAGGTCTTTTTTATGTATTCATGAAGGAATAAGCTTGAAAGCAGTTGTGGGAACTATATTCTAAGTTAGTGAACCTATAAAGAGCATAAAAGGCCTGATCATTAGTTTATTAAAAGTCCAAATGACTACAATAATATTGTTTTAGTAATGAAGAATCAGATCTATCCAAAATACTAGACAAAAATATAAATCTGCAAGTCTAGATAAAATCTAAAAGATAATGTATAAGAGTACATTGTTTTTTCATGTGAAGACTTATAAGATATAGGGTTTAACATTTGTTTTTTAAAATATAATATATGTATCTTAGTTTCTATCAATACCCTTTGTTATGGTTAAAAAATACAAAAGATGATAGGCCTAAATAATATAAGATGTCTTTGTGAAAGTTATATTGAATGTAAGAGGTTGCAAACCTAGATAACCAAGTCTAATAAGATAGTTTTATGTTTCAAAATATTGTATGAACACATTAGTATAAATGATAAGAATTGAATCTTGATTTGTGAAACATTATTAAGAGTAAATAAACTTAGTGAATATTAGCATTTTCTTAAAACCTATCTAGATTAGTTTGACATTAGAGAACCAATTAAAGGGATTGGTTCTCATCATAACTGGCCATCAGAGATTATTTTTTTTTGGATTTCATCATATTTAGTATAATATCTCAACATAAGTTATTGGGAAAAGTATGAGTTTGCATAAGTATAGGTTACAGTGTAAATAAGTTTAAAGGTGATTGATAAAGCAGAGAATTAACAAGGTTTAAGTAGTCCTTTAGCCCATTGAGGCTTAAACAGGTAAAAAGAAAGAGCACATTGAGGATCAAAAAGTCATTCCAAGGTGAAAAATATATGAGGTGTCAAAATACCAAAGAGAGAATTTGGGTGAGATGTAATCAAGATGAAACATACTTGCTAGAATAAGGTGAAAAAGACTTGTTAGAGGAAAAAGAGAGGTAGAAAAAGAATGAAAGGACTGCTAAGAGAGAGGAACCAAATGAGGAAAGATAAAGAAAAAGTAATTAAGGAAGATTAAATAAATGAGTTAAAGTAAATTATAGAAGATATGAGGCTCATGAAAGAACACATGCAAGGGGAGGAAAGCCAAAGGTAAGGTTAAATATTGAGAAAGATGGTGAAGTGGCATGTGAATCTATTGATTAAAAGAAGAAAGAGGTAGCAAGAAATAAGAAATTGGAGAAGACTTATAAGGGTGTTATAAAATAAACCCAAGAATAAAAATGTAGAGGTAATCAAGCCTCAATATTTTGAATCTAATGGATTATGAAAGTGTGTGATTATAGGTATGTAGGATGTTGAAGAAGGGACACAATTTGAGGTCTCAAATTTTGAAAAGAATAAGCAAGATCAATTAAAAATTATCCACAAATATTTGGTGCCATGTGAGTAACTAAAGAAGGTGAATGAAGATCAGAATATGAGTGAAAAGAAAGGATTTTTCTTTGAAGACAACAAGATGATAAGGTTCTCATGTGAAGAGCCTAAAACAATTTTTAGAACTACATGAGAAAAGTCAGTTATGCGCAATCCATGAGAGAATATATAGATGCTTGGTGTGAATAAATAGTGTTTTACATGAGAGATAAGCTAAAATAAAATATTAATTATGAAGAACTAAAAAAAGAAGCAGATGCTAATCAAGAAAGTACCCAAAAGGGTAGACATCAAGAGAGCAATCAAGAAGTATTGTAAATCAAAGAGGTGGAAAACAAAGAAGTTATTGTTGCATAAACTAAGAAGCCAATTAAGGATAAATTTCAGATTGACAATAAATACTTTGATAAGCCCCAAAGGTTGGTGAAGCACAAGCTATTAACATGAAATGGAAGTTCAGTTAGAAATCAACTAAGGAATATGTAGAAGAACCTAAAGTTGAAACAATTGGAAAGCATGAACAACATGCTAACAATGGAAAATAATGGAGGATGTATCAAAGGCATAAATAAAAAATAAGTTATTTAATAATTTTTTTTATGTGCAAGTGCAACCTTGGAGAAGACAGAAAAGAAGATATATAATTATGGTGTAGTAGAACATGTGAAAATCTATGAGCAAATATTTGAAGAAGACATACAAGCAAAATTTATTTGTAGCAATGAGGGAAATATCAAATATCTCATGAACAGGAGCTCTTAAACATTTTCAAGCCCAAGAGTCTGATTTAGGTGCATCAACTAAGAAGGTTTATGTTTGTACATATTGGGCTTAAAGAGGCCTAGTGATTCATATGTGATCAATAAGAAGATTTTCATGCTTCAATGTGTCTTGTAATGGTTATATTTAGGTGTTGAAGTTTTATTTAATTCGTTTTGGAGGTGTTAAAATTAGTAGTCTTCTAATTTAGCCTCTATAAACTTCAAATGGTTTTCCCACCAAAAATGAGATATTTGAAAATTTAAATCTCCAAGTGTAAATGGAGGGTGTTATCTTGTCTTAGAAGGAATATAATGGGATGGTATTATTTTTAAAATTCATAAAGGTCAAAGACATGTTATTTTGAGTGTTTTCCAGTCCTTAATTTACCATAATCATATTACACTCAATCCCAAGATAAGTTGTTATACAGATATCTACATAGGAATAACGATAAGATAATTTTATATGATAAATGTCTATGTTGGAAGTGGAACTAAATTTTATTTGAATAAAAGGTGATAAAAATTGAATCATAATGTAAGGATACCCAATATAGTAAATAATAAGAAATAAAATATAGAAAAGTAGATTTTTGAGGGAGAGAGTCTAGGAGGTGTACATTGGTCTATAGGGTTTGTCATAATCCTTAGAAGTCTGTATGTCAATTTTATAGTATATATGAGTAATAGGCTATGAATATAAATAATTATATTGTTTAAATATTGAAATAGTATATATGTAACAACATGTTTTTTTATTAATGCTAATGATTAACTATTCTTGTATATGACTAGACAAATGACATTGTGGTTAGTCCAATACATTTCTATTGTTATGATTTGAAAATGTTCTTTTACATTGTTCAGCCAAACATGGTCTATGATTCTATTTGGATATTATCTATTTTTATGTGGCACAATAATGGCCATGTATTTAATATAAGACATGGTTAATATGTAATTGAATGAATATAATTTGTTATTTGATTTTGATTCATGTTGATATGGTAATTCTTAGTTTGCAAAAGTCTTGAAACTCTGTCTTAAGTGTTACAATCTTCAAAAGGAAAATTCTATTTATGTTGATGATTGTTAAGAATTTAAAACATGGTGAATGATTGTGGAAGTGTATATATAATATAATTAGATCAAAAATAATATAAAATAGTCCTTTAATTCTGCGTTCTCTTTACTAGTTATGTCATTATTTAGAAACAATGATATGCAGGTCTATCACAGTCCTTAATAAGTGAATTTAGCCACTTTTCAGGATAAATTAGGTGAAATAATCATTGTGGAAGAAAATAAGGTGTGTATAGGATTAATAAAACCTAAAATTAATTCATGATAATCCTTATAAAGTGAATATTTGTGTATGAATGCTCTCAAATCTGTGTTTGTATGGCAGCATGCAACAGTCAAAGAGATAGTGATTGATTTAAGAAATGAAGGGTTATTTAAGATGTGAAAGTAATTGGAAGAGAAAGATATAATTTTATAGATTCCAAAAAAATATTAAAGATTTCAAAAAAAATTATAGAGTTTAAATTTTTATACAAAATAGGTCTCAGCTAGTACAAGACTGATAACTCTAAACTAGGGTTCTTGAAGAAAATCAATTGTATTTTGATAATTAAGCATAAAAACTAGGTGAAATTTTATAGTAATGTAAAATAAGGTGTTTATAAGGTATTAAATTATTTTTCATGGTTTTAAACCATTTGGAGGGATAGTTGTAATCAAAATATTAGACCTACAGACTATTGGTAAGAACTAAACCCTAGTTTCAGTGTCTTTATCAAGTATTGAACATATGATGAAGGTTAAGGCTTATAGGTGAGCTAAATAATATTAAAAATGAATGTGAGAAAACCATTTTCATAATGAATAAGTCTGATTCTTGAGTGAATCTTGAAGTAATTAATTTGATAGATCTGAAACTAGGTCTAAAGGTTTATGTTTTTGATGTATTCATGAATGAATACACCTAAAAAACGTTGTGAGAACTATATTTTGAGTCAATGAACCTCTAAAGAGAATAAAAAGCCTAAGTATTAGTTTTTTAAATTTCCAAATGATTACAATAATCTTGTTTCAGTCATCTCTAATATGAGTTAGCAAAAATACTCCAAAAATATAAATCTATGGGTCTAGATAAAAGCTAAAAAATAATGTATAAGAGTATATGTCATTTTCTCATGTGAAAATTGATAAAACACAGGGTTGAACATTTGTGTATTAAAATAGAACACATAAATCTCATTTTAAATCAATACCTTTTGTTAAGGGTAAAATAATATAGGAGATGATAGGCTGAAATAATATAAGATGTCTCTATGAAAGATATCTTGAATGTAAGAGGTTGTAGACTTAGATAACCAAGTATGATAAGACAATTTTGTGTTTGATAAGCTTGTATGAACACATCATTATAAAGGATAAGATCTGAATCTTGATTTTTGAAACATTGTTAAGAGTAAATAAACTTAGTGAAGATTAGGAGTTTCTTAAAACCCCTCTAAATTAGTTTGACATTAGAGAATCAATAAAAGGGATTGGTTCTCATCATAATTGGCCATCAGAGATAGAAAATTTTTGGCTTACATTAATATGGAACCAACCCATGTTGTTTCTCCATTTTATAATCATGTGTGCATGGTGCAACCTATCATTTAACCTATTGAACATTAGAGGTAAATTAAGCATGACCATGAGATTATGATAAGTGCATGTTTAAATAGTTTTTGTATTAATTTAAAATTAACTTTTAAATTTGGTTGCATGTCTAGTATGTAAAGTTTCTAATAATATATTTATATGAATAAGTTTAGCTATAAGCAAGCTATGAGCATAAAAGGACTCATAATTGGAACTTGGATGAATCTAAGGAATTTGAAGGATCTCCATATATGAGGAAGGCATTTTAAGGAGATTCTTCTTAGAGGAAGGCAAAGAAAGGGAGGTTTTTTGATGAGTAGGATAAGTCTTAGATGATGTACCTCTTTGTATGCATATATGGTAATGTACACATTTTTGGCATTGTATGTTTATATGGTAATGTATGGATTTTTGGCATTGTATGCCTATATAGCATTGACCCGACATTCTATTATGTTCTTATTTTGTATGCCTTTATGTCTTGTGTGTGTGTGTGTGTGTGTGTGTGTGTGTGTGTGTGTGTGTGTGTGTGTGTGTGTGTGTTCACATTTTTTGGTGATCATATTTATACATATAATTTGGCCCACATTATTATTTCAAAAATAAATTTGATGGTTGTATGGCCATATTTAAATATGTTCATCATTAATATTTCCTTCAAGTTTATTAAACCTAACTTACACTCCTTCAATATGTGTTTCAATTAAAACTTTATGGGAGAAAATAATATAATTTTTTAAACTTACAATCCTTCTCTACTATCTTTGAATATTTTTATAGAGAGTCCTCGATAGGATCAACTTATTCAATCTATGAAAAATAATATATTGTAGCATAAATGGAATGTTTATGATCTTCTTGGGTTGGAATTCTGTACAAGTTGTTTCATTATGCTTCCTAATTTAAATGATCAAGTGGATGAATGCATATTTAATATGTCTATGTGTGTGTCTTTATATTCTCTAATTTAGGCATATTTGATTTATGTGTACTTGAGTGTAATGTTTGGGTATTCCCTTGGGTTATCCCATCTAGCTTTGGTATTGATCTAGAGGTAGACATTAAATTAGGGTATTTTTGTCCCTAAAACCTATCTATCATACCTATATATATCCTCTAAGTCCCATTGACCTATTTTTTGGTCACTCATAACATTATTATAGTTTCATCCTTTCTTTCCTTATGATGTTATAGTATAAATGTCCTTTTCCATCTTTGCTACACATAAGGAGGTGGTGCACCATTCTCATATGAAACAACATTCCATTTTAGATAAGGTTGAGACACTTTATGACCCTACTAAATTTATTACATCCTACTTATTATTTGGGGATAATCATGATGCAACCCTCTACTCAGCTACAATCTGACCAATAGATAGTGATCCCAATGATCAGATGTATATAACTATGGGAAATTAGTCTTAGTCTCTTGGATAGAGGGGTAACATCCGAGGGATAATTTGTTTGAGTCATGTTTTGGTATATTATCATCATTTGTAAATTAGTTGGTATTTATTCAATGGGGATCATAGACTTCCTAATGTGGAAATAGGTGATTAAGAAAAGAGAAATCACCTTTTGTTTTGATTTTGTATTCTGGATGGTTGTATCATCAATTGGGAATCAATTGGAAATATGTGTTAAGTTATAGTGAAACAATATAGTAGATATATGTTATACTTTTCTACATGTATCCTTATATATAGATGTTGATTTTGGCATGCCTTATTAGGTTTGTCTGTTGTATTATGTCTATATTTTTACATTCCATAATCCATGTAGAACATTAAATTTAGTCTTTGTAAAATTCACATGGATATCGAAGAATCAAGCACTCACTCATATGAATGTTATGAAAACATAAATCCTTTAGTAGTATTTTTGTTGTAAGCACTAAGTGCCTTTTCAAATACTTCATCAATTCACAAAAATAAAAGTCACATGAATAATAGATAAATCTGATTTTATAATACACTTCGGATCCACATTCAAAATTGAAAATTATTTTGAGGCCATTATAAAAATAATTTGGGAACCCTCTTAATAATATGCTTCTTATTGAATGCCTCTCCAAGTGTTGTAGTGTAAAAAATTTGATACCTCTTTTGATGACCTCTCTCAATCTATCAATGTACACAAAAACTAACTTTTATAGAGAATGATTTAACACATATGGATTGGATGTAGTGAGGTTGGATAGTAAGCCATGGTGATTTATGATTTTTACACTAATACACTAAATATTATTGTATATTTGAGTAGTATTTTTGTGGGGGAGAGGTCCAAGTGACACAAATTTTATGTTGGTAATATATCCTCTATGATAAACTTATTGAGCACATTATTTTGGTAATAAGATGATCATGGTCATATATAAAAGAAGGGAGACACTTAGTATAGATGTAAATATATTATAAAATCATATTAAACATGCTTCAATTTTAATGTCGGTCATTTTTATTAACATCTCACACTATTACATTACACCACCACCCTTGATTACTAAGTTCACATTATGGATCTAAGATGGATGCATTGTACACCTAATATTTCCAAGTGAAAGATATTTTGACAGTTAATATAATGGATGATGACACATAATTCCATAACCAAAATATCCAAATCCACTCGAATGTGAATTTTTACATCTACTCAGGAGTGCAACAACATTGACAATAAATATTGTCAATGTTAAAGTTGTAGCTAGATATCTCCACCTATGGTGATTCATAGCTAAAAATTGGTACCACCACAATGCCTCATGTGGTTAATAATGTCTAAGACCAAGTTATTGGCCTAATATCACACTCAGCCAATAGACAAAGTACCCGTTTTGGCATCAAGAATGCCCTTCCCAATACAAGAAAATTGTAGTTTTTAGGCTAATTTTAGATGCGTGTAAGATGGAAATCATAAGTCAGTTGAACAAACTAAAATAAAAATCAAGTGCATTTCAAATACCTAAAATTTCACTCTAAAACATAGGGATCGAACATAGGAGACAAATTCATGGTAGACAACATAGTAATCAATGTTAAAATGCAACTTTTATGTAGTCAAGAGAGAAGTTCTTATCCTCCAACTGAAATTTACACCTTTGAGACCTATTAAAAATATATCACTTCCAACATATAAATATATAAAAATGACACAGGTTCCCCTGACCATGATATATAAAGACACCTAGATACACATTTTTTATAGTTGCTTAATGGCGTAGAAACACTAACAACAAATATTGTCAATGTTGAAGCTACAAATAGAGATGTCACCCTCCATTGCTTCTTGTATAAAATATGGAACCACCACCATGTTGGGGGTGTAAAATAATGTCTAGGAACAGGTTATTGGCCTATAATCATACTTGATCAAGAGACAAGGTACCCATTCTAACCTCAACACCACCCTTCATAATACAAGAAAATTACAATTTTTTAGGCTAACTTTATACACACATAAAATGGAAATGGTAAGTTGTTTTAAAGAAATAAAATAAGCCTCACATTTGTGTTGAAGTCTTGTAGTTTCACCCCAGATCATGGGGATCAAGCGTAAGAGAAAAATCCATGGAAGTTGGCATAATAATCAGTGTTGAAATGCAACTTTTATACAATCAAGAGATAAATCCTTATCCTCTAATTGAAATTTTCACCTTTGAGACCTCTAATTAAAAATACATCACTACCAAAACATATGGATAGGCAAATGACATGATATCCCATGAACAAGACCTTAAAATACACCTAGATGTGCATTTCTAAATCTACTAAGAAGTGCATAAACACTGACACTAAATATTGTTAACATTGATGTTGTAGTTTTATATCCCCACCTCTGATGCTTCATGGTTGAAAATTAGAACCACCACCATGTCAGGGGTGAATAATAACATCTAAGACCATGTTTTTGACCTTATATCATGCCCAATCAAGAGACAAAGTACTCATTTTGACCTCAAGAATATCCTTCCCAATATGACCACATTATAGTTTTTAACCTAACTTCAGACATGCATAAAATAGAAGTCATAAGTCATTTACATGTACTAAAATAACCCACATGTGTGTGTTGAATCCTTATAATTTAACCCCAAATCATGGGGATCAAAAGTAAGTTATGAATCCATGGTAGAGGCATAGTAATTAGTGTTGAAATGCAACTTTTATGTAGTCAAGAGACAATTCTTATCCTCCAACTAACATTTTCACCTTTGGTACCTCCATTTATAAATCCATAACTTCAAACACATATAGATAATAAAATAACATGTGATCCCACATGCATGACCTCTAAATCCATCCATATGTATGTTTTTATAGCTGCTCAGGAGCATAAAAACATTGACAACAAATGTTCTCAACATTTAAGCCACAATTAGATATCTCCACCTCTGGTGTTTTATGGATGAAAACTAGAACCACCACCATGTTGGGGTGGTAAATAACATCTAAGACCAAGTTTTTGGCCTTTTATCACACCTAGTCAAGATATGAAGTACTTGTTCTAGCCTCAAGATTTCCCTTCCCAATATGACAAAATTATAATTTCTTAGGCTAACTTTAGATGCACGTAAAATGGAAATCATAAGTCATTTGCATGAACTAAAAGAACCTTCACATGCATGTCAACTCTCTATAATTTCACCCTATAGCACGAGATTAAAATTTAGGATATGAATATGTAGAAGAGGACAGAATAATCAGTGCTTAAATGCATATTTTATGTAGTCAAGATATGCAAGTTTAACTCATATTTATGCTTCTGGGACCTTCCTTACAAATCCATCATTTCTAACACTTTTGAATAATCAAATCACATGTGATTCCATGACCATGACCTATAAATTCATTAGGTTAGGAGATGAATTACCTATTTTAACCTCAAGGCAAAAATGTTTTCTACAATAATGGTATCAACCTTCTCTTGAAATTTTATTAAGCTTCTCTTAGCTTCAAGAGTATGATTTTTTACTAATAATGCTAACCACGTGAAAGTGTGTAATGCCCTCTTTTCCCTTATAAGTCATTTAAACAATACCATTAGCCTATTTGGTTCTCATAGGCTAAATTGGGTGATGTCAAGGAACATTAGTGTGGAAAGTCACTATTCACATGTACTATTCATGTGCACTATTCACTATCACTATTCATGGTGACATAACAGGTGATGCAGCTGATGATGAAGCATATGAGGTGACTTGTGGATGATGTGGTATGGCCCACGTTGGATCTCACATGTGTTAAAGTTGATGTAAGATAAGGTGGGAAGAATTTATATGAGGGAATAACGTTTTGGTATGTGAAGCTCTTTTAAAATAGTTAAAAGCTGATTAGATCTTGTCTAGGGATATTTGGGGTCACATGGAAGAAGATGAAAAGATTTTACTATTTTGTATTTTCTCTACCATGTGTGACTGAGGTGTCATTTTGGAAGCATGTGGATGGTGGGGAACAAAGATAAAGGAGGGTGACTAATTTGTCTCTCTCTTTGACTAACTTGTATCCCAAGGCAACCCTTCGTATGGGTTACTATTTTATGGCACCAAATTGCCTATCTCTCTTCATTATCTTCTCTCTCCCCTTCTCATTTTAAATTATATATAAGGAGAGCTCTCTCCCATTTTAATACATGTTAATATTATAACCCCCCTTTATAATAATTTAACTAATGTTCATTCTTGGAGCTTGAACTCATTTCAACTTATCCCTCTCCTAAGGATCAAACCCTTAGAGTGAAGAAATCTTTGAGGATGAAAAGCCTCTATGTTTTTTTGGTCTCAATGGTGAGATATCTTCCCTAGATGTCTTTGGTGGTTTCATGTAGAAGTTACATTTGGAGCTTCATTGGAGTTTGTAATAAGTATTGTAATTCAGTGTTTTAGTTTATATATTGTTCAATACCATCAATGTAATATTTCAGTGATAATATCATAGTTGGAGTTTTTATTAGTTTGGCATCTACCAATTGTATGGTTTTGTTTATGCATAAGTGTTAAGTTTGAATTGTTACAGTGTGAGTGTTTTTAGCAATATTCCCACTTTGGGATATTATAATGGTATCAGAGCATAAGTGTAGTGTGGAATCTTTTTTCATATTTGAGTTTGAATATTAGAGTGTGATTTTGAATATCAAAGCATTTATCGTTTGAGTGTGGATTTTATATTTTAGAATGATTCATTAAATATCCCATTTGGGGATATTACAAAGTGGAAGCTTATTTGGCACAACTAACCTAAAATAAATATGTTAGTAAGTAATTAAAATTGAAATTTATATGTAATACCTACAAAATCAATAAATTTGGTAAAATTAAATAAATTTACATTTGAGAACTCATCATACATTGGATTTTTGATCCAATAAGCCAATAGGATCTACTCTAATATTGATAATATCAAGAATAGTTTCATGATTAGACTCATGAACCTTTCATAGATTCTTTTTTAATGGCTTCCCATGATATTTGATAAATTGAATATTTTTTGCAAGAACCTAATTTGAATAGTGTAGTGTATTTCTATGTATTTCATAGTCTTCAAAAAACCATACATCTAAATTTATGATAGGATATCGTCGAAACCAAGTTTCAATAACTAACACAGACTTAGTGGGATAGTCAATGTTTTCCCCATCTTTGACTAGGGAAGTCAATTTATTTTTTTCCTATACATACTTACATAGATAGAAATATGTTCCCTCTTTATTTTCCTCATCAGCAATAACTACAAAAACATGCCTAGTATTACAAAATAAAATAAATTCTTAATAATGATGGTGATAGATAATGGGAATTGAGTACATAATGATTAATATTGTACCTAGTTTTACTAGATTAGATACATGGTTAAAGTCATGTGATGATGTCATATTTTTAAGTTATAATACTACTAGAACTTAATATGTGTCAATTGGAATTAGAGGTCTACAACTCCATTCATCCACCCACTCTTTTGACTTGCACTCATTCCAAACAAAGTCCATGCATGTAGAATAAAAAGATGCCAAGTGACCCACATGAACAGTCCAATAACCTTAATTTGAGCTATAAAATGAGTGAAAATCACTTGATCCTATTAAATTCATATAATCCTCAAACCTTGCCAATTATTCTTCTTCCATCAACTAAAAATATCTAGGAACACTAAAATTTTATTGAGTACCATGGCCTATTTTATCATTGCACCTTTCAATAATGGTTTTTGTATCAGTAAAAATAGTGTCATCTTCAAACTTCAACTCCTCTCTTGAAACAATCTTATTTACACATATTCCAACACCATCATGCTCCCCTTTTTCATGTCTAACCTCAAAAAAATCCAAATATGTTTTATGTTAGTGCTAACATGTATCTTGATCAACTAGTAAAACATTTTTACATTCTTAAATTTTGAAGTGCAATTATCTAACCATATATAATATTGATTGAAAGTAATGTTCCTTTCAGTCACTTTCCATAGAACATCTCACAATAGCCTTACACATATTATGTAGAATGTGGTCGATCATCACTGACATAGAAATGGTATTATCTTAATATTTTTATATCTTTCTCTATACTATCAAGTGCATGCATGAATGTTATATGAATAAATATGGTAACCTATACTGAGTTGTAGTACTGTGACTGAACTTTTATTTTTGATTTGAATGTGGAATTCTCAGCAAAGTCAACTGCTAAAATAATAGACCAAGTGGTAATTTGTCCTTATTTAACTTGAATTTTTCATCCAAACATCTAGCTCGGTATGTGTGCCTTACATACTTATAAATAATTTTGTCAATAAATTTGACCATAAATTTTGAAACAATTATTTTTTTGGTAACAAGCTCACACCTTTTAGATTCATTATCATCTTTTAATTGATATGTCACAGCTTTGTAGTTGCTAAAACCAACCAATTATTGTCCAATTTAAATTTTAAACTCCTCATGGATAGAAATTTTCAATTTGACAATCCACCACAAATGTTACAAGTTCCATCCAAACATGCTTTGTTATAAAAAACTATCCATCTAGTCTTTCACAAAAAAATGGTTGGAATAAATCCCCTTATTGATTTTGGTGTAACTTTCATGCCACCCTCCTAGAAAATGTTATCAGTATTCAAATTAAAATATACATGAAAAAAAACATCATAATGCATTGAAAATTGAACATGTTGCCTACAACAACAAGTGATGGGTGTGTAGTTTATTTTGACATAGAAGGGTTTGACCATCTCAAAATATCTTTGACTAATAGAAATTTGTAGATATTTTTGGTAAAAACATAGAGTATAATTGTGTTTAGGTCATATCCAAGAAATGTTTTAAATGTGATTCATGATTATGAGAACCACATATTATTTTCACTACAACTCTTGTATTGGGTAAACCCCTTGTATTTTCTTTCCAAAATTGTGCAAGTAAATCTTTGAGAACATTGGCTATAGACTTGTATTTTTGTTTATGTATACCAAAGAATGAATAGATCTCATTGGTATTAGTTGATTTAAGTCTTTTATGTATCCAAATAAATTTCATTACTATTTTTATTTTTATGTTCAGTGCTTAGCTTATTATTGAAATCAAGTGTTCTCTCCTTATTTGACAACTTAATTCTAAAGTTATAATTATGCATCAAGTAACATTGTTATCTTTGTTTCATATTTTCATGCCTATAGTATGGTATACATCATGTATATTTTTAACAAATTATTTGTTTTCACCATCAGATTTAGATGTTCTTAGTCCTTAGAAATACATTGTATGTCTCATCCTAACCAATTTCATCAATGAAACAAATAATTGACATCTTTCACTTTCATTTAATTCTTCAAAATAATTATACTAAGTTATTTCAGCTATTCTTCTTGAATAGTGGTTAGATGTTTTCTTAGGCATTGGTTTCAAAATGTTTTCCTCAACTTCAATTAGGTACATGGGTCTTCTAAATAAAATCTTAGGAGGTGTTATTAATGGTGGAATTTTTTGATTTGGTGTTTTCATATTGTTATATTCACTACTAATTTCTTCATTTTTTGTTATCGTGTAGTTTGCTTCATTATTACTTTCACTATTGAGTGTTTCCATGGCATTTTATTCATTTTTAATTTAATCATATGTGTTTCCATTTTACTCATTTTTAGGGGGTAAATCATCATGCATAGATTCATCATCCAAAAAATTAAAAACCTCATACTTTGAATGTGGACTTGCAACATAATTTGGATTTGTAGGTAAACATTTGTCATCATTATTCATTTCATCATTATCCATTTCATAATTATCTATGACATTTGGTTCATTTGGTACCTTGTCTTGAGTGAAATTTTTACATTCATTTCCTTTATTTTTATCTCACCGTTTGTAATTACTATGGTGTTTTGAACTTTATATTCTTCCTCTTCTTTGAATGAGATCCATCACCCATGATTAGACAAATTTGATATCTTTCGAGGGTGGGGACCAAAAACAAATTTAATATTCCTTTTGTCTTCCACCATGCAGGGTGAAAAATAATGTAGATAATATAAATAGGGATGTAAATCTCGTAAGAGGTAAAAAAACATTGGAGAAAGGGTTATGTCTATTGTGAAAGGAACACAAACACATTATAATTATGTAGTAATATATTATATAACTATGTTATTAAAATTTATGAATATAAATTACATATATATATATATATATATATTATAAAATGTAATATAATATTAATAATATTATGCCTTTTATTTATTTATTATTGCTTCAATTTTTCATAATTCAATCAAGGTTGTTTAACCACAGATTGCATCCTATAGAATTGATTTGGGCTTAATTTGGCCCAAATCACATCACTGATTACACCAATTACCTAATTCACTCTACATTGGTAGAATAACATGGATTATAAAGTTATGCAGGATATTTGTCTGATATTTGTGCATTATACACTCATTTTGTTGTTATATAGCCTATTTTTTCTTATCTTCATGAGTTGTAATAAGCTAGAATAGGAAGAGACTCCGCTTTTAGTGCCAAGTATGAGAAGAAGATGAGTAGTCATAGATTGGAAACATCTATATATACTTATGTTTGTAAGAAGAAGAGGGTTCTAGTTTTAGAAGAGATCAATAGAGATTATCTAGTTATGGTTACCTGTATGATTTATTATTATGTTCTTTTCATGTGCTCTCATGTGTAATGTCTTGGTCATTTTCTATCGAAACTAATTTGAATACATTATTTCAATTTATATAATATTGGTTGTTCTTAAATTGATTAATAATATAGAATAATTAATGCATCTTACATTTATGTCATCTAATTTCTTGTATTTTATGATAATTATTTTACGCACATGAAGTATCTCACAACCATCCTCATCCTTAGCATGTTCTTATGCTTCAGGAACCTCTATTAACAATGGTGTAGTGAGCATGAAAACTCTTTTTGAAGTAAATTATGATAAGATTGTTACCAGGGTAGAGATATATTGAGATATGGTTGGACCAAAGGATATGTGATTTCATAAAAGAAAAATCAAGAAGGATTGGTCTTAAATTTCAATTTGAGAGCATAATTATGGATAAATTTATGAAATCTTCTATTGTGAGTTGCCTGATTTTGCTAGCTAACTGGTTAACATAGTTGGAGTATTATTGCTTTAGACCAAGGATGAAAAAGACTATAATTTGGACTGAAGAAAATATAGACTAGTTATAGATATTGAAAACTAACTGGACAAGAAAAATAGATCATTGAGTTACTACTACAGTAGATAGATATTTAACTAAGCTTGTAGTGCAAGGATACATAGCTTTCAAATCTATAAAGGACTTGTTCATTAGAGGAATTTGAGGGAAATTTTTACAGTGACTACCTATCCTAGTGAAGATGTTGGTTGTGGACAAGGCCATGGTGCCTCCTTCAGCCAATATGGAGTAGTTGCTTCAAACATATGGGAGTGTGTGTGATATGAAAGTGAATGATGATTAGATGAGAAGATAAGGGTTGGACTTGAATCCAAAATGGAGACATGAGGGAATAAGAGTCAAAAGAAGAGTTTGGATTCAGAATGTGAGCTACAATAACATAATAGATGGAGCAAATAGAAAAATACCTAGGTAGTTGTGAGTAAAGTTAAGAGTAGTAGTAAAATAGTTAAAAAATGAGTAAGAAGAAGTGATGAATGAGAATAAATAGATAAATAATGAATAAAGATGAGTTTAAAGAAGAATATGAAAGTTGGTAGAAAGAAATAAGTGATGCAGAGAAAGAGAAAGAAGAGATGTTTGAAGATGAAGATGAGAATAATGTAGAGGTAGATAATTTATCTGATAGATGTAGTGTATAGCTATAATAATGGGTATTACCAGAAGAAGGACATGCATTATTAAGCAAATAATCAGGACAATGTCATAGAGTAATCATAGGTTCAAGCATAGAAAGAGAAGAAGTCACAAGAAAGAATCATTCACTAGAAGAGTACACATCCTTGTAGCCCAATTTGTTATATTCCAGTAAAATTTTTCAACCAAAATGCTAGGTAGATAATAGTTTGGAAGGTCTATTTTTAGATCAAGTGCATATATGGGGTACTAAAATTGAAATAACATCAATTCATTAGGCTTTGAAGGCCATAGTGTTCATTGAAACCAAGCAAAGAAAAGCAAAAAATATAGAAAAGTAGAGTGTGTAGACAAACTCTCCTAGTGCATAGGTAAATCTTCTTAGTGGACAGGTAGGATCACACAGAACACATGCTCGCACTATAATAGCTACACAATAGATCCCCTCAACACTAGTTTATAATATTGGTACTTTAGGAACATTTATAAACCTGGTGTCATATGATGGGTTTGTGGACCTTGAGTAGTACTTACTCATATATGAGATGAAATGGAAAGCTAAGGGTATTATCGATGAGGATATAAAGAAGTGAAAACTAATCAAGGCACTAAATGGAAGAACACTTGAGTTTATATACTATAGAGATAAAAATCAGGGAACTCTATAGCATGTCAAGGAGTGGCTTACCACATAATTTCAAATAGAGAAATGTACAAGTCAGACTATTCAAGACCTAAAGGAGATTAGGTAGAAGTCAAGAGAATTAGTTTATGATTATGATTATATGTTCTCAGATGTTATGAATAAAGTGAAGTTTGCCTTAGAAGATAAAGATAAATCTATGTGGTTTGTCTAAGGATTGCACTTTAAGATCAGGTGTGCTATAACATAGACTCAATTTGCTACTAAGGCAAATGCTAGAGTTGTTGTTATCTAGGTGAAGCAAATTGAAGATTATGGGGAATTTTTTATTGCAGGTTCTAAGATTGAAAATACATTACAAGCTTTTATTAAAAGGATGGAACAGTATCGTGAAGCAGATAATCCTAAGATAAGTCTATGGTGTATGGAGTGTGGGAAATAAGTACATCATAGGAACAATTGTCTTCAGATTAAGATAGAATTCTATGAAATTTATAGAATATTATGGCACACAACAATGCAGTGCCATCTCCTACACTAGTATGTAAAAATCCCATAGAGTTTGTATTAAATTTGTTGTAAATCATACAATCATGATGAAAATAATTATAGGGCTTTATGGGAGCTCAAAGAAGATATTACAAAAAGAATGTATTCATCATTATTGTGCAACAAGTATCCTTAATGAAGCATATGATTCTAAGACTAGAGGTTGATAAGTGTTGTACAAACTAAACAAGTGCATAATGGATTCCCAACTCACCTCAGTTATAACCTCAAGGTCTAGCTAAATGGACTCCTCCTTCATTGGGTTAGACAACACCATCACCATAATACCAATACTCAACACCTTGGAATCCTATAATGATGCAAGAGAAAAAAAACTAGTTGGGTTCTACCAGTTGCATAACACAAATATGAGATTGGAAATAATACCTAGTAGTATCAAAACTAGAATATAATACAACAATAGGGAGGTTAAAGAGGAGGCTATCAGTTGAATAGAGGAGGATACAGGGGTGGATACAGAGGGGGTTATCAAGGTGGTATAAAAAATAATTATCAATTCCCTTATTTATAATGTTATTTATGTAAAGAGTATAACCATGTGTAGCACAATTGTCCTTCGAATCCCCAAAGATAGTCTCATTGTGCATATTTCAAGGCATATGAGGAACACAAGATAGAAAACTATCCTATTTTGGAAAAGCAAAGAAAATAAAAGTCCATTAGGAATGTTAACATGGTGAACATGTAACCTAAGGAGGATGTATTTTTGAACATTGTTATGAGACACTAGCACAAATAGAGAGGATTACCTCCTCTCAAAAATGCCTCAAGACTAGGGAATCTAAAAAGTAAAATAAGACAAATACCCATACCCAACTATAGAAAAGGGTTTGATGTATGAAGTTGTGTAGATGTTGAAGAATATTCAACACCAAGCCACTACTAAAGGAGATGTTGCAGTAGTAGATGACAAAATATATGGTTAGATTGTGTGCATTATGTGATAGGATAGAGTTATCACTATGATAACAAATTTATTAAAGCTACCAAATACACTATGTAATGACGATATTTCCCATAATGTTATAAATTTAATACATAATTTATTGAAATGTGCATAGTGAGGGTAATAGAAGACAAAAAAAACTTGTTTGGTATGTAAAAACAAAGAAGCCATGAGATGCAAATGCATGAATTGGCATTGAAGTTTTAGGTTATGAAATTCTAAATGTTGTCTTTAATTTTGGCAGGATGGTTAACATGATCCCCAAGTATACATGGGAGGTGATTGGATGGTGAAATCTCAGTTATAACCCAGTGACTTTGAGTTTAGCAGACTATAGAAGAGTTGAACCCATTGGATGGTTCAAATATGTCAAGATTAAATTCTTAGAACTGAGCCTACGAGGTGACTTTGAAGTCATTGATATGAAGACAATAGAAACTCATTATCCTATGTTGATTAGAAAGAAATGGGCACATGATGGTCAGCTGACTATCAATACTATGCAAAATTAGTTATAGATACATTAGGGAGATAAGATTACAATCATTCCTCTTAATAAGGTGCAAAAACCCTACATCATTCTAGCTAGATGAAGGTAAACTCCAAGGAGAGATCAAAAGGTCTATACGTAGCTGAGTGCAATTTCTTATATGGAAATAATAAACCTCAGGTGCAGTCTTTACTCACTGAAAAATTGAATACATCTGAACAATGGAAGCCTAAACTAGTAATTACTTAATCATTGGCACCTCAATTTGTTATAGAAGATTGTGCATCCATGTCTGCTAAATTGCTTACTCACTTAGAAATTGATTTTCTCTATCAAGCAGATGATCATACAAAATATTATATAGAGTCAACAAAAGAAGACGCCTTGCCTTGGTAAATAGTTTTTTCTATAAGCGGAGACTCAGATACACATCTAATCAATTGGGCTTGAGGTGATTATGAACTTCGACCTATGAGAATGGTCTTCACCAATGAAAAACAACTTCCTTTGTACTATGCGACCAAGGATATCAATCAATTCATTTTGTGCCTACAAGTTCATGTGCCTAAGATCAATCAGTGGGTTAGTGATTTAAATTATTGTTTGAATATATTTAAAATGACATGGTGGATATTTCATAGAAGTGATCAGCTCAATTTGGATGATGCATGCGAAATTATGATTAGTAGACTTTAACTACCATAGGTAATCAAAATTAATTGGCCTTTCTTTTAGTAAGGTGAGTGACCTAAAATCCATATCCAAAAATATGTTTAGGTTTGGACTGAATAACATGTGGCACCTAAGTACTGGGTTCATATATTTCATTACACACTTGTCCCTTTACCAACAACTTGGTATATGCATCAAGAATCTAGGAGGGAGACAAAGTAGTGGGCATAGGTGCAGAGTGACTTCATATAGATTTTTGTGTTTGAAAATGAGAATCATATGGTTTGTAATGCACTGCTCAAAATCACACATTTACTAAGCCATGGGTGTGTAGAAAATTTAAGTACCATGATGGAGTTTACTGTAAAGAAGAATGTAGCCTATGATCTAAATAAAACACTATAAAGATATAAAGTTGCCAAGATGGAAGAATAATCTATTATGCAGTCATGCAATTGAAGCAAAGATGAAGAAGATGAAACTAAAAAATTTAGATACTAATGGTGATATCAATCTGACTAATTTATTTAAACCTGAATTGATAGTAGAACCATTAAAGGATCCAGTTGGTGGACCCACTAAAGAACGAAAACTACGTAACATACACATTCCAGAGTAGGAAAGGCAAAGAATGTTGTGAGAATTTATTACTAAGAAAAAGCTCAAGATATATCAGCAACCTATTAAAAATCATGTGGAAAACATCAGAAGTGAGGATATTCATAAATTATCACATATGGGTGATTATTGGATTGAATCCAAAGTTTCAAAAGTTATGCAACTCCTATAGGATTACTATGATATATTTCCCATAAATTTTTTAGAAGTCACAAGAGTATATCCTTTCCTAGGTGAAATGCATATTGAGCTCAAAGAGTATACACGACCCATAAAAAAGGCCATATAAGTTGAAACCAAGCATAAGTTGAAAGTGAAGGTTGAAATAGATAGAATGCAAGAAGTTGGTATAATCTATTCTATAGAGAAAATAGATTGAGTTAGTCCCTTGGAAGTGTTTCCTAAGAAAAAAAGGGGAGACAAAATTATGTGGTGACTATCAAATTTTGAATGATGCATGTGTGAATGATCTATTTTCAATTCCTTTCATAGATAAATTTTTAGAATCTATCATAGGTCATGAAGTTTACTTCTTCATAGATGGGTTCAATTGGTATCATCAAATACCCATTGTAGAAGAAGACAAGCTAAAACAAATTTTGCCATGGAATGTGGATCCTTTAGATATAAGGTAATGCCTTTTGGCCTCAAGAATGCACCTGCCATTTTTTCTAAAGCAGTGAAGATTGCCTCTAAGGATCTCATTCATGACTTCAAGGAAGTATATCTAGATGATTGGTCAGTCTTCTCTTTATTTAAAGATCACTTATCTAAGTCATGCCTTATGCTAGAACGCTATCAAGCTTTGCATATTGCCTTGAATTTGAAAAAGTCCTTATTTTTTACACCTGTAGGTGTCCTACTAAGTCATGTGGTGTGTAGTGAAGGGATTTTGGTGGACCAAGCCAAAATTGTAGCCATTATTAGTATGCCCCCACTAGTTAACTCAATGAAAGTGTGATTCTTTCTTGGACACACATGTCGCTATTGAAATTTCATCAAGAGAAATGTAACCATTCTTCCCCATTCGAGTATTTGTTGTGCAAAGCTACAAAGTTTGTCTAGATATTTGAGTATCAAACATCCTTCATATAATTGAATTAGAGATTGTTCACTATGCCTATTCTAGTATTTTCATATTGGATTAAGCCATTTCATGTGCATGTCGATGCTTATGGTATCATATTTAGTGTTGTGCTTGCGTAGCAAGGAGATGGTGGATTGGACCACCCCATATATTTTGTGAGTCAAAATTTGTCTAACATATAACTTAATTACATGACAATTGAAAGGGAAACACTGGCTAGAGTGTTCATATTATAGAAATTTAGACATTATATTCTTGTAACACCATTTAAAGTTTTCATAGATCATCAAGCTTTGTGATACCTAGTTAATAAGCCTATTCTTGGAGGACAAATTTTAAGTTGGTTGATGCTCTTTAAAGAATTTCAATTTTGCATCAACATCAAGCCAGGTAGAGAAAATGTTGGGTTGAATCATATCAGTTTCATCATGAATGGGGAAGATCCAAAAGAACTATAGGAATATTCTTTTGATGCCAATCTATTTTGAGTTTCTATAATACCTAAGAATTTTTTAAAAATTGCTAATTTCTTAGAACAAGGAATATTCTATGCACACTACCAAGAAAGAGAAAAGAAGTAGTTTATCACCAGAGCTTTGCCATATACTATTATAAATGGGATCTTGTATTACCATCTTAAAATTTGTCTAACATATAACATAATTACATGACAATTGAAAGGGAAGCACTGGATAGAGTGTTCATATTATAGAAATTTAGACATTATATTCTTGTAACACCATTTAAAGTTTTCATAGATCATCAAGCTTTGTGATACCTAGTCAATAAGCCTATTCTTGGAGGACAAATTTTAAGATGGTTGATGCTCTTTAAAGAATTTTAATTTTGCATCAACATCAAGCCAGGTAGAGAAAATGTTGGGTTGAATCATATCAGTTGCATCATGAATGGGGAAGATCCAAAAGAACTATAGGAATATTCTTCTAATGCCAATCTATTTTGAGTTTCTATAATACCTAAGAATTTTTTAAAAATTGCTAATTTCTTAGAACAAGGAATAATCTATGCACACTACCAAGAAAGAGAAAAGAAGTAGTTTATCACCATAGCTTTGCCATATACTATTATAAATGGGATCTTTTATTACTTGGGGAAGGATGAAGTACTATGTAGGGTAGTTATAGAACATGAACATCTGTAGATATTATAGGAAACACACCAAGGAATAGTAAGAGGTCATTTTTCTAGAGAAGCTACTACATGAAAACTGTTATAGAGTGGATTTTGGTGGCCGAATATTTTTTAGGATATACATAAATTAGCATAACATTATGATGTATGTCAATGAATGGGTGAGCCACATCAGAAGAATGAAATTCCCATGTAGCCTTTATTATCTGAACAACCTTTTGAATAGTGGGGCATCGATTTTTTAAGGCCTATCGATCCCTTGAGTAAATGTAGTAAGAATTGGTATATTATAATTGTAATAAATTACTTTATCAAATGGGTTGAATCTGTTGTGACACCAACTTTTTGGGTGAAGGATGTAACAAATTTCCTTTACAAGAATATTATCACACATTTTGGATGTCCTATCAAGATCATAAGTGATCGAGGGACACACTTCCTGAATAATAATATCAAAGATCTTACTGAATAATTCATGATTTCCCTTCATAAAATTATTGCATACCATTTTCAAGCTAATGGATAAGCTAAGGCTTCTAATAAAGTATTGGGCAAGATGTTGACAAAGATTTGTGATGTCAAGAGGGATGATTAAGAAGATTGCATATTTATAATTCTTTGGGCATTTATGATTAGTTGGGCTTATCAAATGCACTGTAAGAGGGATACAAGTTTTATTACATTTTAATTGGTCTATGGGCTTGAATTATTAATGCTTATGGAATATTTGGTACCCAGTCTATGCATTGCAATGGTTATGAGACTAGGAGATCGTGAGTCTCTCACAAATAGGCTTGTCAAATTGAATCATATGGATGAGTATTGATGTAGAGCATCTTGGATGTAGGAAGTTCATAAGAAGATTTAGAAAGCATAACATGATAGGAACCTATGACATAGGGAATTCCAAAAATATCAACCAATTTTGTTATATGATAGTCATTTTAGAACATTTTTGGGTAAATTACAGATTAGGTGGAAAGGGCCTTACATTATACATGAAATATCATAACAAGGAAACATTATTTTGAGAGATTTATAGGGAACCATTCTACCAGGATTAGTAAATGGTTGGCTTAATCCCTACCGTCAATAGTCTTAATCGATATATTTCTACCAAAAGAGTGGATGCTAAGTAGCATCTATTAGATTAAGATTTCCTATTTCTACATGTTTTTTTGTGTGTTTATTTTTATGTGTATGTGTGTGTTCATAGGTTAGATGATCTCTTCACCAGATTTTGGAACCATACTAATAATTATAATGTGCAACACCTATGTGAAAAATAATTTAGGTTCATCATTTTTGATGTCAGTAGAAGCAAAAAATAAATTAAGTCTAGGAAATGTGTGGTCAAGTCATATCATCCAAGATCTTAGCAGTATAACGGTCATCCCAAATAGTTAATGCTAGAGCCTATGTTTGATTGATCTACTATTTACCAAATTAGTGGTTGGTCAACATCATTAGTCTATAACATAGTATAGACAACAAAGAATATAATGACATATCTTGATGCATGTGCCAACAATTAACTACATTTATTGCCATATTAGATAAAATTTGTCACATCAAAATTCAAATTAATATTGAAAGGATAGCTCAGCATGGAATTTATGTGGAAACAAATAGGTACAAAATCTATAAATGAACAAGTTTGTGAACCAAGTTTGCATTTCATTCTTGCAATCATTTTATGAGCTGAAGTTCTAGAGCCAAGCCAACTTATCCAATGTAGAAAGCAAAAATTTTCTAATTTTCAGTATTCAGATATCATGGATCATTTGTAGCTCATCAAAAATTTGATATATGCCCAGAAATAAGAAATGGGCATCGATCTTGTGCTTCAATAGATAAAATATAATGATCCAAATCCACTTGATTACCTTTGAGATATAACCAAAAAAAATTTACCAGATCTAGTAGATACTGCACAACCACTTGTTCTTGAAGCTCCACATCATTTCCAAAACATAGACATCAAATGATTGCTTTGGATACCTACCTTAAATGATTTAGGGGAGATTTTTCAAATACTTCTTGGCCACTACAATGAGGGAAACGTTCACATCAGCCTAGATATCACTGTCATCATCAACACCAAAGCAATCACCAAAGCTTTGGGCATATCTGCACAAGGTAATTCTCTTGCTCCCTACAAGTCAAGAATGACTCCTATCCTTTAGGAAATTAGAAACATATATATTTGGGGGTCTAAATGAATCCCAATTGAAGATATACAAGATGAACTAGTGTGCATCTTTGTTGAGTATATTACATGTACATTTTGGTAGACCACCAAGTCTAATAGTAAATCCCCAAAGGAGTGGTTGGCATTGCACATCACATGATCCACCTCAATGAGTAGTTTAACTGACCTAAGTCATTTTTACAAGATCTGATTATGAATATTGACAAATGACATGTGACTTCTAAGCAGACCTTCCAGTACCAATTTTTGATCTTTTTGTTATGTTTCACTCAATGGAAGTCCCTTGAAGGAGAGGTGTACCCAAACACTGACTAATAGCCAATGCAACAATGTTACAATTTGATATGGACACCTAAGCATAGTTCCCTATATCATGAGGGTAATTTTAAGAAATGGTGGGAGAATTGTATGGATCTTATTGTTACACACCCATGGGTGCCATCAGACATCATGCAATACTTGGGACAACATATTGTTGTCACTTTGCTTCTAAAAGGCATCCTAATTCATATACATGAGTTGCCTCAATTTCCATTTGGACCCCCTATCATATTTTATTACCATGGCCATGGTGCAAGTTGAGGTCCCTAAGCAAAAATTATATGCAGCTAGGCATGTGACACCTCTTCAAACCATAACACTTGGCATAACAGTTCCTTTAGTGCAGCCATAAACAAAAGCCACAACCTTGTAGCAGTAGAGAGGAAATTACAAGATCTCTGCATAAAAACAACCATCACCTCCACCAAAATACAAGATGAGGAGTACAACAACTTGGTTGGATGACCCTAAGATACCATAGATCATAAGATCCTACACCCTACTTTAAATGGGGATTTATGAGTAGGAGGTCTACCAAGTAATGCTTGAAGATATGGTAGGTTACCTTTATGATAAGGAAGAGGAGTTATTCTTATTAAAGGTAGTGTGCATAATTTAAGTGTGTAAGAAGGTCACTCTAAGTCTTTGGGTGGAAATACCACCATGCTCAACATCTATCTTTGTCAACACCATACATGAAAAAATTGAAAAAATATAGAGAATGGTTGAACTCTTCAAACAACAACCTTATACCACTTTCACAACCATCAATGTATTTTTTCCACTACCTAACATTCTACAAGAGACTCTAGTGCGTAGACCCAGAACCTAATGAGAGGCGACGGTTTCTCCTACTCTCAAAGAATGCATATTTGGTAGGGTATCCATTATGCAAGAACCTTCTTCGAATTCACTGCCAACCAAATGTAGGCTATTTGTCTAGTTGAGTGATTCACCACCCACAACAAAAGACCCTAACACTGAAGAGTTGATACTAGATCAACCTACAACTGAAGATTAAAAGGTTGCATGGGAGGAATAGCTTGCATAGTAGAATCATGAGTACGTCAAGAAGAAAAGAAGCACCAAAAGGATCATACCCAATAGTAGCAAGCTGAGAAAGCATGTAACTAATCTAAGGAAGCTAAGGTCAAGCAACATGTCCATGATGTAGAAGCTCGACACCAACAAGCTATAGAGGAGGCAAAGAAAGGCACAAGAAGCAACCGATATAGTAAAATAGATGCAGAAGGTGTACCAAAAAAAGATGGATGAAGAGAAAAGGAATAAAAAGTTTGCACTTAAAGTTAAGGCCAAGGCATAAGAAGACAAACAATGAGAAGACATAGAGGCATAGGCAAAGAAGGCTCTGAAGGATGCCACTCTCACCTAACAACAAACTAATGAAGTTGCAAGGAAGTAGAAAGAATAAGATGATGAAGACTTGCGTAAATAGTAGGCTCAAGCATAGGATGAACAAGTGCATGTAGCCAAGGCACATGCTAATCTAGAGGCACAGGTATAGGTCAAGGCTGAACTAGATAAGGCTACTACTCTTGAAGAGTAAAATAAGGAAGAAAAGCATGTACAAAAATAGCAATGGAGGAGTAAGAAAATAAAAAAGTAGAGGAACAAGAGTATAAAAATAAAGTTGAGGAAGAGGAGTTAAACTAGAAAGCAATAGAGAAAGCAAAGAGAAAATAAGATTGAGACGTTGTGTAATAACTAAAGACTGAAGAAGATGCTAAGGCATAATAATACCAAGTGCCTGAATAACAACAACAAGATGGGTTAGAGTAGCCACTACAAGAAGAAGACAAATCCATAGTTGTAACAATTGAGTTTAACTGACCTTGCCTTTAGAAGGAGTTTAGCTCTAGGACATTCTAACTATGGGTGTTTGGTGTACCACCTTTTTTCTTCCAATTACAACCATAACACAATCTGATCTTTTAGTTACTACATGAACTTTGGCACCCTTACCACTTTAGCAAGAAGCATCAATAGATGTTTACATGTTACCATTAATGAATTAGTTGGAGGGTGTTTTAGTGTTCCAAGAGTCCATCACACATAAGGCTACCTCTCTAGAGCATCAAGTTGATCAAACTAAGGCCTAGAACATCAATTTTTAGTTTTGATTGTAAGAAGCTACAAAAATCATTTAAGATACTTGTCTAGATTTGGTCACTCGAGTATCAGGGACCAAAAAATGTCTGACCAACATAAACTTAAGACACTAATCTCTGAATTAACAAAAGATTGATGTGAAATGTAGAAACTATGCACATTGGGAACATTGGTCTAGGATGTCAAGGTTGAACCTGACACACTCATCACTCTTTTGAAGGAGTACCAAGGTATGCTTTATTTTACCATAGTTTAAGTCCAATAGGTTTCACACAACTTAATTTATTGGAAGCAACAATTAGATAGTACATTAGCCAGTTCTAATGTAGAGTTTACAAAGGCCGCCACAACTAAAGAAAACATGGAAAGCCACACTAAAGCTATGGATGCGGATGGAGCACTCCAATAATCATTAAATTTTAGGGATAATGTACACAATAACCTTCTAGAATGGTAGAGCCAACTATTATGCAATTCATTTTTTAGCCTCCAAGTGCAAAGACACACAAATAAGATAGAGTAGATGAGCAGAGATATTTAGATAAGGGTTTTAAAAACCAAGGCCACATTGAGCATCATTGATGATGCAAATCTCAAGTAGATTATCAGCTACCAAACTCTATTATGTACCCTACTACATTTGATACAAGAAGCGATGCTGGATTGGACTGCATATAAAATAGTTTTGACTCTTTTCACCATCTCAATTGCATAGATTATGAATACACCTACCTATAGGCCACCTTCATAGCTCTAGGAGACTATCACATAGTGTAAGGCTACTCAGTCCTAGTCCAAGGACTTTTCTATTCAACATTCATCTGCATCCATGCCACCACCTTTGAGTTAAGTACTATGCAGAGTACAAATGTTAAAAATTTTATATAAAATTTTGTATTGGAGAAGTTTTAATAAGATAAGTAGGGCTAGATTAGTTGAAAACTCATAAAGGTTAGCCACCTGGTTATGCTAGCCTATTAAAAACCTATAAAGGGTAGTACGTTGATATGATACTTATTTGAAAAGTTGAAAAGGTAGCTAAGTAGTGTACAAGAGGTGAAAACCAAAAATAATGACTTGAACGATTACTACAACTCTTACTAGTCTAACCATTTCTTCAGCTCCTTGTAACTTGTGCATTCTCAAAGATCCTACAACATTGTCTCTAGATGAGATAACATTTTAAGTCCAAAAAAGTGTTGGTAGAAGAATGTGGATTGTAAAGCTATGCATGATATTTGTTTGATATTCGTACGTTATGCACTCATTTTGTCATTGTATAGCCTATTTTATCTTATCTTCCAGAATTGTAATAAGGTAGAATAGGAAGAGACTCTACTTTTGATGCCAATTATGAGAAGAAGATGAACAACCATAGATTTGAAACATCTATATATACTTTTATTTATAAGAAGAAAAGGGTTTCGATTTTAGAAGAGATCAATAGAGATTATCTAGTTATGATTACTTGTATGATTTCTTATTATGTTCCTTTCGTGTGCTCTCTTGTGTAATGTCTTGGTTGCTTTCTATCTAAACTATTTTGAATGCATTATTTCAATTTATACAATACTAGTTGTTCTTAAATTTCTCAATAATATAAAATAATTAATACATCTTATATTTTTGTCATCTAATTTCCTATATTTTATGATAAACTATTCTATGCATATGAAGTGTCTCATAGATATCCTCATCCTTAGCATGTTCTAATGATTCAAGAACCTCTGCTAACAATTTATTCTGTGAGTAAAAATAAGGATAATTAAGTTTTTAGTCAAATAATATAGTTGTAGTTAGGTTGAAGGGACTCAAATTGGCCAATTGTCTACAGGATTGAGGAAGTTGACTATTTTTTTCATTATGTGATCTAATTTAAGTTGGTTGATGCCCAAATCACATCATATACAATTGAAATTAAGTTTAATAATTAGCCCCCAAATAACATCGTATACTCACAGTTAGGTTTAAGGGGTTTGTATTAGCCCCAGTTACCTATGTGATTACATTTGTGATAAAATTAAGGTCAATTTAGCACCGAATCATATTTTTATAGTTGCACTTAGGTTGAAGGGGCTTAGATTGGCGCCCAATTTCCTTGGTGTTTAGCCAATTGAATATATAGTTTATTTTTTATGACATTAGGGTTGATTAATGCTTAAATTATATCCTATACAATCAAAATTAGGTTCACAAGGTTCAATTTCATCCAAAATGCATCAATAATTATAGTAATTGACTCAATATGTTAGAAAATATGAGCTAATTTAACACCAAATCACATCCTATAATTATAGTTAGGTTTAATGGGTTTAGATTGATCCCAATTACCTTCTTGTTTGCATTATGATAAAATTAGGGTCAATTAATCCATATTGAATCCTATATAATCAATTTAGCCATACATTGGGTTTACATGGGTCAATTTAGCCTAAATCTACATCTCTAATTTCACCCAATTGACTAATTAGATAAATTCATGATATAATCAATGGTAATTTAGCCACAAATCACGTCCTACTATTTTAGTTAGGTTGAAGGGGCTCAAATTGGCCTCAATTGCCTCCTTGATTAAATGAATCAACTATTTGGTTTGTTATGTGATAACATTAAGGTCAAATTGAACTCTAAATCACATCATATACAATTTGAACTAGGTTCATGTGACTTAATTTTTCCAAAATCCTTTCACTGATTGAAACAATTGACTAATTGGTTCAATATATAATGAAATCAAAGCCAATTTTATCTTAAAATCACATTATATAATCGTAGTTAAGTTCAAAGGGCTCATATTGACCCTAATTTCCTCCATGATTGAACAAATCAACTAGTTCATTTATTATATGATGACATTGGAATTGTATGAGGCCCAAATCACATCATATACATTTGAAATTGCTTATGTCATTAAACTAAATGTTTTTTCACTTCATTCTCTAATGATATTGGGGGTTGATTGAGCCCTGAATCATATTTTATAATCGAAGTTAGGTTAAAAGGGATCAAATAGGCCCCAATTTCCTTCAAATTGAATCAATGACATTGGAGTTGATTGAGCTCCAAATTACATCTTTTATAGTTAAAATTAGGTTTACAAGGCTCAATTTTTTATAGAATATTACCAAGAATCAAAATTTGAAAGAAAATAAATGAACAATATTACCTTGAAAATTAAAGCAAACCACAAATCTACGACAAAATATTTGATAAATAGGGAAAATCATCGAACGGTGAAAAAAACCCCACAATGTAGTTTTAAGAAGCTTAAAACAATGAACTCTAAGTACAATGGCATTGTAGAAGCTTAAAATAAGAATAACTTTAGGCTAAGAGAATATCAATGATGTTAGAACAAGACTTAGAGAAACAAGAATGAGTTGTTGTGTTGAGAGTGTGAAGAATGAGAGGAGGTGAGCTCTTAATATAGAGCTAAGAAGAAGAGTTAGATGTGCAAACTTAGACATATGTGCCATGTGACCTTAATCCTCCGACAAGTGGGGAGGATGTGCGTACCATGTGGGGGAGAGGATTTACATGAAAGTAACTCCAAAACCAATAAGTGGACAAAAGATGTAAGTGATATTTTAAAAGAGGGTAGAATAAAATATATTTATAAATATAATAAATTCACACATAAATAATACTTTAAAAAACCTAGAAGATTATAGGAAGCACCTAAATTAAGGTTAATTCTCCAACACTCTTCTTTAAACTTAATTTAGAGTTACAAAAATATAGGAAAATCTTTTCCAAATAAAGAAGGGAGTTAAAATTACATTGATCTCCCCCTTAATAGAATCTTCCTTCAAGGGGAATTATAAAAATTGAGAGAAGAAAGAAGAAAAGGTGCTGCTAAAAGTTGCAAGGATGAAAGTCTGATTAATAATAGTATCTAAGAATCATTTTCGAATAATGTGGTCAAGTATGTAATGGAATAAAGACCAACAAAAGGAGAAGTGATCTACAAAAACCTGTAAGACAAAACAAGCTAACACTAATATTTCAAGTTAAGTAATCAATATTCCAAAAAATAATCTGCATATATAATATAATAAATGTAGATGCACAACTAGACAAATTTAAACAAAAGACGACTTCCATTACAAAATGCATAAACCTACGTGAAGAGAAGTTAGTAAAAAAAACTCTAAACAAAACATATTTTCTTTGTAACAAAAAATAAAGAAAAATAATAAAAAGAGATTTAGTAAATCAAAATAGAGACAAAGAAGATGTGTCACTTAAAAAATATATTCTACCTGAAATATTAGAAGAGTTATTATAATAAGACACATCAAAGTCTCTAAAAGATTCATTTTCTTTAAGAATCCAGATAGTTTTTACTCTTAGAGGTAGGAGATTTAGTCGTTTTCCAACAATATAATGTATCATGCATGGATTTACCACACGATTTATATGTGTGTAATTTTTAACATTTAAATACACGATGCATGTGTTTTTCATAATGAGTATAAGATTTATCATTTTTAATCAAAGCATGAGCATTAAAAAGCAGTATAATAACAAAAAGTTGCATTATAAGTCCTATGGTGAAGAGGACAATAAGATGTCAAATTTTCATTATAAGTATTTGAAAACATTATATCCAAGACCTTTAAAATTTTCAATAAATTCAAGCAACAAAATGTTCAAGAATATCAGTTGTGCACTTATCAAGCCCAACCCCTGAATATTCTATATTGTGCATGATTTTTAAGCCGAACTCGATAGAAGAAGTGTTCAAAAAAGTTTTAGCTTTGAGTAGAAACATAATGAGTTTCATCAACATTAGATAAATTATTATGTGTAAAAGACACAAATTTAGCATAAGAGTATTAAAATAAGATTACATTTTATTTGCGTACTAATGAAAAGTTTTTTTTAAAACATTAATAGTATTATTTTGACAATGAAATTAATGTTAAAAGTGTAAGAATTTCATCATTTTAAGAGAAATTTGATGTGATGCATGTTCAAATACTGAAAAATTGTAAGTTTGAAAATCATTGCAACAAATTCTAAAATAAAATAAAAATTAATAATGCTAAAAAAAGACTTGCAAATCATAAAGTGTATATCAAATTAACTTGTAAATGTTAATCTACATCCACAAACATGTCGAAAAAAAATTATTAATTTTTTAAATAATAAAAACTAAAAAATTTAAACTTTCCTTATAAAAAAATAATTGGGAAAAAACTTTTAAATTATAAAAAATATTCTACATAATTTATTCACTCAAAATATTTTGAAAAAACTTATTTCTTAAAAAGAAAACTTAAAAATACTTTTATTTTAATGAATGAGAAAAACAATCAAAAGACATTTTTATACGTGAAAGAAAGGAAAAAATTTAGATTTTAAAAAAATGAAGATTCATAATCATAATTTTTTTAATGAAAGATAACTCCATAAGAAAATGAAGTAGAAAAAAACTTTTTAAATTTTTTGGAAAAAAAAACGTTCTTTTACGAAAAATGCAGTCATAGTTTTGATGATTTCTATTAAACCGTGAACTAGATTTTTATGAAATTTTGACAGTAATTTCTCAGCTATAAAATAAGGAAATCTAGTAAATTTCAACTCAAACTAATATGTAAATCAAAATATAAAATAAAATGAATGTAATGGGTTTTTGAAAGTTGAAAAAAAATATATTTTTCTTTTTCTTGGATTTCAATTTTTTTATTTTATATAAAAAAAGGAATTAAACTAAAGAGCATGGATATGTTAAAATCGAGTTAATTATGTTAAAAAAAACTTTTAAATAAATATTAAATGAAAAAATTATATAAAGAAAAGGGTAGGGGAAAAAATTGGAAATGGAGAAAAAATCAAAATTCCTCCAAAAAAGCCATGCAATAAAAAGTCATGGGGAAAAAACTTCAAGCAAGATAAAAAAGGTGAAGAAAAAATGAGATGATACAAAAATATTACAAGGGTGGATCCCTTGAAAAAAAAATCTATGATTCCTCCACAAAAATGCACAATCACAAACCAAATATCAAAAGTTAACTTGTTCCGATACCATGATAGAATATTGCCAAGAATTGATAGTTGAAAGCAAGTAAATAAATAATATTACCTTGAAAAGTAGAGCAAACCACAAATCCAAGACAAAAGTTTTGATAAGTGGAAAAAACCATTAAACGATAAAAAAACTCCGCAATCTAGTATTAAGAAGCTTGTAATAATGTACTTCAAGTACAATATCATGTGAAAGCTTAGAAAAAAAATGGCGTTAGACCAAGAGAGCATCAATGATGCAAGAGCAAGACTTATAACAACAAGATTGAGTTGTGTGTTGAGAGTGTGAGGAATGAGAGAGGTGAGCTCTTAATGTAGAGCTAAGAGAGAATAGGAGTTATATGTGCAAGCTTAGACATGTGTGCCATGTGATCTTAATCCTCTTACAAGTGGAGAGGATGTGTGTGCCATGTTACAGGAGAGAAGTTACATACAAGTAACTCTAAAACCAACAAGTGGAAAAATGAAGTGAATGACATCTCAAAAAGGGTAGAATAAAATATATCTATATATATAATAAATGCACACAAAACTAAAACTTAGAAAAATCCTAGAAGACTATAGGAAGGACCCAAACTAAGATTAATTCTCCAATAGTTTTATTCAAATTGCATCACTGATTGCACCAAATCATCTATTCACTCAACATGTCAAGGAATCTAAGCTAATTTAGTCCCAAATCACATCTTATAGTCACAGTTAGGTTCAATGGGTTTAGACTAGCCCCAATTACCTTTGTGTTTGTATTTGTGATAAAATTAGGATTGATTAAGCCATATATTTCATCCTAAATAATCGTTCTAGTTATGAATTCACTTCAAGAGACTCAATTTGGCCCAAATCATATGTCTAACTGCACCAATTAACTAATTAGATCATTCATGATGGAAACAAAGCTAATTTAGCCCTAAATTGCATCTTACTCTTGTAATTATATTGAAGGGGCTTAGATTGGACTCAATTCCCTCCCTAATTTAAAGAATAGACTATTTAGTTCATTATGTGATGACATTAGGGTCAATTGAACTCCAAATCATATCATATACAATTGAAACTAGGTTCATGTGGTTTAAATTTTTCAAAATCATGTCACTAATTGTACTAATTGATTAATTAGCTCAATATATGATGAAATCAAAGCCAATTGAGCTTTAAATCACATTATATAGTTAAAATTAGATTCAAGGGGCTCATATTGACCATAATTGCCTCCATGATTAAACTAATAGACTATTTTGTTTATTATATTATGACATTGGAGTTGATTAAGGCCCAAATCACATCCTATATAGTCAAAATTGTATCTATCATTGAACCAAACAATTATTTTCTTCATTCTCTAATGAAATTGGAGTCAATTGAACCCAAATCACATTTTATAGTTACAATTAGGTTGAGGGTGCTCAAACTGGTCCCAATTGTCTTCATATTAAACCAATGGACTATTTGGTTTATTATTTTATGACATTGGGGTTTATTTAGCCCCAAATTACATCTTTCATAGTCAAAATTAGGTTCACAAGGCTCAATTTGACTCAAATTGCATCATTGATTACACGAATTCATCCATTCACTCAATATGTCAAGAAATCTAAGCTAATTTATTCTCAAATCACATCCTATAGTATTAGTTAGGTTTAAGGGATTTAGATTTACCCCAATTGCCTCTATGAATACATTCATGATAAAATTAGGGTTGATTAAGTCATATAATACATCATATACAATCAATTGAGCCATAACTTAGGTTTGCAGGGTTCAATTTGGCCCAAAACACGTCTCTAATTGCACTAGTTAACTAATTGGATAAATTCATGATGGAATTACATCTAAATTATCCCCAAATCACATACTACTCTTGTAGTTAGGTTTAAGGGGCTCAAATTGGCCTCAATTTACTCCCCGATTGAATTAATTGACTATATTGTTCATTATGTGATGACTAGGGTCAATTGAACTCCAAATTACATCATATACAATTGAAACTAGGTTTATGTGGCTCATTTTTTTTCAAAATTGTGTCATTTATTGCACCAATTGACTAATTGTATCAATCTATGGTAAATCAAATCTAATTTTGCCTCAAACCATATTGTGTAGTCGTAGTTAGGTTCAAAGGGCTTATATTTACCCTAATTTTCTCCACAACTAAACCAATCAACTATTTTTTAATTTTATGATGATATTAGAGTAAATTGAGGCCTAAATCACATCCTATAGAGTCAAAATTACATTTCTCATTGAACCAAATAATTATTTGATTCAGTCTTTGATGAAATTGGGGTCAATTAAACTTGAAACACAATTTATAGTCATAATTAGGTTGAAGGGGCTCAAATTGGCCCCAATTACCTTTGGATTGAACCAATGGACTATTTAGTTTATTTTGTTATGACATGGGGTCAATTGGGCCCCAAATTACATCTTTTATAGTCAAAATTCAATTCATAAGGCTTAATTTTACTCAAATTACGTAATTGATTGTACCGATTCACTCATTTGCTCAATATGTTAGGAAATCTAAGCTAATCTAGCCCCAAATCATATCTTATAGTCATAGTTTGGTTCAAGGAGTTTAAATATGCCCTATTTGCCTCTACCATAGAAATAATCAACTCTTTCATTCATTATGTGATGAAATTGGGGTTGGTTGAAACCTAAATCACATTTTACATAGTCAAAATTAAGTTCACGGTCTCAAACTTACTAAAATTACATCACTACATCAATTATGTCATTTGTATGGTAGTGGATATTGTTAGTGTAGGATATTATTTTTTTTTTATTTATTATTATGAATTATTCATACATATATATTTATCTTGTTTAGGTGTAATATTGAGATCATATAGGTGTAATAATGAGGTAATTAAGATGCACATGCACATGCGAAAATTGTAGTCAAATTGGTGGGTGAGGATACCCTTGACATTTACCCACCAATATTGACATATTACACATGGAGTACACAATCCATTTGAAAAATATCTTGTGTTCACATTGTCAAATGTATTGGCTCTATGCCTCTCTTGTACCTATAAATATGCCTCTCATCTAAGTTATTTTCAGTGAGTTATGAATGCAATATTATCATAATTCTTCTCTATTTTGATTTCATTCTCAACAACGGATATCTGCTTCTATTACTTCATATTTGTAGTTCATGTGTTCGATTCTACCAATTAGATCTTAGACAATTCCATCATGGTATCAGAGCTATTTTCTAGTAATGAACACCATTTTATTATTAATTTCTTGAAATCTTAAATATTTTTTGAGTTTGTACTCTAATTGAGATTGTAAAGAAAAATTATGTAGATATATGTGTATCATTTGCATCCTTTCTTCTCTAATTGGTGAACTTCATTAGGATTTGTATGTATTTCAATTGTATTGACTATATAAGTAGCCTTTTGTAGATCTCAAATTAGTATTCAATATGTTTGGACAAAAGACTAAATCATTTTTTGTTGATAAGGAGGCAAGATCTGTAAGAAGTTGTTTTTTATAAATCTATTTTTTTGATAAAAATTATTGGTATTTTTTCAATTGTGATAAAATGATAAATAATCACTAAAATATTTTTAAGGATTCTGTGTGCCTTGGTTTCTCCTTTATGGAATATTTTCAAATTTATAATTTTTTTAAGAATTGAGAATGTTATCATAGTTTTACTAACTATGTTACTATTCAAAAAATTACAAAAAATACAATTTTAATGATGGAGAAATTTTGAGTTTTTTAATTGTTTTTAATATAAAAAAATTATTATGGGAAATGATATTTTAAAGAGTTATTGATAATTTTTTTTTAACATTCATTTCATTTCACAAAGATGAAGGGCAATGTTCGGTTTGGTAGGCAGTCAAACCCCCTCACAAGCAAAGCAAATTTTCTCCTCTCCTTACTTGATCCATAGTTTCACACTCTTTTTATCCTCATGGATGCATTTTTGACTGAGTATGACATATTTTTTATGATATTTCACTATAACTTATGTAATAATTAAATTTATTGCTCATTTATGGATGCATTCTTGACTGAGTTTGACATCTATTTTTTATAAGCGTGCATTATCATTTGTGCCTTTAATGCAAAGGTTTCACTCATTTCTATGTCAGCGACTTTGTTATGTGTATTATATGATATTAAATACTACACTGTACTACACATTCAACCACTTTGAATAGTCATCTTATTGTTTTATGTATTGTGTGATGATGGATACTACACCAAATTATGCACGTTGACAACATCAGTTGTATTTATGTAGTTTATTGTGTAGATCTGTACCTATAATTCATTATATCAGAGTTCAAATCTACTGAGTAGTGATTTATTTGCACCGTACACATCATTTGTCCTTATTAAATGAGTTGAATTTGCATGAATCAACTCTATACGTGTGCTTATAGTTGTCTTTAGACCTGCACAATATCTTAAGATTTGATGGTCTTTATTATGCAAAACAAATTGGTGCCCATTGTCTATGCACTAAAGTGTTGATTGTATACACAGTAAAATATAAAGTGTCAATTATATATGTACTAAAAAGTGATGATTGTGTATGCACTAAAGTGTTGATTATATATGCACTAAAACATAAAGTGTCAAACTTCTGTAATTGGGGTGGGGAGGAGGGGGCGTGGGGTGTAGGACATGGGGAAGTGGTGGGGTCTTTCTGATAGTTTTAGGGGGGTTTTTGTGTGCCTTGCCTTCTCTATTACTCATTCAATTTTCTACTTACATTACGTCATGGATTGCAATTTGGCTCTGCTTCTCACTCCATTCAATTATCACGTCTGAAAATCTAAAGTGCAAGTTTTTTTAAGAAGCAAAGGTTTACACAGGATAACCATGGATATGGAAACTGAACTAGATCTTGGTGCAGATAAAATTAAGTGGTATAATAGGTGTGATGAAACATATGGTCTTTTATGTTTTTCTATTTCTCCTGACTTGCTGTTTCACATTGAATCTGATAAATCACCAAATGAGATTTGGAATAACTCTTTGGGAAGTAGGATGTAATGAGGGGTCATGAACTAAAAAATGAGCTCATTAGTTTGAGTCCAGACAGTTTTGACACTATAAAATACTTTTTCACCAAACTTAAATCACTTAGGTTGTAATTTAAATTATGTGTCATATATAAAAAATATGAACAACTGATCCTCTATTCTTGCCAAGTTAGGTCCTGACTACTCAGTTTTTGTCTCTAACTTTTATGCTACAAAATGTGCCCTAGGAGTTGCATGGATTATACCATCCTTAAATGATTTTACCAAATAATCGACTAGGGAACAAGACAAGCTAATCCAAATGGGTACATTGAAGTTATATAAATCACATGCTTTGTTGATTCATCACAAACTAAAGATTTCAATTAGTAAGGAAAAGAAACAAAACAAGAAGGACCAAGAGTAACTAAAGGGTCAAAAATCAGATGCTAAGCCAAAAGTATCATATGAGTCTTCCTTTATAGGTAGGAAACCCAAGAAAGAGAGGATCACACATGCCTATTACAAGATAACTAGGCATGATAAAATAAAATGTATGAAGAAATAGATTGATAAACTAACAAAGATGATTGAGAAAAACAACATCAGTGTCCTTGATTTAGTTAACTCGAGCTCATAAACATAGGAGTCTTCTAAGGAAAAATATATTAGTAAGGGAAAAGGTAAGGGAAAGGCCCTTGTTGTAGTTGCATCTCATCCATCCACATGGGTGATTGATTTTGGTGCCTCACATCACATGGATTCTTCAAGAGACTTGTTTTCATCTTTAGAGCTATGTTCTATGCCATCTATTCTGCTAGATGACACTTCTATTGAAGTTTGTGGGAAAAGGTCTGTATAAGTTTATGATGGAACATTTAAATGTCTTATGTGTTCCTTCATTAATCTCTTATCTATTTACCAAATCACCCACATTGGATCAGTCAAAAGAGTTGAGTTTACTTTAGTATTTATGATCATTAGGGAGTTTCACAATAATAATATAGTGGCCATTGGAAAATCATATCACTAATCAAGGTTGTACACCTTAAATTTTTCTCTTGATTACCCCTCTACTACATTACTCACTCATTCCGATGGGGTGAGTAAGCTATGACATGAGCGATTTGGCCATCTAAACTATCACTACATGGAATAACTCAGTCAATAAGATATGGTAATAGGGTTACCTCATGTTCATTTTTATGATGATGTTTGCAAAGGTTGCATGCTTGCTAAACATCTTGAATAGAAATATGACAAAGGCAAATCATGGAGAGCCACTCAAATTTTGGAGCTAATTTATAGTGATGTTTTTGGTCCATTTTGAAAGCCTTCATTCAACAGGGCTAGATACATGCCTACCTTTATAGATAACTTCTCTAGGTATACTGGGTGTATTTTATTTAAATTTTTTTTGAGATCTTTGACCATTTTAAGCATTTCAAGACTCTTGTTGAGAAACAATTAGGGAAAACCATCAGGGTTTTGTGTACTAACAATAGTGGTGAGTATGTTAGTCATCACTTTGAGTAGTTCTGCACTTCAGAAGGGATTGATATACAATGAATAGTTTCATACAGTCCTTAAAAGAATGGTGCTTTAGAATGTAAGAATAGATATTTGAAAGAAATGGCAAACTATATGATACACTCCAAATCACTTACACCATAATATTGGGCATAAGCCATTAATTGTGATTTTTATATTCAAAATTGTATTCCTCACAAAACATTGAAAGGAATCACTCCTTTTGAATATTAAGTAATCAAAATCTTGAAGTTAAACACTTTAGGGTCTTTGAATCTCTAGTTATGGCCCACATTGCTAAGAAGAAACATAAGGCCATGGAGTGTCAGAGTAGGTGTTGCATATTTGTTAGGTATGTAGAAGGTGTTAAGGGATATAAGATTCTTCATCCTACCACACATGAGTTATTCATTAAGAGGAGTGTACGCTTGCAGGAGGGTTCATCAGACTCCACACTCAACACGTCTCCCTTCTCCTTGGACTCACTAGGATATGATGACAATTTAGACGATTCAGATCATCTAGATCATATAATTAATGAGGATTCTTATTTTGGTTCAGATGGTGAGGATAGTGATAGGAATTCACCTCATTCCATTCACAATCACATTTATGAAGTTGAAGAATCTCTTCCTGATTCTTTGACTTTAGGTCCTCTTTGGGATAGATAGACTCTATGAAGTGCAGGTGATTGGGTTAGGGATCCATTAGATGTCAGGAAGACTCATTCACAATTTTAGGGTGTTCTACATGTTTTCATTATTTATGCTTCTAATCCATAGTCATTTCGTGAGGCATCTAGTGTTCCTAAGTGAGATACAACTATGCATGAAGAATATAGTTCATTAATTAGGAACCAAACTTGGGATCTAGTACCCATTCCTAAGGGAAGGAAACTTGTTTGATGTAGGTGGATCTATCGAAAACAAATTGTAACAGATGGGTTGGTGTATAAATTTAAAGCTCGATTGGAGGCGAAAGAATTTTCACAATTTCCTCACTAAAATGAATTCTATTTAACTCACTCTTTCCATTGCCACAACTTATCATTGGGATGTTTATCAAATGGATGTGAAGAGTGCCTTTCTTCACAGTGACCTTGAAGAGGAGATATATATGGAGTAGCCACAAGGTTTTGTAGAAAATTCTTCCTTAGTGTGTAAGCTTCAAAAATCTATCTATGGCCTCAAATAGGCCCCTCAAGCTTGGTATGCCAAGATGGATTCATTCCTTCTCACAATTGGGTTTGCTATATGCAATACTAATTCGAATGTATACATCTTATGACATGATAATTCACTCATGATTCTAGTTCTATGTGTGGATGACCTATTGATCATAGGGAGTTATTCATCCTCTATTGCAGCAGTGAAAATTGCTCTACATGATAGATTCTGCATGACTAACTTGGATTTATTTTATTACTTCCTTGGTATTAATATTTCACAATCTAACTTAGGGATTACCATTACACAATCCAAGTATGCTCTTGATTTACTCATATGGTTTCATATAGGTGCCTATAAACCCACTTCAACTCCCTTTCTTTCTAGAGTCAAACTTGAGCTTGAGTGTTATTCTCTATTAGTTGATGCCACCTTGTATCGATAACTTGTTGGCAACCTCATATATCTAACTCACACTAGCCCCTATATTTCAAATGTTATGGGCATGGTCTTTAGTTTTATGAAAACACCACAAGAGGTATATTGAAAAGCAACCAAATGGATTCTCCACTACATTTAGGGTACTCACAGTTTTGGGATTCACTATGAAGCAGACATTGATACTAATTTGATTAGATACACAGATTTAGGTTAGATTGGTGATATTTATCATCACAAGTCCACTTTAGGATATAGTTTCTCACTTGGTTCAGGACCAATTAGATGGTCTAGCAAGAAGTAAAATGCTATTGTTTTATCACCTACTGAAGCTGAATACAAAGGGGTTATAAATATTACTACTAAAGCTATTTGGCTTTAGATAATTCTTACTAAGTTTAGTATACATTTTAAGCAACCCACAATCATATTTTGTAACAACCAAAGTACCATCTAGATTTGAATGAATGTGATCCAACATCAACAAACCAAGCACATCGAGATTCATATGCACTTCATTCGAGAGCTCATTCATGAATAGGTCATTGATCTTATATTTTTCTAGAGTATGGAGTAGATAGATGATATCTTCACCAAACCCTTCACTTAAAAAAGTATCTTCGCTTACATGCTTTTCTTGGGTATAGGCTACATCAACATCATCTTTAGGGGGGCTTCTAGTCCTCTTCTTCTTTTTTCTCTTTTTTTTAGAGGGTGGAAGTTTTTTTTCCTATGATTTTTCTTCTTTTCCTCCACTTTTTAAGAGTTATATTGTACTTGGGTACTTCATTAGGCCATGTTTTTGGGACCCATTTTGTTTACCCACATAAGCTACACTTAAGGGGGTTGTTAGTGTAGGATATTATTTTTCTTGTATTTATTTTATGGATTATTCATACACATATATTTAGCTTGCTTAGGTGTAATATTAAGGTCACATAGGTGTAATAATGAGGTAATTAAGATGCATGTAAACTTGTAAAAAAATTAATCAAATTGGTGGGTGATGATACCCTTGACATTTACCCACCAATATTGACATATTACACATGGATCACACAATCTATTTAGAAAATGTCTTGTGTTCATATTGTCAAATATATTGGCTCTATGCCTTTTTCATACCTATAAATATACCTCTCATCTAAACTATTTTTAATGAGTTATGAATGTAATATTATCATAATTTTGATCTATTTTGATTTCATTCTCAACAACAGAGTTTTACTTCTATTTGCTTCACATTTGCAATTCGTGTGTTCGATTCTACCAATTTTATCTTGGACAATTCTATCATATATATTGACACACTCCACTTTAAAATAAAAAATGTGAATAGATAGATACATAAACATAAACACATATACATAGATGTTTTTTTATTTTTTTATGCTATGTCAAATAAGCATGTACACATCATAATGTGTATGCACTATAACATGATTTTCTATGTGTAATTTTAAAAACATGTCTTTTGACTCAGAAATGACTTGGATTCTCGAGCCTAAGATGATTTTATATGTATAATTTTAAAAACATACCTTTTGTCTTAGAAATGGTTTGGATTCTTGAGTCTAAGGCCTGGACCTACAAACACAATTAAATCTGAGTTTTCTTAATAATAATAATAAAATCTAACTTCTATCATCATAAACACTATGAAATTAAATGAGACATTTCATAAAATTATTACTACCACATCAAACACACTCTCTTCTTTCCAAATATATGATTTATTTTTACATTTTAGACTATTTTAAAGTTTCCATTTATGTTGATTTCTAACAATATCCATTTAGGCCACTATATGTTGCAATTATACATATTTATATATATTTATGTATTTTTTTTTTGTTAATCCAAATGAAAAAATATATATGGTCACAAGTTAGGCCTAATTATACACACACAAAAAAAAAACTAATTTTCATTTTTTTTTAGGTAGTTAGAGGGACACACGACTAGCCATCCAAATTTTTATTAATTCTCTAGATCTATTTACTTGTAATATTAATAAAAAAAATTAGTCATATATATATATATATATATATATATATATATATATATATATATATATATATCACAATCTAGATGATTTTATCTAATTTTTTCACCAAAGATTTCAAATAATACTAAATGATGCTCAAAAAATGAGGGGCTGGACAACTAGTTAGCTACTCTATTTTTATAAAAAGAACAATTCCTCTTCAAATTTTAGATGTTTGATCTATTTATACTTATCCCGTTTTGTTTTTAAAATTGTGTTTCAAAAATTAGACTTGAAATGCTACAATTTTTATTCTTATATCATCTTCAAATTTTTAGTGTAGCCATCTCAAATAATCTAGAGAAGTTGAGATTTATCATTTTTTAGAAGAAAAAAAAAAGTCCATGGATAGGCCCTTTTTGTCCTCCATCTTTGTGCACTTACCTGTTAGTGTTGTCAAAATACTAAGAGGTAGGATACCTAATCTTATAGTTCAAAATGGAGGAAATCAAAATATCCCACATAATTATCCTCCCCACCTATAGCACTAGCTACATCAACTAGAAATTATGATGTCATAAAACAACTTAAGAATAATGTAAGAAAAATACAGAGATTAGAAATGCTCAAAAGAAATTCTATCTATATTAATATTCTTTATATAACACTCTTTACCAAAGAATGTAAAACCAACTTATTTTTCAACCATTGTCAATACATTAAAGGATAATGAAGACATTTTTTTTTTGAAAAATAAGATTTTCATACTTAACAAATTATAGATGAGAATCTCCCACTTTTTATTCATGTATTTTTTTTGAATAAGAGGTTTAAGCTAGTGATTATAAATAATGGATCAAGGTTAAACATTTGTAACATAAGAACATTATAGGTTTTGATAATACCTCACCAAGTGCTAGGAACATCTATATTAGATATAACAGTAAGGTCTAAAATGTTAATTACTATATTCCAAGTAATGCCAAATCATTCAAATTATAACCTAATACAAGGTAGACTTTGGATTCATTCTATGGATGTTGTCTCATCCACCCTATATTTATGCTTGAAAGTTTTACATGAAATATGTTTGCATACATATCTTGCAAATAAAGTATTCTAAAATAGTTGAATCAAATGAATAATTTATACTGCAATTAGGTGCCTCTCACTCATCCATAATACTTACATTACATGTGTGTGTGTGTGTGTGTGTGTGTGTGTGTATTAAGTGGGAGAAACTAATAACAATAATGAAAATAAATCACTACAAAATATACCATCTAAGCAAGAAATGGTAAAAGAATCAAAATCTATATATGACATACAAAAATAAGAAATATTAAATCTTCCTTTGTTGGTCAATACCTAAAATCCAAACCTAATGATTATTGAGGATGATAATGATGAGAATGACATTGGTATCCCCAAAAACATACATGACTATTTATCTCATTTAAAATTAATATCTATAGCATCAAGGGAATATCAAGACAATTCAAATATGGTAACATTGATAAATTACGTGGTCTCCTTTATGTGCAACTTAGGTTATATAAATATAAGTCATCCCTTTTAATCAATCATAAGGGTAAAAATGGTGTACATGCATCTCTCGAGGAAAATTTGAGATGTAAGCAAGTAAAAAGTGAATTCTTAGATGGTACATACTGAATAGAACATGATCCAAATTATAAGGAAAACATGAATGGCTATTGAAATATAAATTTAGCACATGAAACTCTCACAATAAGTACTCTATTAAGATAAAACTTTGTAAAATATAGTATGACTTGATTTTAAGAAGCACTACATATCGCACAATGTATAATTGATGAATATCTCATATCTATGTAAAGTCTAGGTAAAAACATAGAGCTCATAGGAGTGGACCTTCCATATATAACTATACAACATTGTAAATAGCTAGTTTAAAAAATAAACCAAGTACTATATTAAACATTTTACTTTAAAAAATGATCGTTTTAGCTTGTTTATCACATCAAAAAGAGAATTTATTAGTACTCTTTCATCCTTTTAGTTTGTATTAGATGTTAAATTAATAATATATTTGATGCATATGGTTTTTAAGTCTTCCCGTTTTATATTTGTAATTATCCCACATGTATGGGAAGTAGTCGTTGTCTTGGATATATTAAGATAAATGACCATGTATTGAATATTATGTATTGAGTCATGATCAAATGACATTTCCCATTGAAATCTCTTGCGATAATTTATAGTGTGATTTTGTTATTTAAAAAAATATTTCTATCCTCTTTCATTTTAGTGCAACATTATTATATTTCTACTACTAGATCAATCCGTGTGTAAGCAGGTTCATAATATCTAGTATCGAAGCACTTTCCTGGGCTATGCTTTGCAACAAATTCAATAATTTAGGGTTTTTTGTGACTTTACATGGTATGTTCTCACCTCATCCAATCAGGATCTTGGTGATAAAAAAGTGGTAATAGAAGTGTTGGCACTAATATTTTTGTCCCAAATCTACCTATTCCCCCCTATAAATAGTTTTTTTAAAATTTTAAGCTAAAAAATATGTTCTAATAGTTCTAAAACTTGCATAAAATTATTGTTATTGACTGATCCAAAAAAACATTATTAGTAAAGCGAGGGGTATCCCTCTAATAAGCATGATTCATACAACACTATATACATATTTTAGCTTCCATGTACCTTTTGATATATACGAAATGCCTAAGGTTTATGTTTTTCCATATGAAGTCTTCAATTGTTTGCATTATGTGATGCACCAATAAGAAGTAAGCAGTGGGAATTTAATCACATTGTACCTTGGAGATGGGATAATGGGCTATGATATGGTTCATTGCTCTATTGTAAGAGCTCTAAAATATTAGGCTCACACTATTTATGAACATGAAAATTATATTTGAAATCTCACAAATTAAACAAACCTAATAGTAATATTCCTTATCATAACCTTAGATCTCTATCTGTAGCAATTTTTTTTAAAATATAATAACCACAACACTCAAAATGTTTCAGACTATTCCAACATCCTACATAAACTAAATAAGTCATAAATGGTCAAAATATTCCTGAATAGTTATTTGGACATGGTGTAGTAATCTTATCAATCATTAAAAATAAGATTATAATTTTTTTGAAGTTGTGGTGCCTACAATAGTCTCTTTGAGCTAATCATTTTATTTTATAACTCCATTAACACATTATAAAAAACCATGGAACCCACCATATAATGGTGGATCAAGGGACATGGAGATACAACTTGCTACCCTTATAGAAAAAATACATGTTATATTGTGATGACATCCAATCCAAACTCTCTAGTGTCAATGCCTAATAGAAAAATATGAAGTACACTTTCTAGGAACTAACTAGATATGATTTGTGGAGTGGTTTGAGAAACAACTATAATTATAAGACACTAAGCCATGATCCCAAATTGTATTTTCCTATTTTTGATGGTAAGTATCCCACCAGTTGGATCTATAGGGCTAGGTAGTATTTCCTTTTGTACAACACCCCATTTTCGGATAGGGTAGCTATAGCCTATTTCAACCTAGATAAATGAGTTATTTAGTGCTAGTAGTTTCAATGGTATGAAAAAATAAATGGTATTCTTCCATGATCCAAATTTTATGAATTCTTATTGGCTCACTTTGACCCAAGTGCATTTATGGGTTTCATAGGAGCCAAACCCAAATTGCAATATATTGGTTCCAGTTTAGAATATAATATAGAATTTCAAAAACTTAACAACAAAACAAAAGGTTTGACGGATGGCTCCTTCAAAATTTGTTTTCTTAGTGGATTGAATGAGGATATTAGAGTGAACGTGAAAAATTTCAAACCTCAGGATATGATGGAAGCCATTGGCTTAGTTAAGTTAGGTGAAGAAAAGTTCACAGTCTAACACAAGTCTTCCAAATCCCAACCATTTAGGAATTCCATGCCAGCATGACATCATCAACAGGAAAAATAATTATGTTAAAATTGTGACCTCATCTGATATATTAACACTGGGTTACCAATGTGTGGAGCAGAAAACATACTTACTTGATGTAGAGTCACCTTTAGATTCTGAAAAATAGGAAGATGCACTAGAAGTCCTAGAGGAGAAAAGGAAGAATAACATGATATCAAAGAAGACCTTGTGTTATATATTTTATTACGTGAATTAGCTGGTGTAACTGCTCAAAATTTATAAAAAAAAATCCCTTCATAGTCCTTATTAATTATAGTAGCATAAATAACCTCATTGACCCTCTACTAGCCAAAAAATTAGAGTGTTATGTGTATCCATGTTCAAGTTTTAAAGTCATGATAGCCAATGCAGAAACCTTATATTGCAAGAGAAATTTTTTCAATGTCTAAATTTTAGTGGGGGATTATAATTTGAAATGAGACATGTTTTTTCTAACTCTCAAATATTGTGACATAGTTTTGGGATGCTCATCTAGAAAGTGACCACTAATCCTTTGTTTGAGCTAAATTGCTCTTGGGATGGTCACTATTTGAGGAATAAAGGTCATCTAGTACTCATGCCAAAATCCACATAAGAGAGATAATTCTACTATAACTACATTCTTCCCCATCAATTAGGAACTTAGGGTTTGTGTCTTATATAAGTGCCTCAAAATTGATATTTATTGGTGTTTAATTGATATGTATTTAAGATATATGAGTTAGGAGCGTGAAGACATATAAATTAACATTTATTACTAAAACAATACTTGTGACCACTCCTTTTATGCACTTAGCTCACACCTCATTCCATAGTCCTTAACTACCCTTCCTTCACTCCTATACCAGATGATCCATTCCCACAAGTAACTAATGATCTCAAAATATCTCTGTTTATCATTATAAGCAACCTAAACATACTTTCGAATTGATCCCCACTTTTAGTTTTATTGTTCTTACCCTCTAGATAAGGTTACCCTATTTATACAATCCCGCACCCCCTTATTGTCTAGTTTTGATAGTTGTATCCTCCTACAAAATATTTCCTAGTTGCTCAAATTTAAATTCATCTAACAGGTCATCCTATGAGTTTAGTGAGCCATATTCAAAGGAATTACCAAACTATCACTATAAATCCACATTTCAAACCAATTTGCACACAAGAGGCTGATAATAGAAAAACACTAGAACATCTAACTACATGATGAGATAAAAACATGTATTTTCCCCAATTCAAAGTCCACATAGCCCAAGTAACCTTGAGTTAAGTATGTATACACCTATAAGGTCATAGGTCATTTTTAAAACACTTAATGGCACCATGATTACACTAGTTGTATCGTGTACATCACTATAGCATGGGAGAGCTACATGGATTTTGATCCCTCTTAGGAGTATTGGTATGTAGGCAATGCTTGACACAGGGTGTGTTGAGGTCAAGCACAACTTCAACCACTAACCCCTTTTTACCCTCTGATTGCATTTATCCTCTTGGTATATTGAGCTAGGTTTATAAGTGAAGGATAATATTTACAATGGTTTTCATGAGGGATTGAAAGTTCTCACACACTCAAATCAATTACATAAGTGAAGGCAAACCTATCACAACAATTTCATATATTTATCACCTTTATGACAATAACACTCCCTAAGGACACTAATGCACCATGCCCCTATTCAGATCCACTGACCATGTCTAGAGATCCAAAAAACTGTTGTTTTGAATCCCTAGTCAGTTAACATAGTCACATAGTTTGCAGTTTCAATCACAATCATGTATTTCGATCTTCCAACTAATATAGGGGAGGGGGAGTAGTAGTTGGGTGGGGTCCAATAGTTGTGACCCCCATGATGAAGTGATTCCCTAATTATAATTAATTATGATTAAGTGTTCCAGTACTTTTGGTCAAAGTATCCTATACATTCAAATAAGGGTCTGGTTTTTTGTTTGGATAAACAATATACAATTTTTGAACTTATATTAAAAATCTTTATTACAATTTTATTGACTAGGTGATGACTTTTAACCAAAGCATGGACTGGTCTGGGACACAATCGGGGCCCCAGATCCCATATGATTTATTAACCAATTGAATAATACATGTCTACTAGTTATTAACAGATGTATACAAACTATTTCTAACAATGACCATCATTGGCCTTGAGAATAAACAAAAACTATTAATGCTCCCAAGATTCCAACTATTTCCAACAACAGACACCACCAACCTCAAGAATAACCAATGACCATTAACAACCCTGAGATTACAACCAATAGCCACAATTGACCTCACATGTCTTTCCTAAGATTTGAACCGAGGTGGAGATTGAAACAACCAAGCCACTCAACCAACTAACCCACATCTCATTAGCTAAAAAAATGTTGTGTAGCAAGATTTATTTAACCAGAGTTAGATCCAATTGTGAAGCGTATCCCTAGCCATGGATTATGATTTGCCTCATTGCACTGAACACAAGTTTCAAGCCATCTATCGATCCCCATCACATTAAACACTGAGTTAGCTAGTCCATCACATCAGGTACCCTCACAGCTGACCTACTAGATCCTAGTGTAGGAATGATGCTATAGAGGTGATTAGCATGGGGAATGGACCCTAAGACCTCCCACTTCTATCACTCTACTCACATATTTCTAGGTTGTTCCCATCTAGTCTTTAAGAATTAAATGTTAGGTAACATGATTTATTTAATTAGAGACATAACTAGTTGTGAAGAGTAACCGCATCCATGAAATGTGGCTTGCCTTATCATATTGAACACAAGTTTTAAACCATCTACTGACTCCCATTGCATTAAATATTGAGTCAACTAGTACTAGCTAACCCATCAGAGTCTAGTGTGGGAATAATGCTATAGAGAGGGTCAGTCTATGGAATGGACCCCAAGACCTCACACTTCTAGCACTCAACTTACACACCACGAGGCTATCCCCATTGGGTCAAATGTTGGGTAACATGATTTTATATAAGCAGAGATAGAATAAGCTATGAAGAGTACACCTAGACATAGACTATAACTTGCCTCGTTGCATTGAACACAAGTTTTAAGCCACCTATTGACCCCCATCACATTGAACACTGAGCCAACTAGTCCACAACATCGGGTACCCTCACGGTTGACCCATTAGAGCCTAGTGTGGGAATAATACTACAGAGTTGGTCAGCTTGGGGAATGGACCCCAAGACCTCTCACTTCTATCACTTAGCTCACCACTACTAAGATATCCCCATGAGGTCTAAAATGTTGGGTAACAGACTTTATTTAACTGGAGCCAAAACTAACTGTGAAGAGTAGCCCTAGCCATGGATTGTAGCTTGCCTTGTCACATTGAACATAGGTTTCAAGCCATCTACCAACCCTCATCACATTAAACACTAAGTTAGATAGTCCATAATATCAATTACCCTCACGGTTGAACTGCTAGATCCTAGTATGGTAAAGATGCTATAGAGGTAGTTAACCTGGGGAATAGACCCCAAAACCTTTTATTTTTAGCATTTAGCTCACACCGCTAGGCTATCCCCACTAGGTCATAAAATGTTAGGTAGAAAGCTTTATTTAACTTGAGATAGAATTGATTGTGAACATTACCCTTCCCCATAGACTTTATCTTGCCTCATCGCATTGAACACAAGTTTCAAGCCACCTACCAACCCCTGTCACATTGAACACTGAGTCGACTAGTCCACTGTGTCAGTTGTCCTTACTACTGGCCCACCAAATCCTAGTGTGGGAATGATGCTATAGAGGTGGTTAGCCTAGGGCAGGGACCCCAAGGCCTCTCATTTCTAGCACTCAACTCACATAATGCTAAGCTATCCCCATCGGGTCTAAAATATTTAGTACATATTATAAATAATTAAACACCATAATTAAAAAATGTATATATCATATTGAAAATAATTTACATTTTATTCAAAATTACATATACTTTGTAAAACATTACATATTTTTCATATATTTTTAGGTGATAATAATTTGAAAACTCTAACTTTACTAATTAAATGAGAGACACAAAGTCAAAATTATATATCTTGATTGTAATTTATAGAAGACAAAATCTCCAATATCCCATTCACTTACACTTTTATTACATTAGATCATATTCAAAATTCAAATAATTGACTCCAATAATTGGCTCCACAATTTATAACATTAATAGCCATTCTCCTTCATTAATTTCATCCACATGCAGGATTGAAGATTCGTATAATTTGTAAGCCACTCCATTAGCATGCACATTCAAAATTCAAGATTAATTTATGAGATACAATCTCTATATAAATGAAAAATTCTAGACCAACCAATGTTTCATCCATCTAACATGTTGAAGCTACAATCTCTATTAAACAATGCATTCTACATAAAATCCCATTGGGTTCCATATGTTTTCCATTTATGTTGTGTTTTTATATCTATGACACATTTCTATTTCTCTACCTCCAACTTTTCATGGATTCTACAATCACTCACTAAGGATTATCACATAGAAATGATTGTTTGGATGGCAAGGGATTTGAACTTTGGATGGAAGACATAACATTTAATGGTATACACATAAATGCTTGTTTAGATGGAAAGGTATTTGAACTTGGGATGGAATATGTTTTAACCTTTTAGGACTTAGATGTATGTAAATCCTATATTGTTAAAGAGCTGAGTATAATAAATCAAAATACAAATATGAAATAAATAAAACCATTAATTTGTTACAAAATTGACTAAATTTAACCTTTTTGACAATAAAAATAAATAATGTAAATAAGAACATAGTTGGAAAATGACTGAGATAAATGATCAAGAGGTTGAAAACCAAGGTAGAGGTTGGTCTCAGTGTCACAAATAGGATCCAAGTGTCAGATCCCTCCTAGATAGTGGTGCCTTAATTGGATAGTAGAGGTTGGTCTCAGTGTCTCTGACGCCATCAACCACTTGTTCGACATGGCATTTTCTTTTTGGGGATCAACCAACAAACTTGATTACTTTTATGTAAGAAACTAAACATGAAATTATACTAGAATAATAAGTAACTAGAATCAGAAACAACAAAGAATAAGAGATACAAGAAACCACCCTAAAAACTTGTATTAAACTCTTCCAGAAGGAAATTCAATGAAGATCACACTTTCTTCTCACACCTCTCAGATGTACAAATCTCTTTCCCTCAAGAGTTTTCTCTCAATCAATTCCAACAACCTAGATTGATACACATATACAATATGTCTTGTATTGTTCTTTCTTACACACACAAGCTATGAAGATATAATCCTATTATATAATATTAGGAAACATGAGCATGCATTCTCCACCGTTAGATATACCTCTTAATCAAGGGTTCAAATCAGTCCTGCCAAAAATAGAAATGCAGACTCAATACCAACAGTTATACTTATCATGCAAACAATTTTTTCATCTAATAAAATAGACTTTTTGGATGCACAGGTAACCGATGTCGGTCCATGCCTGTCTACACATGACCGACGTCGATCGATCCATAACCGACACCGGCAGCTCCCAGTCAACCCCTGATCGATGTTGGTCACTCCTGAATGACGCCGGCGACTGTGTAACTCCAACAACCTATAATTTACTCATTTGGTGAATCTTTTAGCTCCACAACTCAACAATCTCCCACTTGGAGATAAATAGCTGCACCAGTACCTGTACAGCAACATCTTCTAGCTTATCCATCTTCAAACTCAATCTTGAAGACCAAAAAAAGTTGAATGAAGATTCAACTTCTCCTTTGTTACCGACTTTGTTAACATATCAGTAGGGTTCTTATCTGTATGGATCTTCTCTAGCTTCAACTCACCATCCTCCAATACATGTCTTATGAAGTGGTACCTAAGCTGTATATGTTTGGTTCTTGAATGAAAGGCTGAATTCTTAGCCAAATGAATTGCACTTTGACTATCACTATATAATCTGCAACTCTCTTGCTCCTTTCCTAACTCTTCCATGAACCGTGTCATCCATATCATCTCCTTGCTAGCCTCTGTGACTGCAATGTATTCTGCCTCTGTAGTAGACAAGGAAACAACCTTCTGTAACTTTGAAATCCAGCTAACTACCATTCCACCAACAATGAACACATATCATGTGGTGCTTCTCCTGCCATCCAAATCACTTGCCATATTTGCATCTACATATCCATGTAGAGAAGTGTTTGACCCTCCATAGCACAAATGCCTACTGCTGGTCCCTCTCAGATATCTGAGAATCCACTGAAATACTTTCCAATGTTCCTTCCCTGGATTGGCCATATACTTACTGACAACTCCCACTGCTTGGGCAATATCTGGTCTAGTACATACCATTGCATACATTAAGCTCCCAACTGTAGAAGCATATGAAACTCTACTCATGTACTCTACCTCATCATGTGAATTAGCACACTGTTCTTTACTCAACTTGAAGTGTCCAGCCATAGGTGTGCTTACCGATTTTGCATCCTGCATATTGAACCATTTCAACACCTTGTTCACATAATCCTCTTGAGACAAAATCAACCTGTGATTTTTCCTGTCTCTCTTAATACTCATGCCAAGGATTTTCTTTACTGCTCCCAAATCCTTCATGGCAAATGTGTGAGCTAATTTCACCTTAAGCTCAGAGATATCCTGCATGTGTGAACCTGCAACAAGCATATCATCTACATACAGCAACAGGATAATATATCTACCATTATCTAATCTATTAAAATACACAAAATGGTCAGATTGACATCTACTAAAACCATGCTCAATCATAAACCTGTCAAACCTCAAATACCATTGTCTAGGAGCTTGCTTGAGACCATACAAGCTTTTCTTCAATCTGCACACAAGTTTCTCCTTACCTTTGACCTCAAATCCTTCCGGCTGATCCATATATATTTATTCATCCAAATATCTATGAAGAAACGTTGTCTTAACATCAAGCTGCTCAAGATGCAAATCCTCAATAGCAACTAAAGACAATACAGTCTGAATAGAAGTCATTTTTACTACAAGAGAAAAAATTTCACCAAAATCAATACCTGGTTTTTGTGCAAATCCTTTCACTACCAACCTGGCCTTATATCTCATCTGTCCATTCTCTCCTTCCTTCAATCTGTAGATCCATCTATTTTTTAGTTTTCTCTTTCCCGCTGGCAACTCAACCAAATCCCATGTTTGGTTCTCTTTCAAGGAATCAATTTCCTCATTCATGCCAAGCTCCCACTGATTCCTAGATTCCACCTGTATTGCTTCATCAAAACTCTCAGGTTCTCCACCATCAGTAAGCAATAAATAGAATAATGAAGGGGAATATCAAATTAGAGGTTTACTTACCCTTTCTGACCTCCTGATGGGCGTCTGAGACTCATTCACAACACGCTGTCCGCCCAAATTCTCTGACAGTGACGGACCTCGGTCACCTCCAGGCTTGTAACTGACTGACATCGGTTCCACATGATCGACGTTGGTTCCTTCCTAACCGACGTCAGTCACTGTCTGACCGACGTCGGTTCTTATATTGCCGACGTTAGTTCCTTCCTGACTAACGTCGGTCTCTGTGTTTTCTTGTCTGTGATTATTCTTTCCCGCGAGCTCATTTTGGATCGTCACCCCGTCCAAATCTTCATGGCCCTGCTCAAAATTTTTCAGCTTCTTGAGCTGATCACTATACATCACTTTTTCATTGAAAACAATATCACAACTCTTAATTATTTTGTTAGTTCCTAGATTCCAAAATCAGAATCTGAAATCTCCAGAGCCATAACCAATAAATGTGCACCTCATAGACTTAGCATCCAGCTTCTTTCTATTTTCTTTATCAATGTGCACAAAATCTTCAAAACCAAAAACTCTGAGAAATGAAAGATCTACCTTTTTACCTATCCACGCCTCTTCTGAAATTCCACCATCCAGAGCTGTGAGATGAACAATGATGTAGCCCAATGAAATTTTATGCATAATGCATTGTTTAACAAAGATTATAGCTTCAACATGTTAAAAATATGAAACATTATCTTCCTTGAATAACTTGTAAATTGAAAGTGTGTTAGTAAATACATGTTGTTGTGTTATTTTATGCATTGTTTAACAAAGATTGTAGCTTCAACATGTTAAACACATGAAACATTATCTATTTTGAATAACTTGTAAATTGAAAGTGTGTTAGTAAATCCATGTTGTTGTGTTATTTATATCCATACTTGAAATATGTAGATGATATAATTATTTCCCAATTAAGGATAAGGTTTGTTTCTCTCTCATTCAGCCAATCTGGGGTGCTTATCTGAGAACCTAGACTTAAACCACTTAGTTTCCCTCCTTCAGCTAATATGTTGGAAGACACATGTGTTTATGACTAAATAATCATTGGTATGTGGATGGAAACCTTGAAGGTTTTCATCCAATACAATGAGCATTGAAAACCACCCTATAATAGTGGATAGACTTTATAAACTCCTCTCCTATAGGGTTACTTTCAATGCTCCTAGTAGTAAGCAAGCATATGTTCTCATTAATAAATTCAGAAAGGCCATAAAATAATTGGAGAGGTGATTGTGTTTACGCAACTAATTTAACCCTCTTCCTAAATCTGTTAACATGATAAAAATTTCCATTAAGGACACAACCTTCAAAGGACCAAATACAACTCCACTTTTTCTAAATACATCCAGTGAAGGGCGTAGCTCTATTTTTCCACCTTGGATGGTGTAAGTTTTGTTTTATTTGTTATATAATGTAATAAATATATTAATTTTTTTATGAGATGTAATTAAGTGTATTAAGTAATTTAATGCAATGAAATTTACTTGTTATCTACCATTCCACATGAAAATGGATCATAAGTTTAATGTAAGTTAAAAATCATTCACCTGAAAATGATTTCCCCATTATTCTTCACCATTCTTGACTTTAAAATATGTCATCATTACCCACAAAAAATAAACATCAAAAACACATTTAAACAATATAAGGAATACAAATATTAGAAACACAATAATTGTGTTAAGAATCATAATGTAATCAATGTAAGAGCATAAAGTAGTATAATATATGCAAAAATATATTGTGTTAAGAAACACAATGGAAAAAATTGAAAAAGTAGTACAATTTCCATAAACATAAAAAATGACAAGAAACACATTGCTTGTAAAACTTTCTTAAGTAGCATAGCAAACATTCACCCTTTACAGATATTAAACTTCTGACAAAAAAATAGCATGTAAATAAAATAATTGGTAATATAATGGAAAACATGTCAACAACTATAGTAAAAAATAATTGTAATGTTGAAAATGTGAATGAATAACACAACATGACTTTACAAAAACATATCAATAGCACAACAACATGCATTCACAAAATTATTGGTTTGATACATCTGACTCTACATTGACTCATATGTGAATTAAAATCTTAATTTTGATACAAAGACAATTATATTTACTAGTATATGAATGAAAACTTTCAATGCTTCCATCCACATACCAGTAAATGTTTAGTCTCCATCCCAAGTTCAAATCCATTTTCATCCAAGCAATCAATAATTTCATGTCCATTGAATTTAGAAATGTGTTATAATATGTATGAATTAATAATATGCATACTTAAATAAGTATTAAAGTCATTAAATGTCACATCTTGATTTCACCCTGTAATTAACATAATTTAATCTGTTGCTTAATATCTAATTATAGTTACTTTGATTTGAGCCTTTTAATATATACTGGTATGGGACAATAGTATTTTTTATTACAATACATTGCATAACAATTATATTTTAATTATTTTGTATATTGAGGATGTATAATTGTTAATTTTACATCATTGAATTATGATGACTTGAACTAAATACCTATTTGATATGAGGTGGATGTAGGATAGGTCCTACCCTTAGAGCTTGATGGAGGAGAGCATCATCGGAGAGGGTCGGCTAGATAGAGCGGTTGAGAGGAATACCAGTGGGAAATGCTAGTGACTCTACAAACACACAATAGATGCTAAATAATATTTGTGTAAAAATGCTTTACATGTTGCTTATGAATTATTGTCTTTGATTATATTTTATATGAGTGAAATTAATTTTATTATGTATTTAATTTATTTAGTTTAATTGATTTGGTTTTTTATTTTAATTCAGAAAAATAAATATTAGTGTTAATAAATATAATTATTGCAAAAAATAATTATCTTACAAGTAAAATGTAATTAATGACTTATTTTATCTTCCAATTAAATAATCTATCATCATTATTTAGAAAATTGCATGAGAGAGTTGTTAATGCAATTTAAAGCTAAAATTAGAATTAGCTTGATATTTATTTAAAAAATAGATTTTCTAATTATTTTAGTTAATTTGCATGTTTTAATATATGATAAAGATAAAATTAGATTATTTGATTGATTTGCATGGATAAATAAATTTAGAGACTTTTCAAGCAAAAAGGGGTAGAACTGGAAATAGAATATAAAGAAGTCTTATAAATAAGAGAAGAATATTTGGATAAAAACTGATGGACATAGACGGAGAAAAGAGAGAATATTTTGGAAGAAGAAAATTTGATGAAGAGGAATCTCTAGCAAAATATACAAATAGGTTTCACAATTATTTTCTGAGTGTATAAGATGTTATGTTAATGTGTGGTTGTATTGAAGTTAAAACACTGCATTCTAGTTTATATTACATCTTAATATCCATATGTCATTATAATAATTTTATACAAGCTTGCATATATGTTTTGAGACTAAGTAATGACTTGTAAGACTACGTCCATTATTTTAGTGTTGTGTAGCGTTGAATAGAGGCATGTGTTGAACTCTTTAAGGTGTGTTTTGTATCTTATGAGTCAGCATTGACCACTACATTCCAACTGGATGGCGTAGGAATTTATTAAACCTTGTGTCATATCCTTCTAATGCCCTACTAGTTTATTAAATTTTTGAGTCTCAGTTTGAATCGATGTAGCCCTAAATATGAGTCTTTTTAGCCAACTCCAGATAAAGATAATTGTTGAAGATGTATGAGTTTAAAATTGAAATGTCTTCATCTTTGTTGTAAATACTGAGTGTATCTGATAGTTGAAAATGTTGAGTTAACTTGAGTATATAAAAGTGTGAGTATATATATATATATATATATATATATATATATATATATATATATATATATATATATATATATATATATATATATATATCTAAATAGTTGTCTACATGTTCATCCAATAGAAATATGTTTGGTTTATAGCAGGGTGTTTGTTTGAAACATGGAAGAAGCATTTTAAATCACCGAACCTATGGCTTAGTTAGCATCTTCTTATGTTTTATTGTTTTAGAAATACCATTTTTGAAAACGTAGGATCATCCACCTTTCATGGCCACCATAGGGGTTAGTAGTAACTGTTATGCTAATAATAATCATCTTGCTAGTATGGTTAGAGAGGATGGTAGTCCCTTGCAAAGCATCTATAAAGGAAGAAAAATCTTTCATGTATGATGGTCAATTTGCTGAAATAGAAACAACATGGTCGATGAAAATCTTAACTTTTGGTCAATATAAATGGCATCATGAGCTTCCAAACCGATCTGCACCACCACTTTTCCAAATTCCACTACTCAAAACCACGTTATTTATAATTTAGAAGCTGCAAATATACATTTGAATTATTGAATTAAATAATAGAAGACTATCTCTTACCACTGTGTGTACTTGATTTTGGGGAGTTTGTAAATAAAAATGCAAAGTATTTTTAGGAAGCCATGTCATCAAGTGAAATGTTGACTTTTAAATGAAGTGTTGAGATTTGAATATAGAAAAATATGTGTAACTTTAAAAATAGATGTGCAACTAGTATATTTCCATGTTGAACCATATTTGTCTAAATATACAGTTAATAGGATAAAGAGACAAAACTCGCTATTATGTTATTGTCAATATAAATACCTATGTCGATGTTTTTAACCAACTAGAAAATTAGTGGCTAGTCAACTATATGTTGATAAATTTAAAGTTTTAATTGATTTTCGTGTTGAGGCATTTCCTAGTAGAAGTGGAAATTGTGAGTTTTGAAATATATTTATTGTGATATATTCATACCAAGTAATTATCTTTAAAGGTAGAATATGAATTGAGTATCAATATAAATGCAACTCTATATACAATGGATTTAGTTATTACAGAATATGTAAGGATATATATAAAAAGATATATGACTTTTTGAGTGTGTGTGTGTGTGTGTGTGTGTGTGTGTGTGTGTGTGTGTGTGTGTGTGTGTGTGTGTGTGTGTGTGTGTGTGTGTGTGTGTGTGTATCAGTATGATGAAATTGAACCAAATATGAAAGTTTATTTTAACAAGTTTGACACTTGAATTAAGAAGAAAAATGATCCTAGGATAAAGCATCTACGTTGGAGGTATCATATTTTTAAAGAACGACACATGTTTGTTGAAGTTGTTATTATTTTTGAACTATATGAATATGGAGTCATTGCATATATTTGAAAGGATTAAAATAACTTGTTAAAATGTTATTAGAAATATTCTGATTAAATTCATTTGGTTGATAAATAACCAGTATGTTACTATTGGCATGCATGCAATGATGGACCTTGTTTAAAAATAAACCCGAATGGTATACTCCTAGGTGGATTGTGTTTTTTATATATGTTCTAGATTCATTTTTATGCGTTCGATGGGAAAAATGAAAGAGTATGAGTGACTATTGGTTTACATGCATTCATTATTGGAAGCTTATGTGTGGTTCGTGTTTTTGAGTTTCGTTAGTATGAACAAACATTTTCTCATAGCATGTGTTATTGCATCTTGATGTGTGTCCTTAGTGATTATGTTTTCATTTGATTATTATTGTGTAGTAAAATATAAGATATATCTAGATGGTATAGTCCTGTACTTGCTTATTAATAATTAAAGTGTAAGGTTGTGTGTTCATTTTGAGTAGGGAACTCATGTACGATGGGTTATGACAATATGGGATGTCATAAAGATTATACAGTACAAAATGTAATCAAATGGTACATATTGTATTTAACCCATGCTTAAATAAATATATAAGTATTTGTTGTTACTTGAATAAATTGAGGTAGGATACCATTTAGGTGTGCATACAATCTTGTTAGTGCAAGTGATTGTTAAGGTAGAATTATTTACATTATACGAATTATTTTTTATAGTTAAGCTTGCTTGAAAATGAGCATATGCTTCTATGTTTTTATGTCTACTTAGTGTAACTAATTAAAAAAACTAGTAGTTGTAACTTAGAATCCTAGCCTATGAAAAATGGGTTGTCATGGAGATTGTTGCTTGGGACTTTTTGTAGTAATTTTGAATCTATAGTTTATTATGAATGTGAAATATACTTAGGTAGTATAAACTATATAATTTATTTTCCTGTATGAGTTAATATTAAATGTTTCGTTCATGCAAGGTTGGAATAAAAGTATACCTTGCTTTTTCCTTGTTTAGATTGTGATGTGATGTAATCTATATAAGTTTTGAATTATATGCTATGTTATATATATATTAGAGTTCACATTGATGATGCTAATAGGTAGTGAGATGAATTCCACTAGCCTAGGTAGCACCACCAATATAAGATAATCTGATCAAGTGGTGTGTGTGAAATTGATCAATCTAGTGATTGAATATTATTTAAAAATTTGGATAATATATTTCACACATTAGATTTTCATGTTGTGGGATATCATGTTAAATCAGTTTTATTTGTGGTACACTGCATGTTTTTAGAAATATTACAAACACATGGGGTACTATCACATCTCATTGGATTCTTGCACAATTTTATCTACCTATCCATGAAGGGAGGGCCATTTTATGATAAGGGTTTATGCAGGGGATCATTGGTCCATGGTTAGTGCCATAAAGTGCTCGAATGATGCTCTCCCTCCTCCACTTCAATACTACGTGGAGACAATGCTTGAGATTTCTATGATACATGAGTTGGCATGACTCGAGCTCTAAATATTTTGGTATCCATTATTGTATTATGTTATATGCTTGAAGGAATGTAATTATATTATGTACTTGTATATTTGATTAGCAGATGTTGTATTATCAGACTAGTTTTAGCTATGTCTTATTGTAATTACTTTCTATGAAGTTGTATAAGAATTATATTATATGCAGTATTTGAAGTATAAGTACTATTGTTCTTAATTATGTTATAAATGTGTTGTATTGTTTATTTTGTGGAATGAATGTTAATTATTATTGGTAAAAAAAATCTATTGTATTTTCTAAATACAACTTGAGGGGTTGTAACATTAAAAAAACATTTCTATGTATACTAATATTATCATATGTCTTCCATCCCAAGTTCAAATACTTTTCTATCCAACAAGTATTTATGTGTATAGCATTAAATATTCAGTCTTCCATCCCAATTTCAAATCTTTTCACCCAAACAAATATTTATGTATGGGAAAGTTTAGTGGAAAGTGATTGGATAACATATCAACAACAACTAAAGCAGATCAAATGATTCAGGGTAAATTAGATAGATTTTTGATATCAAGCAACTGGAATGATTATCAGAATATGCAGGCGTAGGCTCTACCAAGAACCATGTCTGACCACTGCCTGATTATCCTCAATTGGAGAGATCAGGGACATCACGGACTTCCTCCATTCTATTTTGAAGCTATATGGATTAAACACAAAGATTTTAGACAAATGGTGGCTCAATGGTGGAATATTCCCATTCAAGGTACTCCCATGTTTAGAATAGTCAAGAAACTCCAGCACATTAAACAAGAAGTTTATGGCTGGAATAGATACAGTTTTGGATAGGTTTTCCAACAGAAGAAAAATATAATGGGAAAACTCAAGGCTATTCAGCAACTGATTAATCAAGGGGATGACTCTGAGGGCACCTTAGAAGAAGAGAACAGTCTGTCTTTAGAATGGAAGAATTTGATGGAAAGGGAAGATATTTTTTGGAAACAAAAATCCTGTGTTTAATGCCTCAATGAGGGTGATAAGAACACTACTTTTTTTCATCTCTCAGCTATGAAACATAGAAAAGCCAACTCAATAACTAAGCTTGTCCTAGATAATGGAGACATTATTACTGAGGATAAAAAAATAGGGGAGCAAGCCAGGGTGTTCTTTCAGAATCTGCTTATGGAAGAAAATAATAATGATAGCTTTGATAGATCTATGAGTCAATTCATTGATAAAATCCCTTGTTTGATAACAGAAGAAGACAATTTGGAAATGTTAAAGCCTATATTCGATGAAGAAGTACATGTTGTTTTATTCTCCATGGGCACTTTTAAAGCCCTGGGTTCTGATGGCTTTCCTCCTATATTCTTTTAGGAATATTGGGAGATTGTTGGAGCAGACCTCATGGCTGCAATTCATGATTTTTTAGATCTAGAAAACTTTTGAAACAAGTCAATAATACCTTCATTGTACTTGTTCCTTAAAAATCTCAACCTTTACACCTTGCTGATTTCAGACCCATTAGCTTATGCAACACTGTGTATAAGATATGTACTAAACTGCTGGTTTTGAGAATTCAACCCTTGCTTGACAAAATTATTTCTCCTACTCAAAAAGATTTCATCTCGGGCAGACAGATTCGTGATGCTGTGATCACCACACATGAGACTATCCACTCCATGGATAAGAGCAGAATCCCTGGGATGGCCCTCAAGCTTGATATATCTAAAGCTTATGATAGAGTCTCATGGACTTTTCTATTCCAAGTGATTAGAAAATTTAGGTTTAATGATAAATTGTCTTGCTTATTATGGAATGCAGTCTCTTCTGCTAAATTCTCAGTGTTGGTTAATGGTGTTCCTAGAGGGGTTTTCTCCTCCTCAAGAGGAATTCGTCAGGGAGACCCTCTCTACCCATACCTATTCATCATTATGGTTGAGGCACTGGAAAGATTCATACAAGCTGATATAGTTTCAAAAAAGCTAGTAGGCATCAAACCTGCCTCTTCCCTTCATCCTATGGTTATACAATAGTTTGTGGATGATACCATCTTATTTTTTATCTCAGCGGTGATCAAATCTAGAAGATGGAAGAATATACTTAATTATTATTCTGGAGACTCGAGACAAAGAATAAATTTCTAGAAATCAATGTGTACTTCTTCAACACTCCCAATGAACTTAGACATATAATCATTGATATCTTAGATTATGCTGAGGCTGACCTATCAGGTACCTACCTAGGTCTCCCACTCTCGGTCAAAGAGGTATCTTCAAGTTTTTGGAATGGTAGTGTGGAACGTACACAGAGGAAACTTCTTGGGTGGAAGGGGAAACTACTCAGTAGTGCAGGTCAGCTGCAACTTCTTCGAACATCCTTGCTAAGTATTCCTACTTACTTCATGTCTCTTTTAAAATTCCTACGTATTTTGCTAAAAAGATAGAACATATCCAAAGGAAATTTTTATGGACAGGAGTGGAAGACAAACAGAGAATGTCTTTAGTCAGATGGAAAAAAGTGTGTCTCCCAAAATCTCATGGTGGACTTAATATAAGATCCATTAGGAAAATGAATAAAGCCCTCCTCTCAAAAGTTAGTTGGAATCTGATTCACGTCAACAGTGAGTGGGGGGAAATAATGTATGCCAAATACATGCATAGCATTGATGATTCCAACTTTCTTCAACAGGCAGGATTACCCCAGGGGTCTGTGATATGGAATAAAATGCTAAAAAGTAGAAGTCTTCTCAAACAGGGAATTAGGTGGAAGCTTGGAAATGGCCGGCAGATTAAATTTTGGGAGGATAATTAGTTAATGGACAAGCCTCTTATCTCCCAAGGAAACTATGGAGAAATTATAGGCCTGACTACTCAATTCTTTGGTGATAGGGTTAGTGATTATATGGAAAATAACAATGGGATAAGGAGCTGGAAAAACCTTTTGGATTGCTATGTGCACAGGCCTGAGCTTATCCCAAGAATTTGGGAGATCCAACAATGTGTTCAAGAGATTATAATCCCACTCTTCCCTCGAGAGGATGAACAATATTGGTGGCCGGATAAGAATGGATCGTTCTCTGTCAAATCTGCCTATCATCTGCTTACACCTGAAGCTCAGAATAAGGAGGTATGGAAAAAGTTTTGAAATCATAAACTCATTCCAAAGGTTAACATGTTGTGGTCAACTACTGCCCATAACAAAATCCTTACTCAGGACAACATTCAAAAGAGGGGGTTTACTTTGGTCAATAGATGTTTTCTATGTGGTTCTAGAGAGGAATCAGTTTCACACCTATTCATACACTGTGAGTTTACCCAGGATTTATGAGGCAAAATACTTAACAACTTTGGCATTGAATGGGTTTGCAATTCTGACCTTAAAGAAGTAATTCTCAGCTGGAACTCAACCTTCACACATCCTTGGATTATAGAACTATGGAAGCAAGCTCTACCATGCTTGAGCTAGACTTTATGGAAGGAGCAAAATCATAGAATTTTTAGGGACACTGCTAGAAATGTTGCTTAGGTGTTTAACTCCTTTGCTAGGACCATCTTGGAAAGTGTTACAACAGCTCATATTAGTGTTGCAGAGAAACCCCTATCTAAATTTGAAAGTCAAATTGCTACCAAATGGAAGGTTTTAAACCTTATCCTTGGGCATGATAATTACAAAACTCTTTAGAGACTTCATACTAAATGGATACCACCTAAAACCAATTGGATGAATCTCAATTTTGATGGGGCATCCAAGTTGAGTGGTAAAGAAAGTGGAGGTGGAATAATAAGAAATGAAAAAGGAGGGATGTCTGCTATCTATGCTGGTGGCATGGGTTGCCAGAGCAATAACTATGCTGAAGCTATGGCCTTACTTTGGGGATTAAAGTTAGATATATCCCTAGGAATTAAAACTTTGAATATTCAGGGAGATTCTAAGTTGATCATAGATGCCGTTAATAAAGCATCTAACATTGGTATCCATCTAAAAGACATCATTACGGACATCCAGTTTCTTTTACAAAAGTTTTTCAAAGTTGAGATTACCCACACCTACAGAGAAGGTAACAGGGTCACTGATGCTTGTGCCAACCTTGGTCAGCAATTCTCAAGATGGAGGGTATGGCGACAAGGGGCTCATATACCCCCAAACATTAGAGAGATCATTTAGAAGGAGATGACAGAGCATGAATGATGCACATTGATGACAAAGATAGCTTTCGAAGGTGGTCCATGTGGAGAAGGCCATTGCGGATCATGGAAGCGGTGGGTAATCCAAGGAATGCTGACAATGCAAACAATGAGAATCTTAAGGATATTATTAATTATATATTTATGTAGTTTCATCCTTTTTGACTCTAGTCTTTCTAGTGTTTTGTTTTGCTTTTGACTTTGTTTCTCGGCTGTGTCGTTGGTTCGGTGCTGGCATCTTTTGTTTGCCAGCCTTCTTATCTTTTTTGACTGTATAGGTTCGGCCCCTAGTTTTCTGCCTTAATTAATCAAAAACAACTAAAGAAAATAATATTTTTAATGTGAATGAATAATACAACAACATATCAATAACATATCCGTAACATAATAACCTGAATTCACAAAAGGACATAGTGATGAGTGTCATTTAACTCTTCATTTAATCAATGTTCAATTGATGTATTATCAACCAGGGTTGGTGTCCAAAGCTGTCTATAGTAAGGTGTAGGATGGTAGATCTAGAAGTCTACTTGTGGGGGTTTTTAATGGTCATATTCTAACTTTGACTAATGAAATAAATGTGTCCTAAACTACTTGATTCACTCTTTTACTAAAATGAAAAAGATGTAACTATTTAATCGAATAAATACACTCTTTTGCTTGAAAGTAAAATCACACTCCTATTTATGCCTGAGTGGAAATGGAGATGTTTAACTTAAAAAGGAAATTTGCTTCACATTTTTGTTGTAAAAAAAAAACACACTTTGCTTAGAAAGGAAATGACTTTGGAATAAGGAAATGCCTTTTGAACTGTGAATTTGTTTTGATGTTTTATGAATGAATGCAAACATTAGCAAAATTATGATTAGCTATAACAAAGAGTTAATATAATATAACATAAGTACCGTACACAATTCCTAGTTTCAAGGAGAGTGGGCCTTTGCTCCTCTCAGACTCAGGAACAAAGATTAATCAATACTGAAAACTGAAGTGATAATTCATAAAATTGAAATGATTACAATCTATCTAAAACCTGTAATATGCTTGTATGTATCTTTCATCTATTATTTTTTTAATAACAAAAGTCTTACATTTTATACTAATATAATAAAATCAAAATAGGATGCAAAGAGATAGGATTCCTTGGTCGATCCACTCATCCAAAAATAGGAGATTAAATTTCTAAGAGATCCAATTATTCTAATGAAATATATATACTATCCTAAAATAGTCCTAAGATCCAAATATATACAACTTTATCAAAAGAAAATCTTACAAAATAACAGGTGAGTAATTTCTTCATTTGACTTCAGTTAGAATTATTCTCTCTCATCTTATCTAGCGCCAGCTTCCCCATTTGTAGCTTTATCTTTACAGAATCCACATAATTGACCCTACAGAGTATGTAGGAATAAGCCTATAGATTCCATAGAAACAAGCCTATGGATTCTATAGAAATAAGCCTACAGAGTCCGTAGAAACAAGCTTGCAGAGTCCATAAAAACAAGTCATCTATGTGAGTTCATAGTTTTGTTGGATAGAGATCAAAATTGAACTTTCACTAAACATCACCTATGTCTTCTTCCTGAGCATTATTCACAAAAAAAATACTAAAACATGTTATGTATTAGACATTAATGACAAAGTAAAGGTTTAGTATTTGGTTCAATATAAACAAAACAAATATCTACTTTCCATGTAATAGCTATCTAACAATCTATGATTTGCATAAGATAATATCCTTAGAGAGATGAATTGAGGGAAATAACATGTTAATAATTATCCATATTCTGAGCTCATCATCTCCCCCAGGCTTTACCTTTTACAAGTCCCATTGCAAACATTCATTGGAGTTCGTAGCTCTAGCATCTAATTTCCACACTCTGATTCAAATCATAGTCATCAAATTCATCTGTTATATGTTTATCTAAATTTATTATAAACCCTTGATGTTCTTGAATCATTTGTTTCCATATATTGAATTGCTCCTCTGATTGTGGAGCCCAACTCTGCCATCTTGGAATAGGTATGATCAACAAATGGGGTCTATATCTCATGCCAATCCATTTCTTTTCTCCCCTAGAGTTTATTACCTCTATTAAGATTTCCAAAATTGAGGTAGCTCTCCTCATATTCCATCTTAAGTTATTTGAAGACATGACCTCTCATCTTCTAAGAGACACTAAAAGTTGGTCCCACCTTTTCACACTTGCAGTCACCACTGAATCAAAACTCTATCTTGAAAACAAGTCAAAAAAAATAGCACAATCATATAAATCTTGTAAATAATGAGTTTTAACTTCATCACTTAAACAAGCATAGTTAAAATTTTGTCTGATCAATCTAGGGATAGGAAAGGCTGGTCTGATACACAATCATATAGTCTTAGCATGATTTGTATACTCCTCAAATATGTTTTTCCATGCTAGTTGATTTTTGAATGTAGAATGCAATGCCCTCATTTTAAATTCTCCTACATGAAATTTTATTAAGAAATTATTGTGCTCATGGTCTCCTATGATCAAATCATGCAAATAAAATTCACAAAGCAAATCCTGCTAATCAGATTTAGCACTATAGAAAATTTCTAGAAATGTTGTTGGCTGTAAAATCTTGTAAGGAAGATGATAAGAGATCCTCAGAAGATGCCATCTATAAAATTGTTCAAATAAAAATAAACTATATGCAGGAGAAGGATCCCTACATGCCAAAAGAGATTCCCTTAATTTGCATGCATCCTAAAAAATTTCTTCTAAATTTTGGACCTTAGCTTCTAATTCTTTCTTTTCATTTTCTAATATTTTGTTTGAAGAAGTTGTAACTTTGTTTTTATATTTAAGTATGGAATATTATTCTTCAATTTGATTTAGCATTTGCAAGGTAGGAATACTTGGACAACTTGTTTGACAGCTTCGGTCAACAAATACCTTAAAAGGAGAAGGTGCAACATTAGAAGGTGCTTTGGAAGAGTTTACCAAACTCTGTAATCTCCTATTCTCCTTCTTCAGATTTTATACATATATCCAAAGGTCTATTTATTCACTTTCATATTTCTTTATTGTTTCTTTTAATCTGTGAACTTCTATTGCATGATTGGTAGATGTTGTGTCTAATTTTTACACCAATAATGAGTTAAGATGATCCTTATTCTGTAATTGACTGATCAAGTCAGCAATGTCAGTTGTTTATTATTTCTCTAGAGCTTGAGTTTGAGAAACTTTCAAGGTTAACTGCATAACATGATCATTTAGATTAGATGACTTTTATTTCTCATTTTTGCATACAATTTTTTCTTTATTCATTACAGTTTCAACTAAAACATATGGTTATCCCACCATACTTGATTCCTCTACTATGAGTGGCTCTTCTCTTGGAATTGGCTCCTATATTATGATTAGAGAGTTCCTTTTGAAATGAGTTTCTTCAACATCTACAGTTTCAAAGATACTTTGATGTATGGAAGAATGAGATACCTTTTTAAGACTATCCAGAATGTTTGTAGCCTCTTATTCATCTTCATATGTCATAATTAATTTTCTCCTTTTTTTGGTCACTTTCTGAGCTAAACTCAATTATCTTTCCTTTTCAACCATCAAACCCTCAGTCTTCTCAAGTTCTGTAGCAACCTTTCATTTTAATTTTGTTCCTCCTGACAAGGGAATTAGTTGCACTACAGATTCTAGAGGTTCTTGTGGGAACCTTGAAACTACAGGGATTTGAGACCTTGTGATTCTTCTTGAAGAAGAAGAAAAAGGGATTTTTGTTGATACTACAGTCTATGATTTCTTCTTTGGAGTTGTTTTCTCAACTGATGTAGTCGATGAAGATGAATGTTCCTGTGGTAAATTTGAGGTTTCTTGTGCAGGCAAATTTGAAATACTATTCTAAAATTCCTCCCATACCTCTTATCCTTGCTGAAGGAAGTGATGTTAGATAATTGGGTGAATAAGGCCATGGTGCCTAAGAGTAGTATTAGGAGTTGTAGTCATAATTTGAAGGGCACCATATAATAAGGATGGGAGGTTAATCTTGTAATGAGGGTTTTGCCTCCCATACTTAAGGTGTATTAATATATTCATGGCATCTCCTCCTAAAAGACTATTTTTCCCCTCACAAATGATATACTTAAGTACCCACTTGACTACAGATTTCCAAGGTTCAGGTAGTGAATTTCTATGAATCCTTTTTGATTTTCCCCTGGAATATATTAGACACAAAGTCTCAGTCTACTCATTACCATTAAAATGAATAATTAAATCACTAAATGGAATTCTATCTATCACTCTCATTCTTTCATCTGAAACTTGTATGATTTGACTTATAATTTGAGTTGAAACATGAATAACAATGCCTTTGACAACTAAAAATTTAGGGGTGAGATTAGTGATAAATTCTCTTACCACTATTTCATGGAAACCCTAAAACTTTTCAATGAAAGGTATCCAACCATTTGCTCTAAATACTACCATAAAAGCTTTGTCTTTGTGAAACTTTGTTGTATTCTTCGACTCTGATCTCATTTTTTGTCCCATTTCTACTTGGATTTACAAATAACTCTATTTCTTTAACTCAAATTAGGTTTTAGACCAGCTTTTGTTAAAATTTGTAGGCAATAATCACTGAGGGTCTATAAAATTGAAATGTTTCATGTGGAACTCCATAGTTTCATGAGTTCATAGTTTGATATGATTACTTTATACAGTTCAATGATGCATGTTTCTATAGAGTGTGCCAACCATTTTGTCAATTTTTTATAAATGGGATGAAACGATGACGTGACACTTTGACGGTGACAGTAATTTATCATTTCATTTAGAATCCCTTTATGATGTATCATCATTATAATTATTAATGACGCAATTTATTATACCAAAGCTGCACACTTATCCATACACCTTTGGTGGCTATTTTGCATGTTTATCCATTATGGTATGTGTCATGTCATTCCATTTTGAAAGGCTCAAGTTTGGGTCATCTCTGTAGAATAAATATTAATTAAATCAAAGATAATTAGTTAACTAAACATAAATAAATAGAATATATGTCTCACTTACTTTTGACCTTAGATTTATCTTTTGCTCACCATTTGTCTTGCATAAATAAGTTTTCATGGATTAGTCAATAGGTGTTGAAAGAACAACTTTTATTACATGGAGAAGACCAATCATAGTGAAATGATGAGATTTTTTTTGTTGGATCATCAAGGAGCAGGTTCTTTGGAATAAATAGAGTCTTCTAGAACAACTACTTGATTTAAATTAGTTTCCATAGAAGAAGCATATTCCTCCAAAAAGGCTACTTGATATTTTACCTTTTGAATAAATTCTTTTTTATTGAGAGGTTTCTGATAAAGCTTCAATCTATGTCCATTGACTAACAGAGCTCTTTTGTTGTCATCAATAGGTATTAGCTTAACAAAACTATTATCAAATACCTCCTCAATCTGATAAGGTCCCAACCACCTCATTTATAGTTTTCCTTTAAACTGTTGAAATTTGGAATCAAATAATAGTGTCCAATCTCCTTTTTGAAACTTCTATTGCTTGATCTATGAATCATGCCAAACTTTTCTTTGATGTTGTACCAATTCAGTTCTTTGTAGTGCTTCCATCCTCATCTTATCAAGTTAATTAAGCTATAAGAGTCTTACTTTCTATATTTCTTCTAATTCAATCCCTACTTCTACAATGATTTTCAAAAAATTTAATTTAAATTCAATAGAGAATAAGGGCTTCTTACCATAAACCAATCCATAAGGTGAAAATTTAGTTGTTGTTTTCCAAGTAGTATTATAGGCCCAAACAGCTTCTAGTACCTTATCTGCCCAATCCTTTCTACTGTAATTAATAACCTTGGTTAAAATGGTTTCTAGTTCTCTGTTGGTGACTTCAACTTTCCCATTAGCCTGTAGATGGTATTTTTCTATGTTGACTTTGATATACTTGCATAAAGTGCTTTATCATGTTTGACATGAAATGTGGTCCTTGATATGAGACTATCTCCCTTGGAGCACCTAATATTTTCATGATTTTTGAAATATAAGAAATCAAATACCATCTCTTCTCTTGCATGAGTTAATACTTCCACTTTTGCCCACTTGGTCACATAGTCTATACATACTAAGAGATATTTTTCTCCTTTGGAAGGAGGATCCACAGGACATATAAAATCAATTCTCCATTTTTTAAATGGTTCTAAAACTAATTGTAGATGAGGGTGCAGAGGCATCTCTGTTGAAAGAGTAGGTTGGCCAATTCTCTAACAAGCATCACAGTGTCTGACATATCTTTTTACTTGCTGATGAAGGTGAGGCCAATAGTATCCTACTCCTAGGATTTTGTGTATGGTTCTTGGAGCTAAGTAATGACCTCCTCCTATTTCATCATGACAAGCTCTGATGATATCATAAGATTCAATATTTGTCACATACCTATGAAACACATGGTCAGGTCCAAGTTTGAATAGCATTCCGTTAATCCATTTAAAATAAGAACTTTATTTGATTAAATGTTTCTTTTCTTTTTGTAAAAATTGTAGAGAAAATTTCCCTGTGGTGAGATAATTGACTATATCAGCAAGCCATAGAGATTTTGATGAAATAACAAATAGTTATTCATCTAGAAAGTCATCTTTCACTGGTTCTTTCTCACTTGTAGTATTCATTCTTAACAAGAAATCAACAACCACATTAGACTTCTTTAGTTTATCTATAATAATAACATCAAATTCTTGTAAGAGCAACAATTATCTAATAATCCTACCTCCCATAATTGGTTTATTGGTAAGATATCTAATATTTTAATGGTCTATATAGACAAATACCTTATAGCATATTATGTAGTGTCTAAATTTGTTAATTGCATAGACTATAGCTAGGAATTTTCTCTCAGATACAATGTAGTTTCTTTTAGTAGGTGTCATGTTTTTTCTAATATAATATATAGCATACATGTTATCCTCTTCATCCTTTTGTCCAAGGATTTCTCCTATTACTGTATTGGAAGCATCTATGTATATATGGAATGGTTGAGTCCAATCTGGTCCTTTTAATATTGGAGAAGTAACGAGTTTAGCTTTGATGGTCTCAAAGGCATTTTGCAAATTATCACTCCATTCAAGTGTATTGTATTTTGTAAGCAAGGTAAATATAGGGGCATCTATTTGGTTAAAATTATCTATGAAGCATCTATAATAATCAACATGTCCCAGAAAACTCTTAATTTTAATTGGTATTTGTAGGATGGGTAAGTTAGAGATTATTTCAACCTTCTTTGGATCTACTTAAATCCCTTTTGCATAAATTTGGTGTCCCAACACTATTCCTTCATCCATCATCAATAAACATTTCTCATGGCTCAAAGATAATTGATGTTCTTCACATCTGATCAATATTTTTTCCATGTTGGTAAAAACCTCTTCATAAGTTCCACCATGAATGGTGAAATCATCCATATATAATTCAGCACAATCATTTGTAAGGTCAGAGAATATTTCTAGAACTACTCTTTAGAAGGTTGATGAAGCATTACAAAGTCCAAATGGGAGTACTCGATAAGCAAAACTTCCCTAGGGGTAGGTAAATATGGTTTTATCTTGATCTTCAGCTACCACCTTTATCTAGTTATATCTACTAAACCCATTTAGGAAAGAAAAATATCTTTTTCTTGTCAAGTTGTCAAGAACTTGATCAATGAAAGGTAGAGCAAAATAATCTCTTAGTGTTGCTTTGTTCATTTCTCTATAATATATACATACCCTTAATTTTCCATTTTTCTTGAGCATAATTACTAGGGGTGAAACCCACTAGTTATCTAAGATGGGGTAAATAAACCCAACTTCTAGCAACTTTTAGATCTCTGTTTTGACTATCTCCTTTAATGCTAGGTTTATTCTTCTTTATGGTTGTCTGATCGGTTTGACAGATTCTATGTAAATGTGATGAGTGCATATGTTGGGGTGAATTCCCTTCATGTTGGTATAATCCCAAATAAAAGCTTTGGTATGTCTTTTCAATACTTTAAATAGTTGAACTTCTTCTTCATTTGTTAACCAACTATTGATGTTTAAAATCTTTTCAGGTAATACCATGATTGGTTTTGTGCTTGGGTAGTTGGATTCTACTTGCTTGAATTCACTAATAAATGATTTTAGAGGAAATGGATGAAGAAGAAGCTTATAAAACATGGATACATTATCAAAAAACTCTACTCTAGGAGGAATCAGTCTTGCTAAAGAATAATGGAATGCACCTAAGAAATGAGTTTGTTGTTGTTCTGCCAATTTTCACACACTTTCCTGAATCAATCCATGATCATATGGTGAAGAAACAATAGAATAAGTAGAAGTGGTAGTTTCATAATATTCTATCTAACCCAAGAATCCTAAACTGAGGCAGTTCATAGTTTTTGGACTGGTAGAGTTTGTAGATTCTAGACTAGCAGAGTCTGTAGCTTTTGGACTTGCAAAGTCCATAGCTTTCGGATTGGAAAAGTTTGTAGATTCTAGGTATATGTCTCCATTCAATTCTTGTAAGTGTTTTTTAACTGTGATCATATCTAAGGAAGAAATGTTATTTGATGTGTTGTCTGCTTCATCCACCCAAAGTTTTTGTATGTGATTTGTTGATGGTTTTGTAGGAGGATACAAAGAGATGCATTTAGATTTTAACCCATTAGAAATGGTTATGTCTCCTGACCTACAATCAATTAATACTTCTATAGTAGACAACCATGGTCCACCTAAGATTATGGGATATCCTAGATTCTTTGTTTTAAGTTGCAAGACCATGAAATCTACTAGAAATTCCCAAGACTCTATTAGTACTTCAACATTTTCTATAATCCCTTTTGGTTTAGTTACATATTAGTTTGCCATTTAAAGAATAGTATTTTTGGGTTGCATTCTCATAAGAGATAATGTATGGAGAGTATCAGTTGTCATAACATTAATTGCTGCTCCCAAATCTACTAAGATGTTAGGAATTTCTTTACCTCCGATTGTGACTGTGATCACTGGGCTTCCTAGATCTGTATATTTTAGAACTAATAGTTTTCGTACTAATAAATTAGCAATTTTTTCATCAACATGAATGGTTCCTAGATATTTTTCTTTCCTCTCAGGTGTCTTGATACAAAGGTTTGTGATGATTTTGTTTAATTTCAGCATATCCCTAATAGCTTGTAGTAGGGGTACCTCAATATTGATCTTTTGCAACTCATGGACTACGTTTGATTCTGGTTTAATATCGATTTCTCTTAATCTTTCAGGAAAGGAAACTACTAGTGTAATAGTGTTTTCTTTGTTTGCTTGAGGGCTCATTTTGATTTCAACTTCTCTAGTGTTTAATTGAGATGATTCTATTTTTTATTTTTTATCAGGTATCTTAGAAGTGAGAACTGGAAGTTTTTGTATAGTTTTCCCTAATCTTAAATGTATGTTCAAATAATCAATATCTCTAACATTTATTGTCTCTTCCTATTCATTAACATAAACAGGTGTTAGTTGTTTATTTTTTAGATTTGCTATTGGTTGTGCAGGCATTGAGGGTTGATTGATTTGTCCTTATTGCTAAATAACTGGGGGTGACATTATAGTTTATTATTGAAGTGCTCTTCTTGATTGGGTGAATTATTGCTATGCGTTCAACTGCAAATTCCATTGTTGATATTTTTGTGGGATCCATTGCTATTATAATACCCATTGTTGTTGTGGCTGTGGCTATGGCACCATCCATGGGGGTGTTGGCATCCAATCTTATCCTGCCCATAGATTTTGGATTGATGGAATTTGGGGTTGATTCCAAAAAGGTGAAGGAACTAAAACATTCCATGGTGCCATCCATGGATTAACTAGGTTTCTTGTATTAAACTATCCTTGAACCTAGTTTTGTGGGGAAATTTTTTGTCTCTAGATATAATTTACTTCTTCAGTGGACTGGACTTGTGTTTTCATTTGATTTTTTAAAATAGGCAAAAGGGTGCGATGTTTAGTATCATGATTTGTTGCATCATAGATCCCACATGATGAAACATTGGTTTTATCTAGGGGCATTCTCTAAGGGCATATTTCTGTCCACAGTTAAGACAATAGATTGCTAAGGGTTATATTGCATTTGCCTTAGCTTGAAGGCCATCTAAAGTACTATTTAGTGTAACTAGAATATCCATCTTTAGATTAGCAAATTCTTCCATTAGCTTACCCACTTCATTAGATTTCCCAAACCTTCCTCTCATAATTCTGGATTTTATTTGAGAGTAGTTGGTATAAATCTCAAAAATCTGATCGAAAGCCAACTTATTTATATCTCCACCTCCCATCAGATTTTAGGCATCTCTAGTATCTTCATCCAACCCTTTTAAGAAAATCACTTTCTAAACTTCTTCAGTGAGTGGATAATTGCTTCTTTTATGAGCGAACATGAATCTATCCAAATAATCCCCTAAAGATTCATCCTCATTCTATTTGATTTTGAAAAAATCCACTTTTCTTTCTTGCACTCGACAATAATCTTGATACTTAAGAATTTTGTCTCCATGTCATCCCATGTTCTAATAGAATCACCAAGTAAACCCATGAGCCATATCATAGTTGCATCTTTAAGTGTAGAGGGAAATAGTTTTAATTTTTGGCTATCTATTTTGTAATCATATATTTGACATAGCACCTTAAACTTAAATAAGAATTGATTAGGATCTTCTATAGATTTTCCCCAAAAATTTGGTAGATTAGCTGGTGAAATATTTTTCATGGGGGTTTGATCATTAGGATCTACAACAATAGGAAATGAAAAAGTCCTTCCTGGTTGTGCAAGTTATTAATTTTGTGGATTTTATTGGAAAGCCATATTTTCTTCTTCTGATGATGTTTCAAAGATGGGATATCTTCCCACTAAATATTTGTGTTACCAGTTATGGGTTATTCAAAGTTCTCAAAATTTTCTTCAGCTGTAGATTTTTGAAATGCTTCTTCTAAGTCCTTGGAAATTTCTAAATAATGTCTTCCTACAAGAGATTGATCCTAATGAATTTGTCCTATGGGACTTGCTTGTGGCAATGGCCTGGTTTCTATCCAAGTTTCTGATGATTCTTGTAGATAGGTTTCACTCATAACTTATGATTCACTACTCAAAGATGTTGAAGGAGTTTCAACTTATGTTCTTGGTGGGAATTTTGGGATGAATCATCCTTTAGATTCTCTATAACGGTACATCAATTTACTGAATTTTTATAGTTTTTATAAATTTTTCTATTTTTCACTCTAGACCAATAACTATTACCTTACTAACACCTTGTTCCCCAACAATGGCACCAAAAATGATGAGTATCATTTAAATCTTCATTTAATTAATGTTCAATTGATGTCGTATCAACCAAGTCTAGTGTCCAAAACTGTCTGCAGTAAGGTGTAGGATGGTAGATCTAGAAATCTGCTTGTGGGGGTGTTTGATGGTCCTATTCTAACTTTGAATATTGAAAGAAATGTGTCCTAAACTACTTGATTCACTCTTTTACTGAAAAGGAAAATATGTAACTATTTAATCAAATAAATCCACTGTTTTGCTTGAAAGTAAAATCACACTCCTATTTATGCTTGCATAGAAACGGAGATGTTTAAATTAAAAAGAAAATTTGCTTCACACATTTTTTGTAAAAGAAAACACACTTTACTTATAAAAAAAATGACTTTGGAATAAGGAAATGCCTTTTGAACTATGAATTTTTTTTATGTTTTATGAATGAATGCAAACATTAGCAAAATTTTGATTAGTTATAACAAAGAGTTAATATAACATAACATAAGTACCATACATAATTCCTAGTTTCAAGGAGAGTGGGCCCTAGCTCCTCTTGAACTCAGGAACAAAGAGTAATCAATGCTAAAATCTGAGGTGATAATTCATAAAATTGAAATGATTACAATCTATCTAAAACTTGTAATATACTTGTACGTATCTTTCATCTATTATTTTTTAATAACAAAAGTCTTACATTTTATACTAATATAATCAACTCAAAATAGGATGCAAAGAGATAAAATTCCTTGGTCGATCCACTCATCCAAAAATAAGAGATTAGATTTCTAAGAGATCCAATTATTTTGATGAAATAGATATACTAACCTAAAATAGTCCTAAGATCCAAATATATACAACTTTATCAAAATCAAATCCTAAAAAATAGAAGGCGAGTATTTTCCTCATTTGACTCCAGTTGGAATGATTCTCTCTCATCTTATCTAGCCTCCAGCTTCCCCATTTGTAGCTTTATCTTTACAAAATCTATGGAATTGACCCTATAGAGTCAGTAGGAATGAGCCTGAAGAGTCCATAGAAACAAGCCTATGGAGTCTGTAGAAACAAGCCTGCAGAGTCCATAGAAACAAGCCTCCAGAGTCCGTAGAAACAAGTTGTCTGTGTGAGTTCATAGTTCTGCTGGATGGAGATCAAAATTGAACTTTCACTATACATCACTTGTGTCTTCTTCCTGAGCATTCTTCACAATAAAAATCACTAAAACATGCTATGTATTAGACATTAATGACAAAGTAAAGGTTTAATCTTTGGTTCAATATAAACAAGACAAATATCTACTTTCCATGTAATAGCTATATAACAATCTATGATTTACATAAGATAATATCCTTAGAGAGATGAATTGAGGGAAATAACATGTCAATAATGAGCCATATTCTGAGCTCATCACATAGTTCAATAAATCTAACTCAATATTTACTGGTATGTGAATTATAATCTTAAATTTGATACAAATACAATAACATTTGATCATATGTGAATGAAAAACTTTGGGACTTCCATCCACATACTAACATATATTCACTAGCACATGTTTAGTTTGCAAGTGGTTCAAGTTAGGTAGCATTTCATCTCTCTAACATGACAAAGCTATAATCTTTGTTAAATAATTCATTCTACATAAAAGGTCATTATGTTCTATCATTGATCATCTCACATTTACTGTGAGTGAGTAACATTTTTAACATGGCACACTGAACATGATTAACACGACAACCTTAAATGCAAGGAAATACAAATGCATCATAGATATAAATAATATAACACCATGACTTTAGATATAAAATCATGACGGGGTGCTTAAGGGCACAAATTTTTAAGCTAATGTAAAAAAATGTTCACTTGTATATTATTATTAAAAACATGTCAACATTGTGGGTAATGTTTCATCCCTCCAACATGGTTACACTACAATATTTGTGAAATGATGCATTTTGAAGAAGAGGCAATTGGGTTCGATGATTGTCAGGGGAGAGTGCCCTGAACAAGGCATTCTAAATAAGTTATGATAGATTGTCGTTATACCTCTCATTTAACCTATAAATGGATTGGTGTCATTTTATACCAAAACTAATGTCCAAATCTATATTCAATAAGACTATTGGATATTTGAGTTTTACAATTCATTGTTTGGGGGTTTTACTCTACGGTGATAACTAAATCCTAAGGATAACAAATAAGACTCTAACTCTATATTGTAGAAAAGTAAATCTATAGAAAGTTATACTAACCAAAGATCTCTTATGACATTCCTTGTTAAATTATTCCTTAGTTCACATCATCAACATCCATAATTTAAACATCTGGCATAAGACATCATGATGTCCTCACTCAACTTGCCCAGCTAGGTAGGACAGTGTGATATTTCAAACTATTAGAATGTTGTCTATTGTCACTTAAATTTCTCTTGATAAATTTTCAATATGGAGATAATTTAACAAAATTTACTTCTTATGAAATTGAAAGGCACATTCTTGCATACAAAAAACTCACTTGCATTAAATTGAAACAACCTTCTACATTAAATGGAAACACACTTGCATTAAAATGAAATTCACACTTTGATTTGAAAGGAAATCACACTTGCATTCAAAAAGAAATCACAATTGCATTGAAAAGGAATTTTCACTTTGTATTAAATAAATTATACCTAAATTTAAGAAATAATTTTAATCTAGAAACTAAAATTACCAATTTATCCTAATCCTCAGAGAAAAGTGGAACCTTGCTCCTTCCTCAGAACATGAACAACTTTACTCAGTAATGAAAATATATGTTGTAATTTATTTCATTATCAAAAAAACATATATAGACATGAAATTATGTTGGAATGCTTCTAATTTTTTATAACTTTTTATTTATTCATCGATTCATTAACTAACTATCTGGAATGAGGAGACATGTATTTGAAGCACATCTCAACAACTATTCATAGAATACAAAATATGGCAATCTAAATGACCAAATCTACTTATTTAAAATATGAAAGATCTAGGAATTAGATCTCATGCTTATAGGGAGGATTTGAACTGACTCATAACTAACATAAATCTGAAAATATTATATCTGGTTTTACAAAAAAGAAGTACAAAAATACTTGGATCATTTTAGGCCATTACTATGGATAGTAAAGTCTAAAATAAGATATCTAAATATAGAGAGTCAATATATATACAATGTATATCTTTGGAGTTATTATTTTGATCTGTAGGATCCAGCTAGACATCTTCAAATCATGCTTGGGCATCTTTAGAGCACTTTATACATGTCTTCGAAATGCATTTAGAGCATCTTCAGAGTATCTTTAGAGTATTTTGGAGCTGTAGATCTTCATACTCTTTGTATTGTTCATCAAATCTTCAAAATTGTCACCAAAAAGGTTGTTAAAAATGTTTAATGTCTTCTCAAAATGAGCCTACCATAAGGATGTATTTTTGTACACAAAATTGTGCTCATTTCATCCAAGTTTGATATAGAAACAAGATAAAGAATTAGCAATGTATCACATACAAAAAAATGATAATTGTACTCATTTATTACTTAGATAAGACCTTAACCATTGAATGCAATAAAATATATAATCAAAAGGCAATACTTATGGACAACTTCTATTAGATATAATGAGGTATATGGAATGCTCATAATTTATCCCCTACACTTTACTTTTTAAAAATTCTCTTGTAAACTAGTGGAAGAACTAATTATTCAATCCAAAATTTCAAATTCCAACTGCTGACTAAAATCATATATCTTAAATGGGTGCCCCCAATCATGATGACCTTTAGGCAAGAATCCATAATCCCTTACCATTGTATGCAGCCATGCCTAAAATTTAATTTATGCTTTGACCTCTAGGCAAGAATTCATAATCCCTTAGCATTATATGAATCCATGCCTCAAATTTAATTTCTATTTGATTGTGCTAACTTTTATAAGGGGACATAGGACATATAAGAATGGGAGGTATAAATCTCATTCCAATCCACACATCTAATCCTCCTTTATCCAAGAGTTGAGTGATAATTTGTGCAATTGCCCAAGCTCTCTAAAGACTCCACTTGATGGAGGTGGGACTCATAAATTCCCTACATTTTAAAGTAATAGGCAAAGTTTCCCAAATGACTATGCTTACAATAATGGAATTGGTGGAATGTGTATGTAATCAAAAATGTATCATGTCTATAAATCATTCCTAACTCAGAGAAGATAGATCGTACTTATACTTATCATTGGGGATACATTAAATAATGGAGAACATGACCAATATGGGGATCCATTAGACCCAATTAGGGGATATTTTAACACAATAAACCATGCTAGGGAGGGTTACAAAGCCTCTGGTTAAGCACAATCATGCAATAACACTAACTAATCCCTAAGTTTTATATTCACTAAACTAATAACAAGTAAAGTCTAATCTAGTGCTCACCAAAGTTCATGGCACAAAGTGGGGTTAGTAAAAAAAAAAATTAAACATGCATAGAAGATATAGAGTCACTTCAATGCATATAGAATCTTAATTCATGGAAGATAATTATAAATGCATATGTATCTACTCTTATAAAGGAGGAACAAAGTTAAGAATACTTACCTTTGAAGATGAATCCACTGAGCTTCAATCTCTACTTTGGCCAAGGTGATTTATAAGAGGATTTTGTGGCATGTAAGGATGACAAATTTAAATCAGATCTAGGCTACATAACCTATCAATGCATCCAAAAGACTTCTCCACGAGACAAGATCTGTATCTTTAAAGAAAGTAGAAAACCCTAAGCTTGCTTTTTAAGTAGAATGGTGGATAAGTAGATGTGCAATAGATCTTATTCTTCTCTTCTCTAAATAATGGTGAAATAATCTTGTATATATAGAAGGATTGAACCCTAATCCCTTTCAAAAAAATTAGCTAACAGGGTCAACCCAATCGAACTGGTACAATTATGGACAAAAGTTTACTAGGTCAATGGTTAGGTCACACAAGAGATGACCTAGACCCTAAATGAATTTTACCTAAAATAGTACAGGGTCAACCTAGTTGACCTAATAGAATGAATAGTCAAAAGGGGCTTAAGGTTAGGAAAAGGGGGGAAAGGCATAAAATGACTGAGGAGTGTGCAAGAAAGAAGAACAAACTTAGGGATATGGTTTTTAGGAGACAAGTGTGTAGATAACAAGTGGTAAAAGGGACAACAATCCTATGAAGTACTAATGGTATGCCCACCCCTTTCTCGGTGTACCCCTTAGGGCTTGCTCTCAATGATATTTAGACTCAATAGGTTCCTGCAAGATAGAAAGCATTAGTAATTGATAAAAGTTTAAAAATATTATGTGTATAAATATGCCCCACTCAAATCTCATCACATGTCACATGAGTGCAACACGAGATGGTGCTTTGAGAATAGAACATGATAACACATAACACTAATGCTAAATATGATGCAGTAAGGAGAAAATAAGATAAATGAAAGGACATAATTGAAAAACACATATCTTTACTTACCTTAGTGTTGTATATAAAGAAGTAGACTGGAAGAGATGTGAAGGTGTCCAAATGTGAAGAACATTAGGAAAACCTATAGATATTAATGCAAAAAGAATATAAAAAACTTTAGAATATAGGCATATGGTAGTGGGAAATATTCTCTATGATGTCACCATTATAGATCTTTTTACAATTCAAAAAATGGTTTAGTAAAAACAAAGATATGGAAAAAACAAGGAATCTAATGGTAACTATTTGAAAGGTAAAGAATTATGAAAAGTAAGTTTAAATAAGGTGAAAGGAAAGTCATTTGATTATTGTTTGAATTGTTTTGAGAGAAAATTAGAGCTTAGAGAGACCAAATGAAAGACAATAGAGCTAAGATGGTCAGGAGGCACCAATCAAGATGAGAGGGATGCCCAATAGCTGCAATGGGTACAACATAGGTAGGATATTGAGAATTTCAATTTTTTTTTGAAAATTTTATTAAAATTAAGTGTTTTATAGAAATTTTCAAATTAGAACAATTATAGAGACCAAAATGAACCTTAGATAGTTACTAGGAGTACTAAAGGCCAAAAGGGGAAATGGGTTTGAAGGGAATCAAAGTAATAACTGGTGATGGCATTTATTATAAGTAGGGAAAGGGTCAGTAGTTAGAATCAAGTAGGTTGACCCAATCGACCTAGTAGGTTGAAAATTTTGAAATCCATACTGCCAACTTAGTAGGTGTGTGCCGACATTGTTTTGCATGCTACTGACTTAGTACCTCACTATCGACTTAATAGAGTAATCCACTCTATCAATTTAGTATGAAGGAGGGAAAAAGTAAAGGGTCAACTTAGTTTATTAAGTCAACTTGGTCAAAATGAGAAAAAATTGGTCAACCTAGTGTTTGACTAGGTGACCAAAATAGTATGAAAATACGTGAAATAGGCCAAAAGAGTGTTAGAAAGGCCCAAAATGCCTGACTAAGTACTAAAATGGCCAAGTAAGCTAAAAATAGGTCAAATTGGTCAAAAATAGATAGATCAAGGCAAATTAGGCTTGGTTTTTTTTTAAATTTTAAAAGAATGTATTTTGATTATAAGTGACATGGAAATCTAATACATCTTTTATTGTTTGAGTGTTGCATGGGCATCTAAGATTTTGGAGATTGGTGGATGCAACATGCATCTTATACCTTTTGGAATGATTGATAGTTGAGGACCGATATAGGTTGGTTATACTAAGTCTAGGAGGCATTATTGATATGTGTCAAGTCTTGTTGACATCTGATCTGATAGTCATGTTCTTGAGAGCTTAGGAATGATTGACTAACACATTTAGATGGGAGGTAGATGGGAATACCATAGAGGTGGGTATCACCTTAGAATCTATTCATGTGATTTTTGGACTACTGATAGGAGGTACACTCATGATTATTAGCTTAATAGATAGATAGGAGGATAGGTGAGCCTTAGTCATGTGGATGATGGGCTTAGATAGGATGTACCTTGGGTTGAGAGTTAGCCTCTTTGATTTATATACATATCTAATTCTAGATATTTGGAAGGTAATAATAGGAATTATGATAGTACAACTATTATGTCACAAGTCAGATGGCAATGTACCACTGTACATGATAGCCTTATACCGATCCATTTTGGAGCATAGGGCATTATATGATTTAGGTTCTATCATCTAAGTCCAACTTATACATGACATGTATGAGATGTTGTCTAAAGGGAAGACAACCATGGGCTGATTATTTTGCTAAGTTCTTAGATATATGAAAGGTTTTTGATGTATCGACCAACTAGGTTACCCCATGTGGTCGATGATTGATTACCTCAAGTGCAGAGGTGGAAATAGGATCAAGTAGTATGGGTTGTGCCCCATGTGCTAACATTATATATAATCACATGGTTAGACATCATGTGGTAGTCGTATGGGCATATCTCTATAATATGGACAATTTGGAGGATAGTGGCACTAGCATTAGCATGGACACAAATTACAGGCCACTATACTTGGTGCATAGAGCTACATCTAGTAGCATGCATACTAGGACATATGGGACTCCCTCACCTAGTAGCTCTGATAATGGTGACCACATTTTGGGATAGAAATGTGAGAGATATGAGGGGGAGAGGAAGATTGGAACTACCATTTTCTAGGCCAGAGATTAGATCTTGGTGTGAGAGATTGTGGACAAATCAAGCATGATAGGAAACTAAAAGAGAGGAGATAGATGCAGATTCAAGAGTCCCAAAGGTAAAAAAACCATTACCATAGTAGGAGGAGAGATTACCACCTTAGGTGCACCATCGATGGAGACATTGGTAACAAGAGAGAGTATAGAGGGTGGTTATCCTAGATGACCCATCAGGTGCCCCAAGATAGAATTGGGTGATAGAGGTACCACTTAGGCATAACTTGAGATGGGAATGGGTAGTGATTCTATGATTTGTATTAGGTTGATGACCTATAGATGAGGTACTCAGAAGATGAGCTGATGGAGAGACTGTGCTCAGTGAAAACATAGATGGGGAGATGATAGTAGGTGACACTTAGATAAGTAATAATAGATGGTTTGAGAACTGCTTAAGTTATTTAAAATAGAATATAGATAGATAGATTTTGAGATATATCTATGATATATTATCTATTTGGTTTGAATTTTATAGATACTATGAAGGAGGAGACTATATGGGGATCTTGGGTGATTAGAGCACTCCATGAGATATTTGATGAGGTGTTGATGCCATATGACCCTATGACACTAAAGGAGATTGTGATAGTATCTACACAAAGGAGCTGGTTTAGATTAGTAGGAGAGGCTATAAGGAAAGTATGGGTGTATAAGGAGGATTCATAACCACCAATAGGGGTGGGAGTAGGAGAAGCACAAGCATGGTAGGCTTTAGCTTAGGAGAGAGCTACACATATGGCTACCATAACCCAACTAGCATAGGTACAAGCCCAGGTGGCCAACCTATAGGGATAGGTGACAGGTCTAAGGTCTCAGATAGCCTCTTTACAATGTACTATTCTGAGGACATTGTTTAAGGCATCTATGGGCAATGTGGCTATGCCATAAGATAAATAGGATAGAGCTCGATCATAGAGATGGCATGATGTATTTTTGTATTTTGTATCAAAAATAGATGATATGTATATAGATAACTCATTTTGAATGTTGGATGTTGATATTATGTGTTTGTATTATGGTTGTGTTTATGGATGCTTGGATATATTTCCTTCTTGCACATGTATTTATCTTTGGTTTATATGTTATAGGAAATATATTAGTTGTGGTTTCTTTTCTAGCATTATGTAGGACACATGCGTGGTTGAAAAGAAAAGGGCAAAAAGGATTTGGCTTAGTATAATCAATCAAAATCAAATGTAATAAGCACTATTTCACATTGGGAAACATGTAATAACAATAAAATGACTAAGTATAAGAAACCAAAGGATGGTAAACAAGAGGGAAAAAAAAGTTGTTTTTAAATCATGACAAAGATGGGCACCAAATTAAGACAAGTATAATCACACTAAATCATGTTGGGAAGTATGAAAATAATGCAATAAAGTGGAGAACATGTAAAATATCAAATGATATAAAAAAAAATCAATTAAGTCAATGAATCATTCTAAATCACATAGGGAAGTATAAGAGAGAAACAAATTTGTCAAAATTGGTCTTAAATTTATCACACTAATTCAAGTTGGGAAGTATGAAAAATTCAAAAAATGGTTGGATTCTTACATGCAATCAGAAAATAAGAAGATAAAAGTGAAAGAGTAACTAAGTAATCATAAAACAAACTAAATCAAGATGGAAATCATGTCAATGACATGTAACTTTAGGATCAATCAAATCTTATCTCATATTTGACAAATGTAATTTTTTTGTAACTTGGATTATTGGAAAATTTTGTGAGGAAGGTTGGGTCCTATCCATGGTCTTACATTGCAACTCACAAAGGGAACACCAATGAGGTGGAATAAATGTGAAAAATTAGTAAAAAGGGATGTTGGTAATAGGAATGTGAAATGTTGGTAATTTATGAGGAAGGCTAGGTCCTATCCATGGTCTTACAATGCAACTCACAAATGGAATCCCTAGGGGAGTTATTAGTGAACAAAGCAATATTTCTCAAGATGAAATATGAGGATTGTAGGGAGTGAAAAAGGGAATTTAAAAATCATAACTTATGCATCTTATGAAAAGACCTTAGGAGACAAGAGGCATACTAAGGACATGAAAAGTCACTAAGTGACTAGTGACCATCAATGTTCAAAGGAAACCTATTCGCTACAGACACAAAGATATGGAGGAAATTAAGCATGTTATTAAGATTAACTCATGAAGGTATATTAATACAAGAAAATAAAAATAGACCTAACTTCCCATGACATGTTCCTCATTCCTCATGACCGCTTACAAAGTCATCGGTCTATTATGAATATTGGGTACTTACATGAGAAATTACGTAACACTAAAATATTTTTTTATTCTCCTTTTCTAATCTACTAGCCTATCGCACCCCAGTAGACCTTGGATCTATATTGAGGCCAATTTTGGAGTTTGAGATTCAACTAGAAGAAGGAGATGTGCTTGAAATCATGTCTTTTAGTGTGATTTGACTTTTTAAAAAAAATTATGTTGCATTTTTGGATCATTGGCTTTTATTAAACGATTTGGATTTTGAATATTTTGATGGATTTTTTTAATATTCCTCATCCATACAGACTTGGAATGACCAGTCATGAGAGACAGAGTGATACACATGAATGAGCTTTAGGTTTTGGCTAAAGGAAGCTAAGTGACCAAAGACAAGATTGACTATAACACTTAGGCTTAACGATGAACCAACATGTTATCTCAAGTCTCGACCTTATATATGTGTAGTTTATGAAAAGTAATAGAGGGGATAAAAGGAGATCCAAAGTGGACTAGTAGTAAGAGATTATAATGAGATGAATTATTTACTAACTGATCACATGGTAAAGAAAAAATGACTAAAGGGAACAAGGTTTGTATAACTAAGTCACAATAATAATTATCTATGTTTATAGAGGTAAGAAAGCAAACAATCATGAAAAATAGAACAAGGGAATCATAAGAAAGAAATGCAAGAATAATAATAATGAAATGATAAATAAGAAATCCATAAGCAAACATAAATGTCAGTATGAGTAGTATAAAGTTTGAAATTAAAATCACCATGTAAGATAAATAAGAATTTGACACAATGTCAAATGATATAACAAATAGATAAATATAAATTTGAAAAACACATCCAATCAAAATGAAAATGTAAGAACACCATGCATGTGCTCATAAGTACTAATATATTTTCCCACACACATTATCTATAATATCTGATAAGTCTCTATGAAGTTGAATGTGAACTACAACTAATGTCTCATCTATCTTTAACAAAAACTAGGAGAATACTTCTTGTCTAATAAAAGGTAGGAATTCTTATTGGATCATTTTGAGGATGGATTTTAGGCAAGGTATGTTCATAAGAATACATGGTAATGGACTCTACAGGGGATGAAGGGATCACTAGTGGGGAAGGATCCACAGGTCAGGGACACATAGGTGGAGAAGGATCCATAGGTAAGGGAAGGTCCATGGGTGGAGGAACATGAGATGAAGAAGGGACCATAGGAGGAGATGGAACCACAAGAGGTGAAACCATGGGAGAAGAATAGGTATCCTTATTTCAAGAATGACCTATGGGAGGAATAGTAGAAGGTGTATGAATAGTTAAAAAGGTGATTTTTAAGATGTAAGATGTGACAACGATTAGTGTGATGGGTGCCACATTGGTTCTAGAGACAATATACCTCTCCATAATTAGGAATATAGTTAGGTAGTAACTTTAGGGGAGGTATGGCCTTGTCTGAGGACTGAGGGATAGAAGGATGCAATGTGTCAATATATTATTGCAACTTATGTTAATGTGTGGATGAATGGTTATTTATACCATAGAAGCAATAGATACACCTGTGAGTAGGTTTGGTAGAGGTACTGATAGGAGATGTAATATAAGTGAAAGGATTTTGGGAAGGCTCATCAGCCCATTTAGTGGTAAATGGATACAGCTATGGTAAAAGAAGCAAACCATCAGAAAGAAAAGGTGGTGTTGGTGAAAGGAATAGACTAGGCTCGACAAAAGGAATGATGGGATTAGAAGTAGGAATAGACTTAGTTAAAGTAGGAGTAGGAATGGGATCTAAACTGGGCTTTACTGAGGGAGGGGTGGGGTCTAGAGAAGGTTGAAGAAGATTTGTAAGCATCTCAGGGATAAGTAGGCTATATAGGTCATGGTGATTAGTAAAGAAATAAGTCTCAATCATAACATGATCCATAAACATATTTCTACAAGGATATTCAAAAATTGGAGGTGTTTGCACCATCTCTACTCTATAATAAAGAGGAAAATGCTAAAATTAAGAACTATATACGATGGAATATGGGAAGATTTAATAAAATACTGAAGCAAAGAGTAATGATAATGGATAATCTCAACATCATGGACCTCAACAAGACCGCCTAAGAATGGATCATCTAAGGTATAAACATAATTGTAATCAGGTGTATGAAGATCAATGATGCAAGTAGGGATGTCATTGTCATCTGATGAGGTGTGATGAATGGAATGCTAAGTCTTAGTTAAGACAATGGGGATGTCATCCCAAGGAGGTTGATGAGAATGAGGTTGAAAATAAGTGAGAATTTAAGAGATGAGATGATGTGAGAGATCAGAAGTTTTAATCTTGAGATTGATCTCATCAGGCTCATCATCATCAAAATCTAAGAGGTTAATAGGAATGTTCCCAATGAGTTTGGGATGACCATTGTAACCTTGATTAGAATTGATGGGAAATTTAAATCATTGAGACTCATGAAAAATAAAATTTGGCAAAGCTTCAAGAGTAAGAATCTTGAAGACACCATGGTCTTGGAATTATTTAAAATTATAAGGATTTGTGTCACCCTGAATCCTATAGATGACTCCATTTTGAGGGAGTTTAATGCATTGACAAGAAGAAGTAACTGTTCTCAATAATGAGTCCATGACCTATCAAGAAAGATGTTGTAAGATAGAAAAAATTTAAATATCATCGCCTTCACACAAAGGGGGATAGGTAGGATGGTAATGGGGATTGACACACAACATAAAGGAGGTATTTACCTTCGTTCATATCCTTGACATGTGTTGCATGTGGATTTGAGATTATATTTAGAATATCCAAGGGTTTTGATAAAATTGAGAGAGGCAACACAAGTTTTAGAACTCTCATCAATTAAGGCATGTTTGATTTAGATATCACCATTTTAGACACTAATGAATAGAGCAGGATCATCCGCATGAAGTAGAATCTCATCAAGGATCATGGAAGTGATCGGGAGTTTGAGGGAAAGAGAAGTATCCATTATTTTAACTACATAGATGGACATCTCTTTGCATTAATGTATATATTATATTTAGATCCAGATAAATTTGTTTTGCATCCTGTTAGGGGAGGATGAGGGATGTTCATTTTGAATAAAAGTTGCATAAGATGGTTTCGATGACACAAAGAAGTCCTCATAAGCTCAAGAAATGGGATTTGGTATGGGAGATTAGTGAGTTCTGTGATAAGATCCCATTCATCATAACCTATAAGAATATTTTTAAAAAAAGATTCGTAGTGTTGAAGGAGGTCTTTGGAAGGAGGAGATAAAGTACATTGGAATTTGTGTTGATAAGAGGGAGAAGGTTTAGGGAAGGGATAAGTTTGTATATTGTGTTGAGAAGATGAGGTAGTTGATGTAGGTTGGTTTTGAGAATCGCTAGAGAAAGTGTTGATAGAGGCTTGAGTGTCTTTGGTGTTAGGTAAAGAAGATGGAGGGATGGTATAAATAGAATGGGAAGTGTTATCTAAGAGAGGATTTGGAATTGGTTCATTGAAAGTCATAAGGTCATCTTTCCCCAACTCATGTAAGTGAGTTGGAGAAGAATCTTGGATAACTTGAAATTTGCAAGATAATGGAGGTGTGTAGATGGGTTGTGGATCAATGAAAGAAACTACCCTTCACATATTAGTCATATTAACCACATTCTCTTCATGAGTTAGGTCAATAAGAATTTTAACATTGTTGGTATAAGGGATGGGCTTGTCTTGGTTATCTTGGTGATTTAGAAGAGGGTCTTTATAGATGGACAAATGAACATTAGCTTTATTCAAATCTTGAGATTTAGAATTTGTTTCATGGGCTTTAAAAGCAATGTCATAGGCTTGTTGGCATTTTTGAATGATAGAATCATGGTCAAAATTGGGACCAAGAAGAAAATCCATAGCCAAAATATGAAGCTACCTATAGTTCTCATGAGAATGACCCCAACTAGCGTGAAACCAATAAAATTTATTCGTATCATACCAAGATTTCATAGGACAAGTGGGATCAAGTTTTTGTGGGAGAGGCCTAATTAGACATTTTAGTAATTCAGATGAGGATAAAGGTTTGTGAAAATTGGTGTTATTAGGTGAAGATAAATGAGGATTGGTGAATTGTTGAGAAGGGGAAGCTGGTTTTGAATGTTGGTTAAGAAAAATAGCTTGAATAGTGTGAATGGTGTCATAAGAGTCTATGACACCATCTTTGGTAACATGATAATTATTGTTTTTAAGTAATATATGAGTACCTGCAAAAGGTTGGGATGGATTGAATTGATGTATAAAGAAATATTGACATTTTTCTTGGTCAATGGACTCCTCCAAGGTACATGGAGAGAGAGTGTGGACCTGATATTGTAACTTAGGAAAAAGAGCATTGGTAAATAGATGGAAAAGGTTATCATCGGTCATGTTATGTTCACATTTATTGGACAATGTTTTGCACCTTTTAAAAGAAGCTTGGGTAGTTTTATTTTCAAGTTGCTTACAATTGATAAAATGGGCCAAGGTATTCTCAGGGAGATCACTAGTTTGGAACTCTTGGACTAGAGAATTTACTAAATCTTCCAAACTAGCAATATAATAAGTTTTAAGTTTGTTGTACCAATCTAAATCATCACCTATGAGAGTTTTGGATAATATCTTGGTAGCAGCAAATGTGTTAAATTTGACCCAATCTTTATATAGATTTTTAAATGTTTTTAGATGAAGAGTAGGATCAGTTGACCCATTATAAGAAATGGTATGGGTGATGCCTTCTATATTGATATTAGCAATTTGAGATGTAAGAGGTTCATTTTAAAGATACTTGATTGTCTTGTTAACAAGAGAAGGTTGAGGGATAAGATTACCATGGGAATCCTGAAGAGGAGGTGGGGGAGCATTTTGATTACTAATGCCCCATGGCATCTATTGAGGATGGGTTTGAAGATGGATAAGGTGGTTTTACATTCACATCATTTATTTTGTATTGTGAGCATAAAAAGTATTCATTTGATTAAGTGTTTATAAGAAAATTTGGTGGGTTTGAGTTGAATTATTATCATTGTTTGAAGCATTTGAATTGGAAGTAGTGGATTCACTACCATTAAGGGTATTGGTAGGAGCTTGAAAAGAGTTATTAGAATGTGAGGCACTCATGGTAAAATTTGATTGTGTAGTAAAATATGCACCAGTGAAGGGATGAGGAGAAGAATCACTAAAATCATGATTACCATGGGTATCAAATGATGCACTAGTGGAATAATTGAGGAGATTGGATATTGGAAGAGGCCCACTAGAGGTAGAACTTGCCATGTTAGTGGAGATACTAGGCATGGAGGTAGAAGAAGTCATGGTATGAGAAGGGGTCAAAATAGGGTGAAGAGGATGAGAGTCAAAGAAAATAATATCCCCAAATCCATGTGGGAATGTGGGAGAAGGTGAATGAGGCTCTTCAACTTGACCACTAATCAAGAGATGGTAAATGGTAAAAGGATCCATTCCTAGATGTTGAGGAAATTTAGAGATAAAGAAGAGCATTTCAAGGGTATACTCTAATTCAGGTTGATCTTTAAGTGAAAATAGAGGATTATGAAGCAAAGAGGAGTGAGGAGGAGTCCCATAGTGTGATCTAGGAAATTGACTCAAGAGAGGATGGTTAGTATGGCGTTAGTTCCAAAATGAAATAAACACACTAATAGCATAACATCTCTAGGCCTAGACACTAGGGAGAGCTTAGTTAAAAAAAGTAAATGACAAGCACAACTAAAAATCAAGGGATCAAATACAAGAGTTCCTTCACCTTCCTTGGATGCTCCAAATGCCTTTGTAGTAGTGGTTTGCTCGGCTTGTGCTCATGAAGTCCTTGGCAATGGAAGCTTGGCTAGCTCCATCTCTCCCTGACACCTTTGGCTTATAGCTTGGCTTGGTTTAGAATCAATTTGGCATGGTGACATTAGTTGTATGAATATTTTGGAACCATGTGAGCATTATAACTTTGCATTATCAAGACTTATAAATGATGTTGTGAGGCCTCCTATTTATAGATTATTAGATTTAATCAAAATCAACCTCAACCATCCATCTCAAGATTGAGATGTGTGGTTGAGGATTAATTCAATTTTTAGAATTAATTTTGTAATTATCCTCATCATGACACTGGAAAAAAGGACAGTTAAGAGGCATGGATGGCATCATGGAAGGCATTGATGAGGCATGGAGGACATGAATCCTGATATTTATGGCATTTATGGCCTAGAGATGTCTTTCCAAGAAATGTGGTCACTTGATGATGCAAATATTACATATTAATTTCTAAAAACAAGTATTTAACAAGTTTCCATGGAATTATTAATTAGGCCTTGTTTTGGGTTAATTAGCTCTTAAGCATGATTAAGCACTTTATGCACAATTTACTCAATTTGATCAAAATGCCTTGTTATTGGTCCTAAATTTGACTAGATTAGAATTGGAAGTCCACATCAGATGCATATTCCCATTTAGAATGTTTATAACAAAAAATAACAAGGCACATATCTTGTGTAAAAGATTTTATAGGGAAGAGCAATCCAGAGCACCCATGTGTAAATTTGGTATTTTGACTCAGAGTGAACTGATCAAAGTTAGCTGGCCCATAAATTGTATTGCCTCATTTAGGGATACCCTAGCCAAAATTGGCACTTGAATATGTCAATTTCACATCAATCTGCATGTTTTAGTGTTTTTAGGCTAAATTGTGCATTTTAGGTGGAAACTAGCCCAAAACCCTGATTGGAGGTTATTGGTGGCCAGATTTAGGTGTCTACAGTTTGCCCCTATTTGAGAAAGCATTGCAAGCTATAAGCACAGTAATGTATTCTAAAATAATGAAAAGGTCATGTATGCCTACAATTTCAATGATGATAAACAAATTATATGATGCCCCTTCAAGGGAATGGTTGGCACAAGGAGGTCGACAAATGGTCCCTCAAAAAGAAAGAAGTGAAATGAGGGGACCAAAGAAAGGAAAGATGATGGGGTGAAAACACAATGATATTGAAAAATTAGTCAAAATCATTGAGAATCTAAGTGAGATAGTATACAATGGTTTGCCCAAAGGAGGTTATAAGCATTGTACCCCGATAGTGGCAACATGGAATGATAACACAATGATTTTCCTGAAGGTAATTATAATCATTGAGAAGATGGAGCTACCCCAATTAGGATAGACAAACAAGAGAATAAAATGCCCCTGTATGGGTAAATAAAGTAGAGTGGTGACAACACAATGATTTTCCCAAAGGTAGTTATAATCATTGAGCAATGCAGGTGGGATGGTGTACAATGATTTGCCCATAGGTGGTCATAATCATTGGACCCTAATTATGGAAAAAATGATAAATTTGGTTGAGGATGATGATAACTTAAAAAAGAGGGTAATGATGAATTGGAACAACCTACTAGTAGGGAGAATGCTTGTCTGAACTAATAAAGGTTGAAATTCTTTCATGGTCAATTAATCTATTTGGGATATGATTAGGATAGAATCAAGATGTCAGTGCCGAAGAGATGTCACCATTGCTAAATAGAATTATTGTATCTTAAATTTGTTGTAGCATGTGATGGTAGGCTTCATGATAGAACACCATAAAGACTTGGCCAAAATATGCATAATAACTGACTCTCATAATCCAATACTCAATAGAAAACAATGCACTAATGATAAAAACCATGATGACAATGTAAAAATATGAATATGGATGGATTCAAGTGTAAGTGTGAATAAGAAATCAACCAATGAACACACATAAATTGAATCAAGGCAATAGTGTTGAAAGCAAACAAATAGACAAACAAACAAAAATAAGTAGAAATAAACAAACAAACAATGCAATAGAAACCCTAAGAACATTGCCCCTAGAAAATAGGTGACAACTTAACAAATAAACAAATATGGGGGAATAAAAGAAAAAGAAGGGGGTGGCCGAGTTGTCTCTATATGCACTAGGCAAGTGGACACTACCTACATAGTTTCATGGATGTAATATCCAATAAAAAACTTCAGGCCAAATGTAGTTCTCCTAGGGAATATGAAGAATGTGATAACTGATGAAAACACATAGAATGGATGTGATAGAAGAATAGGAATGGTCTTGAAAAATGGAAAGTGCATGAGATAAAAGGCCAAAAATTATGGGGAAACTAAGTGAAAAATGATTTTTTGGTAACTTAGTAAGGGTTCCCAAAATCCTTAATGCAAAGAAGTGGTTAATATTTTTGTTCTTTTCTAATAACTTTTCAAATATTTTTGGAATTGTTTTAGAGTGTCTCAACTCAATAAAGAATTATGAGACACTAAAGGGTTCAAGATTGAAAATAGAGAGAGCGTCGCTTAGGTTACTCATAAAATAGTGAGAGTGTGGCTTAAGTTGCTCATAAAATGGCAAGAGCATTCAAACTTAAGTTGCTCACAAACTAATGAGAACATGGCTTAGGTTACTCATAAAGTAGTGAGACCATGGCTTAGGGTGACTTAGATGACCTCAAAAAGTATTGAGCACTTCCTACATAGTCCTAGAGTAGGACCTCAAGTCACTATAGTTCTACCCTTACAACAGAGGAATATGACTAGTGCAGCAGCCAATTCAAACAAAATAGACACAGTTAGTAAAAAGGCAAACCATAGCATAGAAAGTAGTAAGTTGGTATGTCAAGGCTTAGTATTTCCCCTAGTTTTCCCATAGGTGGTTATAACTAGGATACAATGGCATAGATCAATGGTACTAAATTTTCTAAAGGTGGTTATAATTAGTAGCAAGACTAGTGGTAAGAAATGACTAACAAATGAAGGATGCAACTTCCAAAACTTCTATCACACTATCCTAAGATATGCTTCCTATCTAAAATACTTGAACTAACTAATGAACTGATTAGATACCTAGATACTAAAATTACATAATCAATGGCAAAAACCAAGGTCAAATGAGCTAGGATTTAGCACACACTAGGTCGATAGGTCAAAAATGGAAAGTAAAAATGGGAAGAGGATGGATAAGGATGGTATGTGTACAAAAAAGAATAGTGATAAAAGGGTATAACTAAAATGGTCCTTATAGACAATACACCTTATCTTTCAAGCATAGTAGCACTTAAGATGAATAATATTCATTGGCTCTAGAGGTTCATCATTGCCTAGTGTGGCAAGCCTGTATGCTCTTGATCCATAATCTACAGTGATGATGAAAGGCCCTATCTAGTTTGGATTTAATTTATCTTTATGTTTCTTCTTGGCCATGGTATTATTTTGGTTTCATTTAAGAACAAGATCACCAAGTTCAAATGTTCTATACTTCACATGTTGATTAAAGTGGCTTTGAGTCGATTTTGATATGCTTGAAGATTTTTGAGCATTACTATGAATTTTTTATCAAGTAGATCTAGCTCTTACAGGTGAGCTACTTGATAGTCATGATCATCTAGGACATGCTTGAAAGAGATGTGTAGTGAAGGCAATTCGACCTCAATGGGAAGGATGGCTTCAGTACCATAAACAAGTGAGTATAGAGTGGCTCCTATGGGGGTATGATGATTGGTATGATATGCCCAAAGGGCAGGAAATATCTGGAGGTGCCAATCACAACCAACATCATTGACAATCTTTTTGAGAATGTTGATAATGGTTTTGTTGGATGCCTCGGCTTGGCCATTACCTTGAGGGTAATATGTTATATAAAAATGTTGGTTGATGTTGTATTCAGTACATAACTGGTCTACATATTTGTTCTTGAATAATCTTCCATTATTAGATATAATGTCAGAGGGGATACCATAGCGGCAGATGAGATGGTTGAAGATGAATTAGGAAATTTGCTTTCCAATCACGTAAGTGAGGGGTATAGCTTCAACCCACTTAGTAAAATATTTGGTGGTGATAAGGATATGTTTATGGCCATCAGATGAAGTGGGGTTAATCTTTGCAATGAGAATAAGTATCCATGTAGAAAACGGCCATGGTGTCAACATCAATTTTAGAGTTTTTGCTAGGGCATGAATTAAATTAGCATGCCATTGACATTTGTCACATTTATTTACACATACAGTGGCATATACATCCATTGTGGGCCAATAATAACCAGTATGTAAGATATTTTTAGATAGGACTGTCCCACTAGAATGGGCTCCACATACTCCTTCGTGAAATTATCTTAATGCTAGCATAGACTGTGTTGAAGTTAAATAACAAAGTAGAGTTCCATCAAAACTATGATGGTAAAGAATGGATCCAGGTAAATTATAATGAGTGGAATCATCAATGAAGGCTTTGGTTTATTTTTAAGATAGGTTAGGTGGCATAACTTGGTCATGAAGTTAGTTGTAAAGGTCTGAGTACTAGATAAAATTAGGACCAAAAATATCACAAATCATGGTAATGATTGAAGGTTCATGAGCTAGTGATGATAAATTCTTGATGAAGAACCGATACTCTCTAGCTTTATCTGTTTGTCAAATCAAAGAGCCAATAGTAACCATGACATCTGTAGTTTTGTTACTAGCCCTCAGTATATGCTCAAACTGAATGTTGGCAATTTGCTTTTTAAAAGTGTCAACCATGGATTTATATGGAACCAACTTGTCATCTTTGGTCTAAAAATGATCTGTGACCTAATTGATGATTAACTAAGAATCACCATAAACTTGAAGATGAGATATATTCCAATGCACTACTTCTCAAAGTCCTACAACAAGTGCTTCATATTCGGCCATGTTGTTTATACAAGGAAAGCTAATTCTAAATGATTTACAGATTAGATCCCTCTGTGGTGTAATAAACAATAAGCCTGACATTGATATATGCATAGTGAATGAAACATCAAAATATAGCTTTTAGGGCTACTCTTCATGGGGTGTGTCCATGATGGTCATGATGGATTCATCAAGAAATTGAAATGTGAGTGGTTGGGTATTTGTGAGAAGTGTTTTAGTAAGTTGATCTGCAAGAACTTATCCTTTGATTTCATTATGATTGACATACTTTATGTTAAACTCATTGAGAAGCATGATCCATTTAGTTGTTCTACTTTGCAAAGCTATTTTAGATAGTAGATACTTGAGTGGATCTACTTTTCAAATGATCATAGTTTTATTATTCAACATGTAATGATGTAGTTTTTGAGTTGTGAAAACTATGTGTAGACAAGATTTTTTAACAAGTGCATAGTTATGTTCATATGTAACCAAGGTATGGCTTAGGTGGTAAACAACATGATCTTTTTCATTGTCATCATGTTGAGCCAAGAGTGCCCCCAGGGCATGATCAGTAGCTGATAGGTATAAAAAAAATGGCTTTCCTGACATAAAAGGTAATAAAATAGGTAGATTGACAAGATAGTCTTTAAGCTATTGAAAAGTTGCTTGATAGTGATCATCGTAGTGAAATGCAAATACTTTCTTCAAAAGGTGTGTAAATGGATGGCACTTATTTTCTAACTGAGAGATGAAATATTGAATTAACTGGATCTTAACCTGCAAACTATGGAGTTATTTTAAATTGGTTGGTGGTGGCATCTTGGTTATAGTATAGACTTTAGATAGATAAACTTCAATACCTCTATGAGATACGATGAAGCTAAGTAATTTCATTAAAGTTACACCAAATGCATATTTTTTTGGATTGAGTTTGACTTTGTACTCTCATAGTCTTTCGAATATCTTGCACAACACTATTGGATGGTCAACCCTGGTTTTGGATTTTCCTAATATGTCATAGACATAGTCTTCAACAATGTCATGCATCATATCATGGAATATGATATCCATGGCCCTTTGATATGTAGCTCTAGCATTCCTAAGGCCAAATGGCATCACCTAATAATAAAATGTTCCCCATGGAGTGGTGAATGTTGTTTTATGCTGATTTACTTATGCTATTATGATCTGATTGTATCCTAAAAAGCCATCTATGAGTGAAAGCATTTCATAACCTATCATGGAGTTGATGATCATGTCAATATTAGGCAATATAAAATCATCTTTAGGATAGGCTTTGTTGATGTCTCAAAAATTATTACAAATTCTGATTCCTTCAAGATTTTTACTAATAGGTACAATAGTAGAGATCCATTCAAAGTAGTCAATGGATCAAATAACTCCTGCTTCTAAGATTTTTTCAACTCTTTCTTTACTAATACAACAATGTGAGGATGCATCTTACGTAGCTTTTATTTTACCAGTTTGGCATCAGGATTAGCCACAAGGTGGTGCAGAACCAAGGTGGGGTCTAAACCTGGCATGTCAGAGTATGCCCATGTAAATATATCTACAAATTCTCTCAACAAAGTTATAAAGAAATCACATTCCTCCTTAGTGAGGGATGCATCTAATTTTATCTATTTCAAGTATGATGAAATCTCGATCTTTACCTCTATTATATCTTTGACTAGAAGGGTCAAACCATCTTCTAAGATAGTAGGTAGTGACTTGAACTGTTGGACTATGTTAGGGTCCTCTGTTAGGACTTGCTCTTCAACTTCTCTTAGGCATGATGAATCTGAATCCCCTAATGGGAGATCTAGCCATGTAAAAAAAAAAATATATATATATATATATATATATTAAAGTATTTGATCAAATACCTGTTGTTGCTCAAATATGAACTCTGATCCATAGGCAAGTTTATCATTGGTGGTCTCTTAATCTAAATTTAAAGAATAATGAACACCCCTATCTAATGGCACCTAAAATAGGTTTTCACCACTAGACTGGCCTTTATCTTTACTTTTTCCCTGGTTAGAAAGCACATCAAAGAGGTTTTCACTTTGGGACCTCAATGTTTTACTTATTTGTTTTTCGCTAAGGGTGTTCACTCACTCTCCAAAATAGGCTAAAGGATCCAATGTGATTGAGAATCCTAATTTTTGATCTCCCAATAGAACATTGTCTCTAAGGCCTAAGAAATCACAGAATGCCTCATTATTCTGAAACTCATCAATTGGTAGACTAGATTGTTGTTGGTTCTAATCTATCATTTGGGGATAATATAATGGCAATGGATTACAATAAATGGTTTGGGTAAGGGTACAAATGATATTGTTATAAAATAGGTTGGTTTTAGCTAGGTTATCAAAGGTAAGGCTATGATCGAACTTTGTTGCATTGTCGGCATCATCATCACTAATAATTAGTGATAGAGTTTGAATAAGATATGTGGGGTCACCCCCAAGTGGTTTAAATCTAAGTCCATAAGGCCTTTCATAATTAGTCATGGAAATTAGCTCAATGGTTCCTTGCTGACTCGATCTGAGGCCTCTTTCTTCATAATTGTGATGCTTCATGATCCTATTATGAATATGATACTTTGCATTTCTATAATAATCAGCTTGGTCATCATTGTATAACCATGATTTATCCCTTTCAAGAGGGTTAGGTCTTAGGCCAGATGCTGGTAAAACTGTGATAGGTCCCTTATCTTTGTTCTTTCATTGGAAATGCATATGTGGGATGACCTTAGGTTGCCCAAATATTTTTGGACTCTAAGGAAGATTGGTAATAGAAAATGTATCATGGGTCACATATTCTCCTAGTCCATTATCTGAAATGGTAAAATGATTAGAAGCTTCATGAGGTGGCATGTGGGAAAGGGAATCCAAGGTATTATGATCTATGCAAATTTTTGATGAAGGATCAATAAGTATAACTTTCCCTCTATCCTACTTGGAACTTGGATTCATACCATACTGATAATTATAGCTTTAAAACTTGGCCTAAAGATAATTTTAGTGATCATATGGGTGTAAATCTCCTGGAATATTCACTTCCATCCCTGAGTGGGAAAACTTGATACATTGGTGCAGTGTTGACAGGACTGTATAAATCTCATGTAACCAAGGCATACCTAGAAGCATATTATATGATAACGCAAGATCAAGCACATGGAAAAGTGTATCATGGGTCAAAGGTCCAATGATAACTGGTAAAATAATTGTGCCTTGTGACTCTTTTTATTATTATCATAGGCTTTAATAGTTATTATTTCTTGCTGGAGATCTATCATTGTGTATCCAAGAAGCTTGATGAGCTTTAGAGACAATATATTTAGGCCAAATCCATTGTCTATAAGGACACATTTCACTGTATGCCATCTAATATAAACCTCAATGAATAATGGGTTATTATGGAGTGGGCCAAAGGAAGACATATCACTTTGGTGGAATGTGACTTGTTGGGTTGGAGCTAGGTGTCCAACCAAAGCTTGAAAGTTATCAGGGGATATGTCACTAGCAATAGTGGATTGGGTCAAAAACTCATTCAAGATGTTCTTATATAATATTGACATCTGTAGCATATCTAAAATAGAAATTTATGCTAGTGTCTTCTGCAATTGTTCCACAATATCAAACTTCTTATCTTGGTTAGTAGTAAATGGTTTATTTTGAGGCTAAATGGTTGGTTAGATGACAAGAAAAGTGGTGGATGGTTGTGGGCTTGGGATAGTAATCTTTGACCTCTAAGTTGTGATTATACAATTGATATTAAATACTAGACCATTATTGCTAACTGATGCTAGGAATAGTATGAGACTAGATAGGACAAGTATCAATTTCTAGTGCACTTGCATGTGGTCACATGGCAAGAATGAGTTGTCACTATAAGATCCAAAAGGGGACATCCTAGTTTTTTAGTTTGCCTATATACACTCTCAAGTCAAAGAAGGATTAACCATGTGATTTAGTTGAATATTATTGTTTAGCAATGGTCTAGGCTGATTAGTACTTGGTTTAGGATTAATGGAGATGGTATTAACGCTACCCCCTACAACATGACCTACAACCCTATTGTAGTCATGTGCAAATGCATGGTAGGTTTGTTGGTTATTACCATTATAACCTTGGCTTTTTCCATTATTATATCATTATGGGTTCTACTGCTGATTTTGTTGATTCTACTGGTTTGGCCTTTGATTTTGATACTATTGATTCTGCTACTGCACTGGTAGTTGTTGTTGTTGATTATTTTACTGTTGTTGATTGTTATGTTAGGGAAATGGGTTTTGATAGATCCCAAGAGTTTTATTGGAAGTGGAAATATTATTATCCAATTTATCTCCCCATTCTCCAACATATTCTTAATTAAATGCTTTATTTGGACACATCTTCATAGATTATGCTCGTTGACTCAATGATAGTCACATAATTCATTTTCATGATACCAATCAAGATAAAGAATGCCTTGTGGATAATGTTTGGTATGGGCCAACTAATCAGATTATCAATAGTAAGCTTGTGAAATATAGACTCAATAGGTTCTCCTAGGTCACTAAAGACACGACGTGCAGGGATGGTTCTTCTAAAAGGAGGTTTGCAATTATAAAGGCTACTATATTTATTGTACAAGTCTTGGTTGTTGCACTTACAACATTGGTTGGAGAGGATACTAGGTAAGAGTAAACTAAAAGGGTGGTGCAGATGATGTCTACATAGTTTGGACATGATGAGATTCAGTTACTCCATTTCCCACAACATTCCTATTACGATTGAATTGCTTGGGTTTTTTGTGGTTATTAACCTTTGCCAATTATGATGCTTGTGCTTGGATGGGTTGTTGGTCATTTTCATGATTGGTACCTTGATTTTGATTAGCTAAATTAAGCTTGATGACTCCTTTATTGATGAGTTCTCTCTTGATCAACAAACCTTTATCAATAATCTCTTTGAATGTATGCATACATTGTAGTTTCAGATGATAGGCTATCTCACTATGCAAATTTTTGGTAAACACAATGGATAATTGTTTATCTAGTAGACTATGGGTAAAACAACTTGTAAGGTCTCTCCATCACTTTAAATAACTTGAAAAACTCTCACTAGCTTTTTGCTTTACTTTTGTTAAATCCACCAATGAAATCTCATGTTCAAGATTATAGGAAAAGTGTTGAACAAACTTATCAAAAAGATCATCAAAATCTACTACTAAAATTTTGGGAAACTTTGAAAACCATTCCAAGGCTTGTCCAGCTAAGCTTCTTGGAAACAATAGCAAAAGGTATATGTCACTATATGCCACTAATTGACCTACAACAAAGAATTTGGTAAAATGAGCCTTATGATCACCTTTCCCTTTATATTTATCAAATTTTGGTGGTTCATATTGTGGAGAAAATGGTATCTAAAAATACTCCATGTTTAATGGATAAGAACATACGTCATCTAATTTGAACTTTTTGGTCTACTTCCCAGCTTGAATGGCAGCGATTGCATCCTTCATCTATTGTAATTCTTGGGATAAGAAACTAGATGGAATATTGGTTTGAGGGAGAATTTGGGTTTGGATAGATGGTTGGGAGGTCACAAGTGGAACACTTTAACCAAGTTATGATGGAGATACATGTTGGGGTCTATTGGCTTGGTTGGGAAAAGGACTAAGAATACGCATATGTGGATTGGGATGTACTTAAAATTGCACATTTGGCTACAAGATATTCTAGTTTAGGTTGGCAATAAAGGTTTGACTTGGAGCATTTTGTGGTTGGAATGGGGGGATATAAATACACTATGCCTACTATGGTTGAAAAAGGACATGCCACTGACTAATCAAACCTTGATGTTGAGTGGAAACTTGTGAACCAAGACCCTGTCTCTAGATTTGTGGCACATTTTGAACCAATGGTTGTCTAGTAGGTACCTAAGAAACATGAGGGCCTCCTTGTTACATGAATCCCTATGAGGAAGTGAAAGTAGGTTGTAGATTTGACATCTGTCATTGACCAATATTTACACGTTGCTAACTAGTCATTATTTGGTTTTGGATTGGCATATTAGTCTATGACTGAAAAGGTGTGTTCATCATTACCTAGTGGGGTCGAATATTTTTGCCCCTGATTGAGGTGGTAATGTATTTGTCCTTTATTGCATTAATATACTAGATTGTGCATGTTGTTGTGGAATAATACTCATTACCTAATAAGGGGGAGTATGATTTCTCACATTATATCATTGATGTGTGATATTGGCTGTTATTTGATTACCTAACATTGTAGCTTGCACAGTTGAGGAAGCAGTTTGTTGAGGCTAGGGTGTAAAAAATCATATCCTTTGGTATGATGACCTATTCATGGGATTAACTACAAGCACATGTTTTTGGCTAGTTTTTTATGCATTAGTACCACTTTGATTAGGACTAGATGTTATTTGTACATTGTCTACTATATTTGGCTCACTATTCAGTGTAGAAGTTGAAGACAATTTTTCAATAACTGGCATATGTATCAAGTTATCTATCAAAGTGGTTTGTGTAAATGGGTCAAAACTCATATTTTCTTGTCCAATTAATTCCATCAACACTCCTGTTGAAGGTATTAGGTTAATGAGGGGCTTACTCACCCTATTCATCTGATTAAAATTGTGTGCTAAATTTAGGTAGGTTTAGTATGCTATTTGCATTGGGTTAAAGTGATCTTCCATGATGTTTTTTCCTTGATTGGATATATTGGGGTCTTGGTACATTATTTGGACTAGAGCCATATGATTTCTAAAAGAAGCCGGTTGATTATAAATGATATTATGGGGCACTCTTACTAGGCTTGGTAAATTTTCATGGGGGAAGTCTATTGGAAACTTAGCCCCTACCTCTATGGATCTAACCAAAATCTCATCTTTATTCTCTAACAAATGTTGCTCAAACAAAAATGGATCATACATGGAAGTCGTATTAGTATAATATGACTATTGAAGTACTAGCTCATCCATTATTGGTATTGTTGCTAAGTATTGCATGGTTTGTTTTTGGTCCTATTCTGTGTAAGGTGGTATGTTAAATAGATAGTTAGCTAATGGATCTTGGCTTTGTGCCCCTGATTGAGTATTACAAGAGGGATAAGAATCCATCTCATAAGCAATGTTATCCACATAGGGGTCTTTCACAATTTCTTCATATGCAATTACATTACTAATACCTAGATTGTACATGCATCTACTATGAGTGTAGGAATACATGTTGGGATCCATAGTCAATGATTTGTGATAAAAGGTCAAAGAGTTATACAAACTCTAAAAAGGATAGAATATAAAACAAATGATGCCTTTAACTTGGTCTAGATTTGTCAAAAGGATCAAAATATTTATGTAAATATTTGTGAGGAAACAAGCTAGCATAAAATATCTAACATTTCACCATTCACACAAAAGGTAAGCAAGTAAATGGATTGAAAAATCAAAATACCAAACTCTAAGGTTGAAGTGTTTCAAATTAGTCTAATCTAGGAATTTAAAAGTTGCTAGGTCTTTTGGCCAAACACAGCATCAAAAGCTAGGCTCAAACAAGGCATGTTCTAGGACTCTTGGCCAAATGACGTCAAAATCTAGACTTTGAAAATAGATGAAATTTTTAATCTAACAGATTTGAAATACTTCTAACAAACACTAGGCATTCGATTCTTGGACATGAACTTGGTCAACTAGGTATAAGGTATGAAACAAAAGCCACTTTAACTATAGTTTATTTTTGTTAGGTTGTGGAGCTAAAAGCTTCACTGATGCAGACATGGAGGAGGTTGCAGATGAGTTGCGGAGTGTCACAGAGACTGGCGTTAGTCTGGCCAACCGACGTCGGCAGGATTAGACAAGAAGGCAACCGACGTCGGTCAGAGATCGATCGGTGTTGGCGACCCCAGGCAAACAGGGAACGACGTCGGTCGCCTGTGTGGTTCGACTGTGAGTTTATTACGGGCAGTTAGTTGACGAACCAAGTGTTTGCATGATGAGAGATATTTTTAGACTGAGAGCTGCAGATCTAATTATTGTAATTAGATGTCTAATTATTGTTTGGATGAGATCTATATAATAGACTCATGGTTGTATTGGAAACTTGTTCTAGTTTGAGTTGAGCAAAGTTAGCTCCTTCTGTGTGTGAGGTGACCAAGGGTGTTCCTCCTAGTTCCACAGCAGTACCAAGGTGGGTGCTGGTTTTGGAGAGTCAGCAAGATTCTTCAGGTGTGTAAGATCTTGGTCAGCAGGTGTGCATGGCCTATATAGGAGATATACATGGTAAGTAAGATCATTGATTTGCAGGTGTATGTGTGTGCAAGGTCAAGGTTCACAGGGGTGCAGAACCAGGTTGATTTGCAGGTGTGCAAGATCAGATAGGACAGCAACACAACAGGGAGCAGAATTAGGCAGGATCTACTTGGAGTACAGGTGTGTACTCAGATAGAGCAAAAAGGAAGGCAAGGGATTTCCTTCCATAAGTAAGGTCTATTGAGGTGCAGGTTGTTGCAGGTTCAAGGGAGATCTACTTGAAGTACGGTTGTGTACTTGTGGAGTGCGTGGAGCACTTGTGGTGTGCATGGAGCATGGGTATAAGGTGAACACCAACTCTATATTTGAGTTGGGTGTTGGGACCTAAGAGAGAGCTTTGAGGAGAGAATTACTGTTCACTTGAGGTGTGGGAAGCCTCTGAAGAGGTGTTGGAGAAGAAGTGGCATCTTCTTTATTGTATTCTTTTCTTCAAGAGCTTTAATACAAGTTGTGTATTGTCTCTCATATCATATGTTATTTTTGAATTCTAGTTACTTGTGATTCTGGTTAATTTCTGCATATTAAGTTGCTTGGTTTGGTAATCAACTGTATGCTTCTGGTGTTTCGTATCCCAACAAGTGGTATCAGAGCTAAGGTTACAGGGAGCAGGTTTTGTGTTTGGTTACAGGTCACTCTCAGGGGTTTCTGATCAAGTGGGAGTAGAGCAATGACAGATCAAAGTAAGCTAAGAATGGAGGAGTTAAAAAGCACAGGTGGTCACCAACGGTCCTATGGAAAGAAAGAGCAGGTAAAAGAATATTGTTGGTTGATAGCAGATCAGCATGAAGAAACTGAAGAAGCAGATGTAGCAGGTGTTGTTGCACAGGATGCTCTGGGAGGTTTCTTGGATAAAGTTGAATCTTGGATAAAATATTCGGTTGCCTCTTTCCATGCAGCCCCAGGTAGAGGAGCTGGTGAGCCTTGCCAAAGAATTGGCAAAGTGGAAGTGAAGCTGAAATTGCAGGCAGAGGCCAACACATGGGTGTTGAAGGAGGTTATGTAGGTCCCAGGTTTGGAGATATGGCTAATTTCTTCAGAAAGATTGGGTGATGAGAGATGCATGAGAGCTCTCATAGCGGATGCACTTGAATTAGCTGGTGGTAAGAAAACAGGTACTCTTTATCTACTTGTTTATATTACTGATTCTTCTTTTGTTGTGGAGACGTGGCTTCGTAGGATTGGTCACATGAGCAGGAAGGAGATGCACGTTCTTAAGCGGAAGACAGATATATTTGATAAGCTTAAGAACTGGAAAGCCTTGGTGTACTTGGAGGAGATGGCAGACAGAGACCAGTGGATTGGGCTGGATACTTCTGAGCAGGGCAGTTTGGACATGGGGATTGATTCAAAGGAGCTTGCGGGTAAAAAGTCATCACTTACAGGAAACATAGGTACCAGCATCGGCAGGAAAACTGACATCGACAGTAGGTAAGACCGACGTCGACAACAGGGACACCGACGTCGGCAGGGTCGGTAGTCAGGGACAGACGCATGGGAACCAATGTCGGTCGGATGCAGACTGTGGAGTGACCGAGGTTGGTCACTGTAACGGATTTTGGGTGGACAGCACGCTGTCAAGGAGTCTCAAACACCCATACAGAGGACTGAAGACGTAAGTAGGCCCTTAAATTCATTGTTCCTCTTCTTTATACATGTTGCTAATTGTAGAGCAGGAAGGATCCAGGAAACAGGTGAGAGCATGGCATGGAGATATTGAAAAACCAAGCAGAGATTTGGTAGGGTTTCCAGCAGGAAGAAATCACAGAGACGAATGGATACCTTAGTTGAAGAATAGAGAGAACGGATACGTGAGACGGAAGACCAAGGTATATGGTCTTGAGGAGCTGCAGAACAGTGGGACAGGACTGACAGGTGGTACCAGGTGGATGACAAAGTAGGGCTTTAGTCAATGTCAGTATAACCATTGTGTTTGTCTTACCAGGTGGATGATGGTCGCAACATTATCCTATTACTGTATGTGGAGGATGAACTTGGTACAGGTTTAGACATACAGGGTTTTGCTAAGCTAAGGGTAAGGTTAGTTTAGTGGCATGTCATGAGGAGTTTGGAGCAGTGAAATTCTTTGACATGGGAGACATGGAGATCATAGGTTGATTTTGTCTCCAGTGGGAGCTGATGTGAATCAGGTGTTGGTGAGGTTCGGGATGCAGAGCCAGAGCACACTAAGGGCTGGATAGGTACAGTGTCCGAAATCACATGAGGTCTGGTATAGACCTAAGTATTCCCATGCAGTGGGAGCTGTCAGAGAGTTAGCAACCAATTCGGGGAAGTGGGTTCTCAGGTATTTGAGAGGGACCAGTAGAAGGGATTCATGCTATACAGGGTCAGCACTCCACTACATGGATTTGTAGGTTCAGATGTGGCAGGGTACTCAGATGATAGGAGGTACACCACGAGATGTGTGGTGGGTTGTCTTCAGGATTGAGCTTGAAGAGGGATACAAACCAGGAAATAGATTAGATAGGGTACAGGTACAGGTACAGTGCAGCTATTTATCTCCAAGTGGGAGATTGTTAGGTTGTGGAGCTAAAAGCTTCACTAATGCAGACATGGAGGAGGTTGCAGATGAGTTGCGGAGTGTCACAAAGACTGGCGTTGGTCTGGCCAACTGACGTCGGTAGGATTAGACAAGAAGGCAACTGACGTCGGTCAGAGATCGGCCGGTGTCGGTGACCTCCAGGTGAACAGGGACCGACGTCGGTCGCCTGTGTGGTTTGACTGCGAGTTTATTACGGGCAGTTAGTTGACGAACCAAGTGTTTGCATGATGAGAGCTATTTTTAGACTGAGAGCTGTGGATCTAATTATTGTAATTAGATGTCTAATTATTGTTTGAATGAGATCTATATAATAGACTCATGGTTGTATTGGAAACTTGTTCTAGTTTGAGTTGAGCAAAGTTAGCTCCTTCTGTGTGTGAGGTGACCAAGGGTGTTCCTCCTAGTTCCACAGCAGTACCAAGGTGGGTGCTGGTTTTGGAGAGTTAACAAGATTCTTCAGGTGTGTAGGATCTTGGTCAGCAGGTGTGCATGGCCTATATAGGAGATCTACATGGTAAGTAAGATCGTTGATTTGCAGGTGTATGTGTGTGCAAGGTCAAGGTTCATAGGTGTGCAGAACTAGGTTGATTTGCAGGTGTGCAAGATCAAATAGGATAGCAACACAACAGGGAGCAGAATCAGGCAGGATCTACTTGGAGTACAGGTGTGTACTCGGATAGAGAAAAGAGGAAGGCAAGGGAGTTCCTTCCATAAGTAAGGTCTATTGAGGTGCAGGTTGTTGCAGGTTTAGGGGAGATCTACTTAAAGTATGGTTGTGTACTTATGGAGTGCATGGAGCACTTGTGGTGTGCGTGGAGCACGGGTATAAGGTGAACACCAACTATGTGTTTGAGTTGGGTGTTGGGACCTAAGAGAGAGATTTGAGGATAGAATTACTATTCACTTGAGGTGTGGGAAGCCTCTGAAGAGTTGGTGGAGAAGAAGTGGCATCTTCTTTATTGTATTCTTTTCTTCAAGAGCTTTAATACAAGTTGTGTATTGTCTCTCATATCATGTGTTATTTCTGAATTCTAGTTACTTGTGATTCTGGTTAATTCCCTTATATTAAGTTGCTTGGTTTGGTAATCAACTGTATGCTTCCGGTGTTTCGTATCCCAACAATTTTCTTACAAAAAATGGTATAAAACTTGATTTTATTGACAAATAAGCTAGACAAATTTGATCAGTATAACTATTTTAGACAAAAGATCATAAAAGTACACTCAATTTGGTCTGATTTTGTAGGAACAAATTTGGAATTCTATGTAAGAGGGTCTATGAAACAATGTTCAAAATTATTTGGGTAGCGTAAAATTGCTATAGTACCCAAAAGGTGTGATAAAAAGGTTTGTTTGAAAAACTCTCTAAAGCAAAGACTTTTTTCCATAATTTTGACAACATAACACTACCCTTCTTAACTCAAAATGTTGTGGTGTATAGACTTAAAGTGCGAGTGTTTAGCACAAAAGGGCTTAAGTCTATCTAGTGATGACAATGATTATGAGTCTTAAACAACCTTCAACCCAAATTGGAAATTAAACCTAGGTTCCCTCAATTTTAGTGCAAATGGAAAACCCACTTAACACATCAACCCTATGAACTTGTAAAGGTGTAATTACAAATTTGGATTACAAGTGAAGGACTTAAACAACATTAGTAAAGGTCTAGACTCAATTGGGCAGCATAACTGTGCCAAAGTGGATGATATGACTCTCAAGATTTTGATGAACTTTGAATAAGGCAAATGGATGATGTCACGTGGGCAACATAACGCCTCTTTGTTCAAAGGAAAATTTGGACTATGTATTTGGTTTTGGATTATTTTTTTACACCAAGTTTTTGACTCCACACAAGACTCTAAACTAGGACAAGATCAACTAATTAATCACCCTTAGATCCTAAACTGACAAGGTTGCTTGGTCTTATTGGAATCTATTAATAGACATCATTTGAGAGGATTTTAAGTGTTCATCCAAAAGTAAATGCACATTATATAGTAGGGATTTTACACCCCCACCTTCTCTCAAATGATAGTACTATGACATGGACCTTGAGGCACACCTTGTACCAATAATACTTCTGTGACAAGTGGGGATTTATCTAAGATCAAATAAGTTTCCAAATGATCTAGGAGAATCAATTACACAATGACTTTCATGCCAAACAATGTAAAATAAAAGCATGGATTTTGGGTCCATATCACTTGGCTTGTTGCAAAAAGGTCTAGTCTTTTTTGCAACCACTACATCCTGTTGTTCGCTCAATGTAGTGCGAAGTCCAAAGTACCACTACATCTTGTGTGCAACTCCAAAGGAGCCAAATGATTTCAATACTAAGAGATGAAACCTCATGTCAAAGCTTCCCTAAATAATTTAAAGGAGGTGATGAAGTCCCCCTCGCAAGCCAAGATGCATAAAATTAAATAAAGCATGAAATTAGAAAGACTTTAGGGTCATTTTCAAGGTTACCCAAACTTTGATGAGTTTTTGGGGAGTGCTTTAGATGACTTTCTTTCTAAGCCTTAGACTAGGCTATTTACAATAGGAATGGTGCTTTTGATTCCAAGGGTTCTCTATAAGGGATAAATGGAAGAGCATACACACAACATTCCTCTTTTTGCTAAACAAAATCTAATTAAATAACTATTGTAAGCAAAAATTGACAAGTGTGTTCAATTTTAAACTCAAATGAAATATTTGGTGGTGTTTATTCAACCCCTTGGTCTTAGTTGAAAACTTTGAAAAACATTCACCAAAAACACCTAAAAATTCTTTGTTAAACACCAAAACAAAGTTCCTAATCAAAATTTAAGCATGTAAAAGTGACTTATACATGTTTTGAGCAAATATCCCACTTGGTCCTACAGTAAAATTTTTAGCATGTCCTTTAGCTTTGAAGCTCTTTTGAGTTTGAAACAACAATCTTTGAAAAAGTAGCTCTTGGGTCTATGTTTTTGGAAAAACACAATGACCGATGTCAGTTATTACAACTGACATCAGTTATGGCTAACCGATATATAGCCAACGTTAGTTAAGCCAAGTAACTAATGTCGGTATTTCTATCAATGTCAATTATTGTGTAAAAACCATGGTAACCAAAAATGGTAAAATAAAGTTATAAAATCAATTTGTAAGAGTTTTAAGAGCTCAAATAAATATTTTAGAGTTGAAAAAAGATCTCCTTCATGTGTAGGATGCGTCTAGTTCCACCGGGCGTGGCATTATCTGATCTAAAAATTTGACTCAAGAGAGGATGGTTAGTATGGTGTTAGTTCTAACATGGAAAAAAAATGAAATAAACACACTAATAGCATAACATCTCTAGGCCTAGACATTAGGGAGAGCTTAGTTAACAAAATCAAATGACAAGCACAAATAAAAAGCAAGGGATCAAATAAAAGATTTCTTTCACCTTCCTTGGATGCTTCAAATACCTTTGTAGTATTGGTTTGCTTGATTTGTGCTCATGAAGTCCTTGGCAAAGGAAGCTTGGCTACCTCCATCTCTCCTTGGCACCTTTGGCTTAGCTTGGAATCAATTTGTCATGGTAGCATTAGTTGCATAAAGCTTTTGGAACCATTTAATCATTATGAATTTGTATAATCAAGACTTAGAAATGATGTTGTGAGGCCTCTTATTTATAGATTTTTGGATTTGATCAGAATAAACCTCAACCATCCATCTCAAGATTGAGATGTGTGGCTGAGGATTAATTTAATTTTTTAAATTAATTTTATAATTATCGTCATCATGACATTGGAAAAATGGGCAATTAAGAGGCATGGATGGCATCATGGAAGGCATTGATGAGGCATGGAGGGCATGAATCTTGATATTTGTGGTATTTATGGCCTAGGGATGTCTTTCCAAGAAATGAGATCACTTGATGATGTCGATATTCTATATTCATTTCTAAAAACAAGTATTCAACAAGTTTCCATGGAATTATTAATTAGACCTTGATTTGGGTTAATTAGCTCTTAAGCATGATTAAGCACTTTGTGCACAAATTACTCAATTTGATCAGAAAGCCTTGTTATTAGTCTTAAATTTGACTGGATTAGAATTGGAAGTCCACATTAGATGCATTAGATGTGTATTCCCATTTAGAATGTTACCAATAACAAATAACAAAGGTACATGTCTTATGCAAAAGTTTTGATAGGGAAGAGCAATCTAGAGCACCAAGGTGCAAATTTGGCATTTTGACTCAGAATGAACTGCTCAAAGTTAGTTGGCCCATAAATTGCATTACCCTGTTTAGGGATACACTAGCCAAAATTGGCACTTGAATATGTCAGTTTCACATCATTTTGCATGTTTTAGTATTTTTAGGCCAAATTATGCATTTTAGGTGAAAACTAGCCCAAAAGCCTGATTGGAGGTTATCGGTGGTTAGATTTAGGTGTCTACACATAGTTCATTGTGAAAGTGGCTTTATGAACATTTCTCTCATCCAAAATAGGAGCCATAACTATTTATGGGAGACCTATGAAGGTTGGTAAAACTCATCATATATGTTGAATTCAACTCAATATTGTCATCAAATAAGAATTTCATGATGAATTAGAGGGACTAGATAAGGTAAAAGTGATGTAAAATTAAGGGAGTAAGAATGAACACATAAGAGTACATAGTCAACTGGGTCAACCTGGTACAAAAAATAGGGTCTCAAAATTGAGAGAACAAGGATATAGAGTCGACAAGTTCAACATAATTCTATAACCTGGATAGAAAATAGGAAAAAAAAGATATAGAGACAACATGGTCAACCTAGATATGTATCTTGAAAGACATAAAATAATACTATGTCGATAGGGTTGACTCAGTGCTATAGGCAAGGAAATAGATAGTCTGTAAGATACTATGTCGAACAGAATGACTATGTACTGAAACAAGAAAAATTTTGCAAGTACTTTTGAAAGCTATAAATTAAAGGAAATACATAGTCAATTAGGTCAATTAAGATGATCCAATTGAGGTACACATCACAAAACCTTGCACCAACACTAGCTAATGCAATTTTTTTCAATAAAACATACAATTGAGCAAAGAGTAAGCAGTCAAATTGGAAATTAAATGCTAACTAAGTGGTCATCCTAAATGTTGTTAGATTATTAGAGTATGATTTTAAGTGTGATAGGAAGTTGGATGTAAGCAAGGAACTAAAAATCAATCTATGGATGGTTTCAGGATGTTTAGGTTGAAAGGGATCTATGTTGGCAATAATACTAGCTTGGTATTGGGGCATATACTCCCTCACTTCACACACCATAGAAATAAAGGTGTCAGGTGCTTTTCCAATATATAGCATCAATTACATGTTTATACTTGGCCATAAAACCAAGTCAGCTTCCCCCTTGGTGATGAAATCCAAGTAGGTAGGCCTTAGGTAGATAATTGTTTAAATGCATTTTAAGATTATGTGATTTGGTAGTATGTACATAAAAGATAAAAATAGAAAAACTAAATGGTATATTGAAAAACTACTTAATTAGACTATGTGATCTATTCTAAGAATGCAAATAATAAAAAGAGTAAGTGTGAGGTAATTACTAACATATAAGTGTTAATTCCAACTTTGAAACATAGTACAATGTCAATTTAGATGATAATGTATACAGAGATTATAGAATAGAGTTGATAGTGTCTCTACTTTACTATTGAATCAAGGGTATATTAAATAAATACATTGACAATGTCAACATAGTCTTCTAAATAGAAGACAAAATATAGAACTAGATCGACATAGTGGACCTAGTTTGCTATATAGGGGCAGTTTTAAAGACTGCAAACTTTGAAAAATAGAACTATAATGAATAAAATAAATGAAAGAGAAAGATGAAAAGGAACCTTGGTGGGTTGAAAGATGCTTATAATTAAAAAAATTATGTTTAAGCTGCTTAAAAGTTTTTCCAACTAAGTGGATTGGGTCAACCTAGTTCTATAAAACCTTGCTACTGAAGCTTATAAAAATAACTACATTGACAAGGCTGACCTAGTTTATTTTCTGGGAGCTTGGAAGTTTACTATGTCTATAGAGTCAAGCTAATATCCTATCTAGAAGTTAAAAACCTATACTATGTCGACAAAATCAACCTAGTAGCTTGTACCTGATGAAAAACTTGCACAAACACATCAGAGTCATATTGATTCAACTATGTGTTAAAACCTTACACAAATGTTAGAAATTATATCATTACTATCGACCTAGTATCTCAAATATATAAAAATAATAAATACAATGATAAAATAATAAAAATTCAAGATAAAACCTATAAGTATTAGATTCACATCAGGTTCACCAGAATGTATACAATCAAAAATGCATCATGTCTATAAATCAATCCTAACTTGGAGAAGATAGATCACACTTACACTTCTGATTGGGGATACATTAGATAATCAAGAATATGACTAATATGGGCATCCATTAGACCTAATTAGGGGATCTCTTACCATAATAAACCATACTAGGGAGGGTTCCAAATCCTCTTGTCAAGCAGAATTATGTAATAACCCTAACTAAGCCATATGTTTTATATTCACTAAACTAATAACAAGTAAAGTCTAATCTAGTTCTCACCAATGATTTTGGCCCAAAGTCGGGTTAATAAAAAACAAAAGTAAACATGCACAGAAGACATATACTCACATCAAAGTGTATGAAATCCTAATGATAGAAGAGAAGTACAAATGCATATCTATGTACTCTTACAAAGGAGGAACAAAGTTAGGAATACTTACCTTTGAAGATGAACCCACCAAGCATCAATATCTCCCTTGGCCAAGGTGATTTGAAATAGGTTTTTTTGGTATGTAAGGATGACAAGGATAAATTAGCTCTAGACTACACAACCTATCAATGCATCCAAAAGACTTCTCCATAAGAAAATAGTTGTATCTCCAAAGAAAGTATAAACCCCTAAGCTTGCTTCTCAAGTAGAATGGTGGATAAACATATGCACAATAACTCTTACTTCTTCTTATATTATCTAAATAATGGTGAAATTATCTTGTATATATAGGTGGATTCAACCCTAAATCCTTATAAAAGTTATAGTTGACCCAGTCAACCTAGTACAGTTATGGATAAAAATTCACTAGGTCATAGGCTAGGTTGGACAAGAGCCGACCTAGACCCTAAATGAATTTTATCCAAAATATTACATGGTCAACCCAGTCGACCTAGTAGTTTGAATAGTCAAAAGGAGATTAATGTTAGGAAAAAGGTGACTAAAGTTAGAAAATGACAGAGGAGTGTGAAATAGAGAAGAACAAGCTTAGGAATATGGTTTTTAGGAGATAAGTGTGTAGATAAAAAGTGGCAAAAGGGAAAAAAATCTTGCAAATCACCAATGTTCTACCCATCCCTTTCCCAGTGAACCCCTTAAGGAGTGCACTCAGAGAGATTAACACTTAATGGGTTCCTGTAAGATAAAGAGCATCAGTAATTGATAAAAGTTTGAAAATATTATGTGTATATAGAATGTTAGATCATAGAAGCTCTAAACGCTGCTACATTTGTTCTTAATAATTCATGGTATTTTTTTTCATGTACATATGGTACATGGGCTGAAAAATATCAAAAAGCTTACGGGCATCTAAAAATTGAGGTCTCATACACAAACCTATGGTGTTCTACAATTCAAAGAATTTATTGTGTGATTTTTACCATGTTTTCTGATTTCTTGAGGTAGAGGGGAAAGCACATAATTGTGTTTCTCCTAAAAATAAGTTCATTAAAAATCTAGAATAGTAGCCTAACAACATGTTAAAAATATAGAATTTATAGATTTTATCCTATCTTTCTGTGGTACCTTTTATAAAGACATCCATAAACATGTGTTCATCCTAAATAATATGATAAAATCCAAGAGAAATCAACTGTATTTTCCATTTTTAAAATTATTCATGAATAAAAAGAACATAGACAGAGGAAGGTTGTCTACATGATAATATTTTTTTAGAAATTTCACAAATATTTTGAATGGAAGTCTAAGCTTTATGCAATCGCTACTGAGACTCCACTTTAATCTTAGCATTTTCTTCTTTCAATTTCTAAATTTTATGTTGAGATTTATTACAAACTATAATCATATTTTTAAGTGGAAGAGGGAAGGAAGGAATAGCCCTTTTAGGTCCTTCAGTTTGTACTGCTATTTCCCTAGTCTCCCTCTACATAGCTTATAAGGAATCTTGTAACTCATCAATTTGAGTGGTTAGCTCTTGTATATGGGTAGTTTTTTGAGAAAGCAATGCATTTTTACCAAAAATAGGTTATTGAAAATTATTAATTTGATTATCTTTACTAGTAATAGAATTTTTTAAATTAACAACTTGGGCATCCTTATTGCAAGAGAATTATGTAAGGTGCTCAATTTATGAGTTTGGAAAAACATCAGATTATGTATTTTGGTTTGCTCATCATTTATTACTATAGAATTACTTATTGTGACCTAACTTGAGCAACAGATTCTTCATATCTTCTTTCCAAACTGGAAATAGTTTGATTCTTACCTTATAGTGTTGGCCGTAGAAAATCCAATTATGTGTGTTATTGTTAAATGGTTTCCTCATGTCAAGAAAAAGTCATGACATGCTGAAACTTCTATTTTTCATGAGCAAGCTGGGGGAAGAAGGACCTTATTCTAGAAGTGGAACTTTACCCTTATTAATGGCAGAGGATAAAGGTATTTCTGCTTCTTGAACCACAATTTCTTTTACAAGGGTTTCTTATTCAATTATAATATTTTTTGCATGGTTTTCTTCCTCAATTATTTATTTAGCATCTACAACTTCTATGGGAGAGCTTAAGCTTCCAAAAATTTTAGCTCCCTGTACATCTCCTTCTTCTTCCTCTTATAGAATGAGTCGATGACTTAATTAGAGTTTGACTAGTGTTTAAGGTTTTATGCTGAAACCTCCATTCATATTTTTGATCTTCAATGCAACATCTTCAAAGCTAAGGGCATTGAAGATGGGACTTCTTCTATTTGTGTGGTTGTGGAAGGAGGAGAAATAAGATGTGGTGTTTTCTTAATAGAATCCTGGGAGGATTTCCAAAAAAATGAGGACCAAGATTTTTCACCCTTAGATTTTTGTAGAAAATGATGTTGACAGATGAGGTTAACCAGACCATGATGTCGGACTGACCTAATTCCTCTTTTTAACTTTTGAGCAACATTAATTATCACATGGTGAAGAAAATATGAAAGGTTTACCTGGTATTCTAGTATGATGACTCCTTTCCTTAAATGAATAAGAAGTTACATGGCATTTTCACCAACCACAATGAATTGGCTATCATATACAAGATACTTTATAACAAAAAATGTGACATTTTGCCATCGTTATAGAAGACCATCTTATAGGATTCCTCTGGCCACACCTTGTGGGGATTTGGTCAATATAGGATGGATCTCATTTCCTTCAATAAACATTTGAATTAAGTAGATAAAACTTAATTTATCCATGAAAACTACACCCTCCTCAAGAAGTTTAGAGAGTGCATTGATCATAGAGGAATCCATCAGAATATGCTCACTCTAAAAAAAAATGGTCCTCATAAAAAATTTCAAAGAATTCTTCCATAATATTTACCTCAAAATGCTAAAATATTTTCAAAAAATTCAACCACCCTACAGACTCAAAAATATCTCTAGCTGATTCATCCTATAACAATGCATCTAATGATTATGGTTTGCTTTTCTTCTTCTTGCCTCCCATTTTCAAAGCTATCACTATTTCTTTGAAATCTTACTTGTGCTATGAAAAATGGAAATCCAAATTGCATGGGGTACAAAGGAAGGAAATAAATTGGGGATGTGATGCAATAATGGATATCAGGAATAATGAATAATAGATAAATGTGTATCATGAAATTATGGAAACAATTATGGTTGATAACTTCAGAGCATGCGAGATTTAATGGAAAATTAATTTTTTGATCATTATCAATGATGTGATATGAGGAGTTATAATTGGTACTACTTAGAATAATATCCACAATAATTTTTGCATCACATCATATCTTTTTTAAAATGTCATTTTTAAAACACTTCTCATCAAATCTTAAAATATAACGATGGTAATGGCTTCATTACATCCATGTGGCATCAACAAAACCTGTCCATTTTACAAGTGTTGATTGCCTACTGATCATACATGCATGATATGAAATATAAAATGCCTAACCTTTTGGGAAAGAAATACAATTATACCTCTATTGTATGGATCCATGCATATCTCCTAGAGTTTCCATGTGTTCTTCAAGGATAAAAAAGGTTGAGAAGATAGATTAGTTGATAACAATCCATGCTTATTGTAAAAATTTCTTTTGAAAAGTGCCATTTCTAATTTTCACCTTTTAGTAGTTTTTTTTTTTTTTTTTATACCTTTTTTATTTTCTCATTTTTGTATTTTTTTTTAATTTGTTGAATTTTTAAGGAAGGAGAACCACCATTTGCTAGTTTCAGCTCTCCTCCTTTATTGGATGTTTACCAAAAGATAATTTTGCCTTAGTGGAAGAACCTGATTCTTCTACAAGGTTAAATTGGTCTTGATTCTGCTCAATGAACTCTTTCTTTTTGAGAGGTCTTCTATATACCTTAATTTTATGATCATTGACCAAAAGTGTCATTTGTTCACCATCAATTGGCTAAAGTTAGACAAAACCATTATTATAAATGATTTTGGTTAGGTATGGTCCCAACCATCTTGTCCTCAGCTTCTTTTTGAAATTTTTAAATATAGAATTAAATAGAAGTGCCCAATCACCCTATTGAAACTGTCTTTCTCTGATATGAGTATCATGCCACTGGTTTCTCTTTTTATAGATCATGATGGTTTGAGTGAGTGCATCCATTCTCAGTTCATCCAGCCAATTTAGTTGCATGATTCTTTCTTTTTGTGCTTCATCAAGATCAATTATCATATCAATTGTTATCTTCAATGTCTGCAATTCAAACTCTATTGGTAACAAAGGTTTCTTTCTAAACACAAGTTCATATGTAGAAAATATTATGGTTATCTTCCATGTTGTATTATATGTCCAAGCTAATTTAGGTATTTTATTTCCCAATCTTTTTTGTTGTTATTCACTATTTTGGTCAAAATATTTTCCAGCTCTTATTGGTGACCTACACCTACCCATTAGATTGGGGATGATATGGTGAGGATTTCCTATGATTGACCTAGTATAATTCTATGAAAGCCTTGATCATGTTAGATATGAATTGGGGTCCTTGATTATAAATGATAGATCTAAGAGCACCAAATCTTAACATGACCCTATGATATAGGAAATCAGCAACCATTTCCTCCCTAGAAAAGTTGAATGCCTACACTTCAACCCACTTAGTAACACAATCAATAAAGATTAATACATATTATTTTTATTGAGATGGTGGGTTGATTGATCCAAAAAATTCCAAACCTCATTTTTTAAATGGTTCTAAATTTATTTGAGGATAGAGAGGCATTTCATAGGATAGAGTAGGCTTACCCATCCTTTGGCAAGGATCACACTACCATAAAAACCTTTTTACAGTCTTGTAAAAAGATGAGTAGTTTTAACCTACACCAAGGATTTTATGAATGGTATTTTTTGTTGAATAATGTACTCCTCTTGGTTAACTATGGCATGTTATAACCAAATGTTTTCTTTATTTAAAAGTAAAGGAATGAGGAAACTTCCTTTTTTCCAAGTAACTTGCCATATCTGCAAACCATGGGGAGTATATGGATATGAAAAATAGTTGTTCATTTGGAAAAGAATCCTCCGCAAGTTCATCTTCACCTGTAGTAATCTATTTAGACAAAAAATCAGCAATGAAATTATACTTCCTTGATTTATTTATGATGGTAATGTTAAATTATTGAAACAATAGTAATCATCTAATTACTCTCCCACCAACTACTAGTTTATTCATTAAGTACTTAATAGTTGAATTATCTGTATAAATAAACATCTAATAACTAGTAATATAATGCCTAAATTTTTTTATGGCATAGACAACAACAAGAAGTTATTTTTCTATGGTAGTTTAGTTTTTATTTGTGGGAGTAATATTCTTGATAATATAATAAATGGCATACATTTTTATGTCCTCATCTCTTTGTCTTAAAACTGCTCCTAATGCATTATTGGAATCATCAGTATAGATATGAAAAGGTTTTTCCCAATTAGGTCTTTTTAAGACTGGAGAAGTCATGAATTTATTCTTTAATGTTTCAAAAGTCTCTTGACACTTATCATTCCATAGAAATTCACTATGTTTATTTATCAATGAAAATATAGGTGCAGCTATCTTGTTAAAGTCTTCAATAAATGTTCTATAATATCTTGCATGACTGAGAAAAAATTTAACATCTATTTGTGTTTGAGGAATGAGGAGATTAGAAATTACCTCAATCTTTTTGGGATCGACTTTTATTCCTTGAGAAGAGATATGATGTCCTAAGATTATCCTTTCATCACCCATTATAATAAAATTCTCATGACTCAAAGACATTTGGTGTTCCTCACATCTGATAAGCACTTTATCCAAATTGTTCAAATATTCATCAAATGTAGTGTCATGGATAGTGAAATCATCCATGTACACTTCCACATAATCATTTGTAAGATAATAAAAGATGGCTAACACTACTCTTTGAAACGTAGCAGGTGCATTATACAATTTAAAAGAAATGACTATATAAGCATATGTTCCCTAAGGGTAGGTGAATGTAGTTTTATCTTGATTTTCAAGGGCTATTATAATTTGAATCTATCCATTAAACCCATTTAAGAAAAAAAAAATTTATTTTCCTGCCAAATTATCCAAAACTTGATCAATAAAGGGAAAAGAAAAGTAGTATCCCATAGTGGTTTTATTTATTTCTTTATAGTCTACACAATTTTAAGGGCTATTTTGATTTGATTGTATCTTCTCAACCCATCTAAGAAAGAAAAATATGGCTTTCCTACCAAATTATCCAAAACTTGATCAATAAAGGGAAAGGAAAGTAGTCTCTCATAGTGGATTTATTCATTTCTCTATAGTCTACACAAACTCTACATTTTCTATTATTTTTAGGCATAATAAATAGAGGTAAAACCCATTGGATATCAGATATGGGATAAATAAAACCAACTTACAATAGTTTTTATATCTCCTTCTTAAAATTTTCTTTCAAGGCTGGGTTAATTCTACATTGTGGTTGTCTGACTGGTCTAACATCTTTGGTGTAGACGTGATGTGTACAGACATTGGGATGTATTAATTTTATATCACTATAATCCTAAGTAAAATATTTTATGTGTTGTACCAATACATCAAACACTTTTTTTTCTTGTTGTTCAGTTAACCAGCTATTGATATTCAACAGTTTACCAAATTGGATTGAAATCTATTTAGTGTCTAGAATAATGGAATTTAACTATTTGTATTCACTCATCAAAGCATTTAGTGGACATGCATGTGGTAGTAATATGTGAAGTGTAGATACATGTAAAAGGTTTCACTTGTGGAAATCATATTGGTTAATGGACAATGAAAATCATGTAAAAATTAATTCTACCCATTTTAAGCCCATTCAACTATGGTTTGTTAGATGTCTTGTGGACTAGATAGCATATTTGGTGATCTTATGACATTGTTTTGATTCTCAATAATGAAGGTGGATTCTTCACATTCATGATTTTTCATCTTCAGAGCATAGCTATCAATCTATCAAACTTCAGAGCTAGGCTTCCTTGATCAAAATCTTCTATTATTTGTTCCTCAAACTCTTGGACTTGTTATTTGATGGTAACCATGGCTAAGGAATACATACTAGTTTAATTTTGTTTAGGATGATCTACCCATATTTATTTAGAAAGACCCATTGAATGTCTAGAAAGTAGATAAAGAGATATTTTTTTAGTGTGAATTACGTTAGAAATGGTCATGTTTCCATATTTGTAGTCAATTTTTGCTACAATTATTACTAATCAAGGTCTACCAAGAATGATTTGATATCCTACCCTCTTTGGTTTAAGTTGAAGGATCATGAAATCCATAGGATATTCCCAAGATTTTATGGTGACTAGCGCATTTTCAATGGTTATGTTGGGTGTTCTCTCCTTACGTTGGTGTTGAAGCCTCTTCCCAATAGGCTAACATGTTGATCCTACTACGTAAGGGATGAGTCTCCCGTGCTCACTCAAAGTGTGCAGTGAGAGACCGGTTCCTAAAGACTTTGAAACATGTGTTGAGTTTACTCATTTCTTATCAAATAAATATCCTATTATTGTTTCTTAACACATTAGGCTACCATCACTAGATAATTATAAAAGAAAGAACTCATGACTTTTAATTAGCTAACACATTTCAATATTCAACATAGTTCACAATCCATTGCTTAAAGTACCATATGATAAACATTGAATTATCATTAAGTGATTTTTTATTACAAGACAATACTTATTATATCTTTAAACATTCATCTTTCCATTCTCCCCCTGAATGCTTACAATAGGGGTTTTTATACTTGTTTCTCCCTATCCAAGTGTTAAGTTCCTAACTACAAGACAAATGACACATAGACTCCCAATAAGCTGAGTCATGGCTCTTACAACTATTTGTTCCTAAAAAATTGGACCTCCATGCCCCTAGATGCTTGATCTATGTAATATATTCATATCCAAGTGTTCCATCTCTTTTAGGCTGGTATAAGACCTCCGATCAGTGGGGTCAAGGTGTCCTACTTGATGTATTCTTTTTAATTTCTCCCACATTCTTTGCGATCCACCTTCCTCGCACTCTCCTAGTCTTTCGCTTCTTGTTATGAGCCCTTTTTTCTCAGGTTATTCATACCACATTTTCTCTTGATTAGGTCCTCTTGCATTAGGTCTTTCGCTTCATTTTCATTCAATGCCCTTCAACTCTCGTGTTATTATTTGCATGCCATATTCCTCCCATGCCATGGTTCTCCTGTGTCATCCTGATACTTGTATAAAAATAGATAATGCTCCCTCCACACTGCATGCCAAAATTAAAATAAATATTAGGTTAAAATTGAGGTGCCAACATCATCCCAAAGTAAGTTGTTAGTTCATCTGGGACTAAGTTATACCCACAATCTCAAGGAACTCAGGCCCTTTTTGCTCGATGTCTTTTCTCAACTCATCCCAAAGGGATAAGGTTTTGAAAACTTTAGTAGTTATTTTTTTAATGGCCTCCTTTATTGATTTCAACTCCTTAGGCTGAATTGGAGTCTTGGTCTTCTTCATTTATTCCTCCAGGGCTATGCTAGCTTCCTTTTGGATTTCTTCTAATTCAAAGACCTCCTTATCAACCTATCCTCAAAGTGTGACAAAACTAGAATTTATTTGTTGATGATGGATATTAATAGCATATTTCATCATTTCCACATCCTTAAATGCTTTAATGTGCTCAGGGCAGTATTTTATTAATAGAGTTGCAACGACCACTTGTTGCCTCAATACCTCTTCATCATTGAGCCGAGCCTCTATTAATTTATTTGGGTGTACCATGTGTGCAAAAATACCATCCAAAACTAGGATAACCTCCTTGACTCTCTCCAAATTACTATGGTAAATATTTGTTATAGTGTTGTACTGATCTAAAAATTCTTTGGATTCATCTTTGGGTGCAGGGTGCTCCTAATTCTTTTTGAGCAATAACTCAACCAATGTTTCTAACTTACCCATGGCATCCCCATCTAATGATATGTCATCTATCAGTGCCAAATCTTCTTTTAAAATTGTTTAACAAAGGGTTGATACCCTTACCTTAGCCTCAGTGGTCTCTTAAAGTTGTTGCTTCAAAGAGGCCACTTCCTCGGCTAGCAACTGCTTTTCAGCATACACTTTATTATACATTTCTATGACACTGCTATGTTTATTTTATCCAAGCACATGTCTAACTTTGAAAAAATATTCTGGCACGTCACTTCCATGGCAGGTTTCACAAATGTGGTGTTGGTCATTAATGGGGAGAGCCATTGTGGATTAAACTTCATAAGGTCTAGCAAACCTGGCACATCTAGTCCAAAAAGTATATAATCTAATGGAATGTCAAACTAAGGTTCCTCATTACACATCATTGGGGTAGAAATGCTTTCAAAGATAGAGTTTTTGGTCATCTACTCTAAACTGGTATCGTTCACACAAATTAGATAGCTCTTTCTATTCTAGTTCCCCCTTAGTTGGCCCCTTCCCTTTTTCTGGGTATCTCTCAAGTTCTTGTTGGCTTTTGATAGCCATCCCATCCATTCCCATCTCTTCAGTATAAACTTGATCAATAGATGAGACCTCTCACACTGGAGATGGAGTCTTCACTAGATCAAATCCCAAATTATGTATCTACTCCTAAGAGGGGTCCTTTTGGGGTACTTGTCTTAGAGGGGGATGAGGTGCTAACCTAGTGGTAGTCCTTGGAGAAAGTGGAGGTGAAGGTGGTCGAGGTGGTGGAGAAGGTAGAGGAGATAGGTGAGGAGATGGTCGAGGTGGAAATGATGGGGGTAATACAGGTGGTGAAGAAATGTGAGATAGAGATGAAGATGAAGATAAAGGATGAGGTGAAGGTGAATTATAGGGTGGTGGTTGTGGTGGATGATGTACTATCTTGGAGGGATATGCCTCCACTATCCTCTATTATTTTTGGGGGCCTTTCTGCCCAATTATGCTATTGCTTGGATTGAATAGCCTCCTTTTCAATGGTACCTGGGGGATCCTCTCCTTGGGTTCCCCATTTTAAGGATGCAGGTTGGGGTGTAACATATAAAATAGTTTATGTACCTATTCCCAAAGTAGGATATTATTCATCTTGATACTGGTCACATTTTTTCTCTTCTCTCTGTATAGGCCTTCTTTCCAGGATAAACAAACATCTTCTAGAGTGTATGGCATTATGTATCGATCTATTTTGCTTATATATTGATCAGTTTTGAATCATGAATTCTATTCATAAAATCAATTAAGTAGAACATAGAGAAGGCATAGAGAAGCTTGATCCATGCTAAGAACTCCCTTAAAGAATTCATGTGAATACATGACAGGGAGAAGTGTTGATTCACAATAAATTATACTTGATCATTTGTTTAGGAGGGTAGATCCTTGGGAATGTTCCATTATTCCTAAAGGATACCTTCATTCTATCAAACTAGTAATTTATCTTCAATTTATATGTTGGAGTGATGTGCTGAGGGCAGGTGAAAGCTTTGTAGTGCTCGGTGGGGGAGTTGTGACTTGGGGGATACACCCACTTCATAAATCCTAAATTGTAATCAAGCACACCAATTTCATCAAAAACCAATACTAACAACATTATTCCCCAAGAAAACCAGAACAAAGGCATTGTATGCACCTTCTCTGCATCTTCAGTTATCTTTTGGGTGAAGTATAGTGCCCAGTTGTACTATACTCCTTGAACTACTTGGTTTGCTATATGAAGGTCGGCCATATCCACTTCTTTCCATCAGTTGGTCCCTCCAACCTTGGTGGAAATAATACACACTATGACTCTAAGAGTGGGATATTATAGGTTTGTGAAGTGCATTATATGTCCCTACTTTTGGTACATAAGCATAGTGGAAGTCTGCTAGATTTCTTTTCTATCCACCAAGTCATCCAATATATTAACCCCTAAGCATTAAAGTCCTATGACCTTGCTTACCCTCTCTACACTAATATTCATGTCGTGCCATGTGAAGTGGATATAATCCTTATGAACACATGAGAAGAGGAATTGAATTGCCTCAGTAGGATTTCCAAAATATGATAGTTTGAAGAGTTGAAAAAGGCTAGCGTTGTCTAGTTGGTTCTTGATGGTCAGCTCATAAACCACTTGGTTTCATGTGTTGGTGGTCTGGACCTAATAATCATTTTGCAACTGCACCTCATTTCTTGACTGGTGGTGGTTATAGTCAAATATAGTTATAGTTGCCACTTTAAACACCTAGTTTTCTATGTGTAAGACTGACTCAGGGTGTTGCATCTCTTCTATGTAAATGGTGTGAGGGGGAGATGATAGAGTGGTCTATGGTGAGGAGGCCTAGAATTTCTTTCCCTTTTTCACCATCCTGACTTCTTCCATGCTTTTACTCTGAACTCTTTCATGTTACACTTATCTTAGTGTCTCTTCTAGGTCTTCCAAAGTCTCATCTCTTATAGAAAACCATGCTCCTTCACTCACCTCTCTCTCTTCTAGTTTGGCTGATATTTTTCAAGTCTTTTGCCTTTTTATTTGGTCAAATTACCTTTCATGTAACTTGAAGGCTAACCCTCAGTTGTCCCATGTTCCCAAATGAATATGTGGTGGCATTTAACTTTCCTCGACTATCGATCTTCACACTTCAATAATGGTAGAACCGGTAACCTACAAATTTTTTTACCTAGAATGGCCAAGACTCACTTCTATATGTGGTTACACTAAAAATATTCATCTACTTGTAAATCCTCATCATATCTCTATTTAATTCTCAAACATTCTATTTCAAAATGAGATTGACTTCATCTCTAGTTCTCTGGTTTATTAATCACTTGAATATTTTAGTGAGGTAAAATGTAAAATGGCTTTGGCATGGTTATTTATAAGTCCTTCGACGAATATACCTCATTAATTTATTTCCTCTCCTTGTCATTTATGGCCATAAATATGTATCTTTTAACAGTCTTTGTACCTCAAATCTTACATCAAGCCTTTAGTGTTCTTACAAACTTTTCCCATCATTCCACTCACATGCTTGTTGTTATGACTACCCTTGTCACATTAATGGTCCAATCCTATTTTATTAGAGTAATAGAGACCATATATCATGCAAAAGGTGGGAATCCATTTTATTAAATGACTCATACACCTTTAATCACTTGTGCACCATGTATGACTCTTGCACCTTTGAAACTTGCATGCCCACATGTCTTGTATTCATATACACATTTTACTCCACACTAAAAGGGTTCATGGTCCTCCATGAAAACATCTAAAGGAATAAAATAAAAATGAGTCACACACCTCAAGGGAAGCACTTTTTATTGAAAATAGAAAATCCTAATCTAATGGCCTCAAGCTTTATTTGAAAAATATCATAAACTTAAACAAAACCGTAAAATGATCGAAGCTGACTCCCATTATAGTGTCTAGGTAGGAATTGACCATCTATTAGCTTTAGCCAACATGCACTATTATATCAGAGACTATGAATTATGAATGGTCCATCCAAATAAATGTGGAGCTTCCTAGGGTGTCATGTGAACTTAGAGTCATAGAGTAAGAATTTCTTTCTTGGGGTGAAGATTATGTTCTTTAGATGGTGATGATGCCATGCTTTTTGTTTCTTAACATCTTGATTCTAGTGAGTGAGGAACTGAGCCTTATGTAGTTTTGTGATTTCCTCAATTCAAGATTTCAAAGATGCATGATCATCAAGGTTTCCTAAACACAGTATCTAGAGAGATGGAACTAAGAACTCAACTGGCATGATTGCTTCCTTTCCATATACTAGGTTAAATGGTGTATTTTTGTTGAGGTATTTGTATGTGGTCTGGCATGCCCAAAGTACTATAGATACCCTATCATCCCAATCAATTCAACAAATATTTTATATTTTTGTCAAAGTGGTACCAATGATCTTGTTAAAGTTTTCTTCTATTCCATTAGCCTGTGGGTGATATGGTGTTGTCTTGTGATGACTAATCATGAATTCAACCAACAAGATTTGAATTGTCTCATTTAAGAAGTGGGTTCCTTGGTCACTGGTGAAACTTATAAGACATCCAAAGCATGTTATAATGTTTTCCTAGATGAATCATGTGGTAGTTACTACTATATAGTATTTGGTTGGTGGTACTTCAACCCAACATATTAAATAGTTTGTTGCCACAATTATGTATCATGAACCTGTTCTTCATCCTATGGGAGTGATGGACCCCAAAAAATCTATAGCCCAATTTTCAAAGGGTTATTGAGATGAAATTCGGTGCAATGGCATAACATCTCTTCTATTAGGTTTTCCCACGTGTTGGTAGATATCACATTGACTTGCATATGTCTTTGCATCTTTAAATAAAATTGGCCACCAGAGTCCAATTAGCAACACCTTGCATGTGGTAGCTTCCCCAACATAATGTCCTCTAGAAATACCTTCATGAACTTATCATAACATCTCAAGGCACTCATGTTGTGTTACACAATGTCATAGTACCTCGTCACAGTCCATCTTGTATAGATCTCCTGCTATGAGTTGATTTGGTGCGATGCAAACTGTAAGTTATTTATTTTCTTGTAAAGTGAGAGAATTAGGTGCACAACCATTATTGAGGAATGCCAAAGTATCCTTCAATTATTAAATTACCCTAGTGACTTGAAAAAAATTTACATCAGGAAAGTCTTCTTCTATAGCATGTGGAAGTTCTTTGTTTTCAATTTAGGATAGATGATCAAGTCCATAATTGGTTTTCCTAGATTTTACTACTAGGAAAAACTAGAATTCTTGGAAGAGAACTATCCATTGGAAAATTCTTCCATAGATATTGGACTTTTTTATGAGATACTTTAAATCCTCATGGTTGGTTTAAATACAAATGGTGTGGCTAGAAGGTACTATCTGAATTTCTATAGCACATAAACCATAGACAAAGCTTCATGTTTAGTAGTGGTATAGTTCCTTTTGATCGATGTAAGTTTCTTGCTAGTGAAATATATGGGATGGTCTAAATTTCCCTCTCTTGGTTATGAAATTATTGAGATAACTTATATTCCAAATGCATCAACATGGACATGAAATGGTTTTGTCTAATCTGGAAATTACAAGATAAGAGTCGTAACTAGTCTTTCTTTCAGAGTTTTAAAAGATACTTTGCAAGAATTAGTAATTATAAATTGTTCATTATGACTTAATAGTTCATCTAGCGGTGCTACAATCTTGGCATAACCCTGAATGAACTTCCTTTAGAAGTCTATGTGTCATAAGAATGTGTACACCTCATGCTGGGTTATTGGCACTGGTAGTCATAAAATGTAGAGACCTTGGTTGGATCTATGAAAAGTTCCTCTTTACAAATGATATGCCCAAGGAGTACCCAAAATGGTGTAAAAAATAGACATTTCTTCAAATTTAGGGAAATTTATAATACTCGACAATGCTCAAGAATGAGCCTCAAATTGACACAGTGGTCCTTGATCAGTTCATATATCATCTAGTCATCTAATTAGACTTGGAGAAGCTTATAGATAAAATATTTAAGATCCTCCATTGCTACCTATGAGAATATTATCAGGGCATTTTTAAACCCAAAAATCATGATGGTGTAGGCAAAATATCCCCATTTTATATCAAATGTGGTCTTAGAGTGGTCTTCTTCAGCTATCTAGATTTGGTGATACCCCAAGGACCCATCGGTAAAGGAGTATATCTCACAACCAGTAACACCTTCTATGACTTCCTCTGTCAAAGGTGTTGGGAAAGGATTGATGACACATGATGCATTAAAAACATCATAATCCACTTAGATACATATACACCCATCCTTGTTGATACTTATTATCATAGGACTCACCCAGTCAGATTCATCAATAGGAATAATTACTCTGATATGAAGCATGTTATCGATCTCTTCTTTCACACACATTCAGAGGTTAGGGTTCATCTGATATGGGAAATTCTTCATAAGATGATAACCATCAATCAATTTTATATGCATCTTCCTAAGAAAAGGGTGAACCCCTTTCATTTCACTATAGTTCCTTGGAAACACATCTTAATACTCTTTTAACAACTCAAAGAGTTGAATTTTTTTTGTCTCAATCCAATAATTGCCAATTGTCACTACCTTAGGTTCTTTCTCTATGCTAATGTTTAGTTGAATAGTTTGAATGGGCTCATGATAATGATTATTCATAAGGGAATTGGTGTCCCAAATATTTCATGAGCTAGTACTTGTAGGAACATGCAAGCTATTACTCAACGAATTGAATACAATGGATCCTTCTCCTTCATCTACTTAAAAGATGAGCTTCTACTTTCCCAAGCATATTTCTTCATGTCACTCTTCACTCGAGACTACTAGTGGTGAAAGAGTTGATTATTTGGGAGGCTCATTGAATAAACCCAAGGTTTCCTCCAGTTTTTGATGAATATGATGCAGGCATTCTTCCACTAAGCTCAGATCTCTAATTATTGCTTCACATATGGTTTGAAGAGTAAGGCATAGGTCCATCCTTGGTGAAGAGTAAGAAAGCATAGATGTCATATTTTCCTTTAATAACTACCAGAACCTTATTTCTATTTTCCTTTCTTCATGTATATACCAAGCTCATGCCCAAGTATGCAAGGTTCCAAAGAATGTATGGACCCATAGGTATTCTAGTAAATAATGTTTCCTCAAATTGCCATATTGTTTCACACACCTCAAGGTGAAGTTTAGGTGCTTCTATACCACTATAGCTGAGTGTACCTCTGATCTTATTGTCATGGTGAAATCTATGATGTAGATCATCTTGTACTTGATCCCAATATAATAGGCATTCTTTATGCATTTTCCACCACCTAGCGGTAGTGTCATTAAAAATGTGGTCTAATGACCTTATCCATTCATTTTTGATACATATAACTCTTCAAGGTGCTGGACAAAATCATGTACTTCCATTTGTCCTTAGAACTATGGAGCTTTATTAATTCTCTGCAAAGGTGGTTTCTCTAATTATCCTCACATTATTAAACCCATGAGGCGCACAAATTTATGATGCTTAAGAAGATAGAGTGAGATCATAATCACCATGGGTCCAATAGTTATAGGCATCACTTGTGGTATCTAAGATAGATTGGTTATCCATCCAGTGAAGAATACCATATGATGTTGGATCATGTTGTTCATCATGTTGAGCAGTCACATTATACAAATTGTTGATGTCTTCATCAGTGCTTATGGTTTGAATATAGGGTGGTCCTTGTGCTTGGTCTAAATGTATTATCACAAGTTGATTAGTATTTTCAAAGCTAATGTATCAGTTTTTAAAGCTTAAATCTACATGATTTTCATAACACTAGGGCCTTCCCAATAAAGCTAGGTAATCATCAACCTCTAACAACTCCAAAACCTTAAAATATAATTTGAAGGAAACCCCAAGTATTTCAATAATGGCATTTTAAAGGAATCCAGTAGGGTGCACACGAGTCTTGTTTGCCATGAACAAGACATGAGGTGAAGGTTAAAAAGTTAGACTAGACATTTTCCACCAAGCATCTTTAGTGAGAACATTTACTTCAGTGTTAGTATCTTCTAGAATATCCTAGATTACCCATCCATTGATATTAACATTAACTAATATTTATCTATCTTCTAGGGAAGTAGAACTAAGACTTTCCTATTATCAAACATAGTTTAAATATCAATCTTTACTTTGTCAACTTAGCTGAGTGTGGGTTTCATTTGGTAGGTGAGCTTAACCTTTAAACTAGGTGCTAAGCTAGGGAATGATGTCTTCATCAAGCATGTGTTTTCATAGTTCCTAAAAACTATCTTGCATTACTGGAGGTTTAGTTTCCCTTTGCACTAAAGTGCACTATGTGGCATCCCAATTCTTAAGGTATTGAATTTCACCTTGGAGCTCAGGCACAAGTGCCATTGTATCTTGAAAAACATCCTTTTACTAAAGTGCATCAGGGTATTTTATAGCATGTGGTTCTTCTTGACGTGTCTTTTCAACTGGGTTGGGTGTAGATTGTGTTTAGCCCCCACTATGAGTAGTAATATTAACTTGGTATACAATAGGGATGGTTGGTTTGTTGTTCCATTTTGGTTTGTCTATAAGGATCATACTTGCACATTTTTCATTTTGATCCTTTGTAATGGCTACATATAGATCTAGGCACTCTTTTAGTCGATGGTCCTTTTTATAGTAGGCACAGGTTGGGTATTCTAGGTAATCTCTCTGATAGTGGTATGGAGAACCACACTTATAACAAGTCCTTGGTGGAAAACTACCACCTCATCCTCATCCTCTTACATGCCCATAATAGCTACCATTGTCTTGAGAACTAGAGACAAAGGCTTGACATGTGTTGTGCACTCAAGCCTCATGAATATCAGTAATTAGATAATAGTTATTGGTGTCATGAGTATAAGCAACACAAATTTTAAAATATGTAGATACTTTATTGCTCATGGCCTATTTTAAAAGTGGATAAGAATGAACATCATGGTCATCATGACAAATCTTGTAAGCTTTCTTTAAGATAGGGTGGATGTTCTTGCACGGGTAGTTATTTCTTATGTGTCCTTCAGTTTCACAATCGATACACCAAAAACCACTACATGTCTCATGTGTATTTTTTGTCATAAAATTTTCAAGCTAAGAAGCCATAAAAGCTATTTGTGCCTCCATAAAGGGAATAATCCCAATATCAATACTTCTAACTACTTCAACACATAGGGCAGCCTTTAGAGCCTCATACATGTTGGTAAAAGTTCTCTATCATAAGGTCCATCAAAAAGGTAACAATAATCCTCCTATGAACCATTATGCATGTTGAGTAGGATTGATTTCAAAGGATAACTTAGAAATCAATGTCTTGAACCAAGCATCATATTCCCATATGCTCTCTGTAAGTCCCTACTTTATATCTTTTAATGTTGCTATACTTTGCTGCTCAAACTCAAGAATATCAAATTCTTGTAGAAACACTACTTTGAGTTGGTCATAGTTGACCACTACTTATTAAGGGTCAAATTTGCAATACCATTTGTGTGCACATTCTAAAAGGGTAGTTGTGAACTATGTTGCCTTTCTCTCAAAGGATGTGATGCCACGTGCCCTCCAAATCAGTTCACACTTATGAACATGCTCGATTGCATTTTTCACCCCTTAGTACTCAAGTAGGTGCAATGTCATTTCATAATAAACCATAGGTGGTTAAACAAATGATTACTAAGAAGATCTAGCTCCTGTCCCTGGAGGGGGTCCACTTCCTCCAGTACATCCTCCTAATCCTCCAACACCTCCAATTGTAGTACCCATGTGGAAAGGTGTGGTGGAGGGTTGATTTCCTAGATTTAGGCCTATATTTTGGCCTTGGCCAGATCCTCTAGGCATTCCAAGCTGTGCCATGGACTTCTCTTGAAAATAAAAAGATGTAGATTCTAAGTTATATCCTAATGGCCTAGTCTCAATTTCCCTTATCCATTCAGCTTCTAAATCTATACTATTTGTGTCCTAATTCCTTATTTGTACCCTATCCAACTTGAAGGCATGATCATGCACTAAGGTGGGAGAGCCTGGTTGACTCATACTAGGTTCATTTCTAGTGATCCAAACTATTTCTCCACAAGATAATAGTGGCAAAGGTTGTGGCCCATAAGTGATGGATTCCTCATGTGCGTTTGACTCCCTACGGCTCTTCACAGTGCTCCTTGAGTGCTCCCAATCTCTTCCCATGCCACTAACTCCCATGATTATCTATTGGGTTTCATCATACTTTCATTTTATAGCACTAATTAGCTTACAACCATCTTGAACCCATAATTTTGAACCAACCAGTAGTCTCCCCTTCAAATGTGCAGCTCATGTACATGAGATTTTAGCCTTTTATGGGTAGTGTTTCCAACCCAAGATTAATAATTATCTTTTTAATCTCAGAGGGAAATAGTGAAAGACATCATCCCCTTTGTTCTCATAAAAAATTTAACTTTACTTATTCAAGACATGAATATATGGTCACGACGTATTACATGATGTAACTATTTCAAACACCCTTCCACCAGTAATTAACCACTCATATCTAGGAAACTTTCAGTCATGCTAAACTCCTTTACCATTCGGGTTCCCATGACTATCTTCATCCAAGGTTTTTGGATCATCCTTGAGCATATGCTAATATCTAGGAATGTAAAAGAATAGGGACCTCAAAAAATAAAGTCTCATATAGTGACTTGTAGATGTTTTGTTCTACTCACTAACACGTAGAGACCCTAGGCTCAAGATATGGAACAATAAAATTGTATTTGACATTGGTAATCCATTCTTCAATGTATCTAATGTAATATGCTCAAACATTTCCCATGCTTGTGCTCTAACTACTTTAGGTCCTATCAATGAAACTAAAATGTTGGGTGTTCTCTCTTTACATTGGCACTGAAGCCTCTTCCCAGTAGGCTAGTGCACTGGCCCTATCACGTGAGGGATGAGTCTCATGCGATCACCTAAAGCACATAGCGAGATATCGGTTCCCAAAGACTTTGAAAAATATGGTGATTTTACTCATTTCTTGTCAAATAAATATCCTACTATTGTTTCTTAACATATTATGCTACCATCACTAGCTAATTATAAAAGAAAGAACTCATGACTTGTAATTATCTAACACATTTCAATATTCAACACATTTCACAATCCATTACTCAAAGTACCATATGATAACCATTGAATTCTCATTAAGTGTTTTTTTTATTACAAGACAATACTTATTATATATTCAAAGGTTCATCCTTTCATTCTCCCCTAGAATGCTTACAACAAGGGTTTTTATACTTGTTTCTCCCTATCCAAGTGTCAAGTTCCTAACTACAAGAAAAATGGCACACAGACTCCCAAAAAGCTGAGTCATGGCTCTTAAAACTATTTGTTCCTAAGGAATCAGGCCTCTGTGCCCCTAGATGCTTGATCTATGTAATATATTTATATCCAAGTGTTGCATTCATTGTGGGTTGGTATAAGGCCTATGATCAGTTAGTTAGAGGTGTCCTACATGATTTATTATTTCTACCTACTCCCACATTCTTCATGTTCAACCTTCCTCATGCTCCCCTAGTCTTTCACTTCTTGTTCTGAGTCCTTTGTTCTCGAGTTCTTCATGCCACATTTTCTCTTGACTAGGTCCTCTCGTGTTGGGTCTTCCACTCCATTGTCCTTCAACACCCTTCAACTCTCGCATTACTAGTTTTATGTCATGGTCCTCCCACACCATGTTGGTACTTGTATAAAAATATACAATGGTCCCTCCATGTTGCACAGAGAATTTAGAATAAGTACTTGGTCAAAATTGAAGTGTTAATAGGTTCAATCAGGGTATAATAGTGGATTGATATACCATTTGTAAGATTATAGTGATAGGTTGAAGCTCTATGAGAGATATTTAAGATTCTATTATGTTGAATTTCATTATGTTGATGACATCACTTATATCTATAAGCACATTTGGAATAAACTTGTTCCCAATTGTCACAGTCATCACAAGACTACTAGGATCTCTATATCTAGAAACAAATATGTTTCCTGCTAGTAAATCAAAAAAATTGATTACTTGAATTGTTATAAGATATTACTTATTTCTTCCTAGTACTTTGATGCACAATCCTTTAATTATTTGATTCAATTTATGAATATCTTTAATGGCTCTTAGCAGTGGAATTTTTATCTTCATCTCTTTTAATCCATGCATCAATTCAGAATCTTCCCTAGGTTTTTCTTCTTTAAGTCTCTCAAGAAATGGAACAATAGAGGGATATTGAATTGTGGTTGGTGTGGTTGTGTCTTCTACCTTTTATTAATTTAATTCTTGGGCTATAGGTGGGCCAAGAGTGTTTTCATCATTGAGAATTTTAGTTATGGTGATGGGAGAATCTCCTATTACCTTCCTTGATCTGAGTTGAAAATTATTACATTAGTTGAACCACTTACGACATTAATTTTTTTATCAACTCTATAAACATGTGTATTTTCTTTATTATTAGGGTTTACCACTGGTTAGGTAGGTAATTGTGGTTGGCTAACCTGCTACTCAATTGGTGGTGGCTGAGGTTGTGAAGGCATCAAGGTCTATTGTAGAGGAAACCTTCTTTGTGTCTGATATTGTTGACTTGATTATTGAGGTGGTGACTATTATACCCAATGTGGTTTCTGGTTTTGTTGTTTTACCCAAGGTTGTGAAGGATTTTGAGGCATTCCCCACATTTGTGGCATCCATTCTTGAGTACTCCATGGTTGTGGTTGTGGTGGTCCCCACATTGGTAGTTTGACTTATCCAACCTATGGTGTCATCCATGGATTGGGAAGAATTCATGGACCAAATTGATTTTGAGGCTAGGAGTACTAGTTTCATTGTATTTAGATAATATTCATTTCCTCAATTATATGTACTACGTATTTTACTTGGTTCCTCATGGTAGGAAGATGTTTGCAATTATAGGTGTCATGGTCTAGGTCACAATTACCACATACCTTTGTTTTCTCTAAAGGACAATCTTTTACCACATGTTTGAGTCTACATCTAAGACAATATATTGACAACTACTCAGTGTTGGTGGTATTGAATTATGCTTTAAGGCCATCTAATGTAGATGTCAATTGTACTAGAATATCTATTTTGAAATTGGCAAATTCTTCCATTAATTGGCCAACTTTAGGTGATTTTCCTAACCTTGATTTCATTATGTTAGGTCTTGTCCTAGAGTAGTTAGTACATGATCTTGAAATATAATGAAAGGTTAACTTGTCAGTGTAACCCTTTCCCATTAGGTTCAAAGCATAACATGCATCATCACTAGGCCTTTAAGAAAAATGATCTTGATGATCTCCGCAATGAGTTGGTGATTTAAATATTTTGAGAATATTGGAGTCTTATTCTTATTTTAGTTAAAGGTCTAAGTTGACTAAATCATTAAATAATATTGCAATAATTTAAATATTAATTTATATAATTTATTTGTATTTTTAATCTTTTTATAAATATCAATAAATATGGAGAAAATAAGACTTAGCTGAAAATGAATTGAAATGGTTGTTGCAGGGTCTGATATTGGTTGTTCAGGACTAGGACAATGTCACAAATTAGGATCTAGATTTCATTTTATGAAAGGATAGGAGGTAAAAATAGGACACCTTAGGGTTCAATATTTTTGTCCTTTTCTGCCACTATTGTCCAAACTACTTTCAGAGACCTGAGTTTTTTCGATTTTGTTCATTATCCTTGTGTGAGCCTACCTATGAAATATCGACTGATGAAACTCTATAAAACTCCTTATAGAGTTGATTTAATATTCAAACCCTAGACTCCATTATGCTTTAATAAAACTTGGGAAAGAAGGTGGGGTTGGTGTGTGGAAGATGCACTGAATGTGTATTAACACCCCTTGTGTGGGCACATTTCCTATATGCTAATACTCCAAAGAGGGATCAAGTCATATGTAGTTCTCCCACTTGATGTGCTTTGTGAAATAATGTTATGTAGATGTAAAAATGCTAAATTAGGTTGGCTTAAGGTTGTTAGGGATTGGTATGAGTATTTTGATATGTTTATAGCTATATTGGATGGCTATATAACGAGAATAAGGAAATTTACCTTAGTAGTTTTCCTTGTATTTTTGCTTGCTTTGTAATATTTTCCAAACCCCCTTCTAAATGAAATTTGAATGGGATTTTATAGAGAACTATTGGTCATGGTTCGAATGTATTCATGCTAAATTGACAAGACGAAAGATAGGAACCGAAAGGAAATAACTATTGGAATTAAAAATATAATTGGATAGGAGTGCCAAAATAAGACACCCTAGAGTCCAACACTATAGTCCAAGTTAGACGCTCCTATCCTATAAGTGTGAGACCTAGGGGGATAGGATTGGCCTAGGAAATTCTACTTGGTTGAGGTGGAATGCTTTTTTTGAGAGATTGGGATGACTGGGAATAATAAAAAATGTGCTTAAAAGGGTCATGAGAGCACGAAAGAGGGACCTATGGGTTGGGTGTCACAAGCCACACTCAAGCTACCAATTTTTACATTTTAAATGATTACAATTTTCCCTCCTTTATTTTAGTGATGTAATGAAACAAAATACTAGGATAAAGGAAAAATAGAAAGCGTACTTGAACTTACCTGCAAGGGTGAAGCTCATGAAGCTATGTGATGCTAGGTGTGCATAGAAAAAGCACATTGTGAAGTGTAAATCTGTAAAAAAAAAATCAAGAGTGGATCAGTTCTTACTAGACACGTTATTTTTTAAGTAAAAATGTACAAAAAATTGGTAAAAGAGAGAGGAAGAGAAAGAAATGAATACACCTCATCAGGTACGTGAACCAATACAAAACTTATTATGATGTTGATTAATGTTGAGTATGTGTTAAATGATGCTATACTAAGAGTAATATCATGAATGAAGATGAGTGATTAATTATCTAAGAGTGGCATAATAATGTAAAGGCTATCCCTTTTACTCCATCATCACCCATTAAGTAAAGCTATGTGATCATGTGTATATTAATTGATGTTTGAATTATGTGTCCAATCCTTCTAAGTAGGTGGCTCAAGAATAAAAAGTTGAGCTAGTCCTTTGGCTCCATCATTGCCCTATGAAGTGAAGCTATGAGTTAACACTGATATAAATGTGTGATGTATGAGATGGCTTTTAAAGCCCATGAATGTTTTATAATCTGATAATGTGACATGGATAATTGAATGCGTGTTGAAAACTAGGCCACTCTTGGCCACTCAAAAAAGAGGAAAATTAGGCTTGTATGAAAGTCACTTCAAAACTAGGTAATAGGCTTATGTGGAAGCCACTAGGGAATGATGTCAACCACCTATAGATGCAATAAGGCACATAACTACTAATAATCCCTGAGTAATGGCATAAACTGTAAAGAAGAGAAAGAAAATGTGCCACTCGCCTTGCCTCCAATCACTGGTATCTGTAATATGGATTTTGATCTAGAAGCTATACCAACTACCTAATCTAAAATTGAAAATTAGATCCATCATTTTATGCATGATGCCCCCCATATCTAGATTTTCTTAAAAAACTATACTAAAACTGTTGATTCTAAACTGAACTATTGCTAATTAAATTGTAATTAGTCTTACATTTTTATCTATTTTTGTAAAATCTAGTTTTTTTTACTGTTTGGATAGCAGCACTGAAATAAGACACAGTGTTATCTGATGTTGTAGTCCAAACTTGACACTCTTATCATGTGCTAATTCTGAAGACTATTATGTAATTTTCAATATTTTTCTAGTCTATTCTACCTGGTTTGGGTTCTAGTTGTTCTTCTTGGTGTTCTGAAAGCTAATTTTTTGACTAGTAGGAGTTTTGATCTCTATGACAAAATCCATGTTTATTGCCCCCTCTTTTGAGGATAGGAAAGAAGACCCTAAAATGACTTCCCTCAGAAGAAAGATCCCTAAAAGTGTGTTATGCTACAAAAATACATGATATAGTAATGATAATCGAAATGATATCTCAAGATACAACATAATTTTTAATGGAGATTGTTAGATCAATAGGGGTATGCCTGGATAGTATAACAATGTAATAATATGTGCAATATAATGAACTAAAACTGAAAGTGTTAGTTATTAGTTGTTAGGGAGAGATAGAGCATGATGTCCATCATGGCATCCAAGAAAGCAATAGAATTCATGATGTGGATCATGGCATTTCAAATAATTGAGAAGCAAACAAGCAATAAGCATGTAAAGCAAGAATCAATAAGCATACAAGAGTGGCCAAGGGTCAATGTAAACAAGGGACATGGGCACATGTCACTCAAAATGGGAAGCAAGCATATAAAGCATGTTCAAATGCCACATACACATACAATTAGAAATAAGCAAGGTTGGCATGAGGGCCACAATCATATAGAAAAGTACAGGCAAAGGACATTAGAAAATGTCCTAAGTCATACATAAGAATAGAAGAAAAGCACATTGGAAATTTTCCTAAGGCACATACAAGAGACAAAATAGGAACTGAGAAATGCAATCACATCTAGCTATGCAAAGCAAGAAAATAAAGCATGTAAATGTTGGAAATACAATCACATCTAACTAATCAAAGAAAGAGGTGAAAATATGCAAAATATGAAGTACAAAACTAGGTATATGCTAAGAAATACACAAGTGTTATATACTAGTGAATGTTGATAAAATAATCTAAGTAAACTAGTAAATAATGTACATCAACATAATAACTAGAGTGTGTGATGTAGGCATGACATAACCTGTATGGTGTAGACATATAGAAGATGTCCCCAGGGGGTAGATATATCAATGTATGTCTCAAATATATAAGTAGGATGCCCCCTCAATGGGTAGAGTGAAGTAATCATGGATTTGGATGTCACTGCACACACTCAAAGAAGATCAAGTGAAGCATGGTAATGTAGATAAATTGACAAACACTAGCATAGAAAAAAATGTATGTCTAGCATGGTAGTGTTGATGGTTGAAATTGCGCTTGTTTCTAACACCAACAATGGGAAGTTTCAAGAATGTGGGACTTGCAACTTGAAATGACCTCCAAATTTTTAAGAAGATGGTCTCTTCTTTATCTCGAGTGTTGGGAGGAAAGGGATATGAATTTAAACAGAAACACAAATGCAAAGATAGAAATTCTAACTATGGTGATGCGCTTGAATGTAATTCGACCCTTAATTCTAAGCACAGTGAAACTATGTGTAATATTCAATTACATTAAAGAGCGAACAAGGCATGATCAATGTAAAAGATAGAAACAATAGAAACAGAGGCTCACAGCTTAGACTACTTTTGCAATGACACAAAAAACATCAACAAAGGCACATAACTCAATCTTCTTATTAATTCTCAAGTTACATAAAAGGCACAAAAACATGCAAAGTTACATAAACTTTCCAATTCAAGAAAATAGAACAAAGGCAAATGATATTCCTGATCACAACTCTAAAAGTCTAAAAACTCTTGACAATAGTCTCTCATAGAAAATTCTCTCCAATATTTTGATGATGATTTTTGGTGATCTCTACACCCCTTTTTATAGCATTGGATTCACTCCAGATTGTCTACGTGTTTCCAATCTAACGACCCAACTGAACTCTAACTAAATTAGAAGATATTTCTTAGATTCTAAAATGTTCTATTTTCCTATAGTTCATTGGCTAAAATAGATACATAGGATATATCTGTATCTGTCTAACAGAAGATATTTCTTAGATTCTAAAACATTCTATCTTTCTACAGTTCATTGGCTGAAACAGATACATAGGATGCTTCCTTTTATCAAACGAAAGAGGACACTTGGCCATTTTCCCCCATTTTACTTGAAAACCTTATTATTTAGGAAGCACTAAAAATGACACTTGGTAGCTTTTGCAGCACTTACTAAAGACACATGGCATGTTCTGCATAACTAATAATCTTACTATGTCTTTGCTTAGAAGTGTTAGTCCTTGACATCTGTCACCATCCGCTTCTCCAAAACTTAAAAAACTTCTATAGAAAATGGGACCCAAAGTAGTTCTCACCTGAGCAACGTGGCGCTTTTTGCTTATTCTTGACAAAGGACACGTGGTGATCTCCACTGCCTTTAGCTACCTTTTGAGAAACCTATGGAAGGTGTCACGTGTCCATCTCTACATTTCCATATCTATACTATAGAAATAATCGGGCCTCATTTCATACTTACACAGACGGTGACACTTGGAAACTTTTGCTTGCCTCAGAACAAAACTTGGGACCCACCACAGTCTTTACTTGTCAATGAAACAAAATGAAGATAATTTAGAGGTTGACACGTGGTGGCTTCTACTCTGTGCAGCTGGGGATACATGGCATCTTCCGTTGCTTTTAGAAAAGCACATTGAAATCTTCCACTCTTGCCACCTGGCATCTTCCACTTGATACTGATACTTATCTTGTTGAAACCTTTTGCTTGAAAGAGATTTGAAATGCAGATGCCGACATGAAATGTGGATGCCGACACTTGTCATGTTTTGTTGAGTTACTATCAGACACATGGTACGTCCTGACCAACTTATAGAAATTATGAAAGGTGCCTCAGTTGATGACACTTGGCAACTTCTACTTGATTTCAACACTTAGATAAAAATGAGGCAAAAATAAATTCGAGCCCGTGCTCTGAATCAAAACTTCACTGTCTCGAACCAAAGTGTGCGGGGACAAAATTTTGTAGTGCGCAACTGAAAATCAAAAGAAACATAGAGTATTTTTTACTCTACAGTTATTGGTGACCTCAAGGACTTTTGAGCTTGCTCAAAAAAGAAACTCCAACTCCCGCTTGATCAAAATGACAAAAATTCACAGCTTCAGCAAAGCTATTTGATAGGCAAACCACTCATCATTAGATAACCCCTGCTTATTTTGCAATTCATTGAAGGCTAAGTCAAGGTTGATAATGTCTTTGTGTGAAAAATTTTACAAAATTTGAACTATAGCCTTCAACTTAAATTAAATTTTGGAAACATGAATCAAAATAGCTTCTACTTCAGGTACTAATGATTCATCCCTTAAATCTTGAAAAAATGCCTGATCATTCTACTTGGCCAACAACAAAGGTTCAATTTCATCAACCATCAGCACAGTGTTGTCATCAAGAAATAGAGAAGGAAGACCTAATTGCACTAGGTCTTCAATGTGTTGTTTCATTTCACTGATTCCTTCTTTCATTACATCGAGAAGCTCTCTACAATTGATGGCTGCAGAGTTGCAACTAAGAACCTCATTCACTCGCTTAGCAGTGACCATTCTGTCATTAATTCCTATTGCTGACAATGTTCCATCCATTGCATCTTAAAGCTTTTGCAATAGCGTTTCAAAATCCAAAACTCTCCCAGAAATAGTAGCTAGAGTGTCTTCAACTAAATTCTCCACCTTTTCACACAATTTCTATGCATTTAGCAGGAAGGTGAGAGAAGGCCTGAGCTGAATAATCTCTGAAGAGATTCTTTTCCACATTGATTCATAAAGCTCCTTCACTAGATTTAACACTCCTACATTCTTTGGCCTATTGGCCAGCTCTAGTGTCAATTGTTTTACTCTGCGTTGCTCTGCTTGAAATTGGGCTTGTATAGCCATGGTATTATTCTATTCATTCAGTAGCTTTTATTGCAATTGAGTAATCTGTAGCAGGCTTTCCTCACATTTTCCTTGTAATGCTACTTTTTCTCACCTTAGGGTCATCACTGCATCTTTTACCTGCACTAGCCCTGCTTTTAAGGAATCATTTTGGGCCTAGATCGCCTAGTGAGTCTGAAGAGAAACAATATCTTCCAACTATTTATTTAGACTCTCTATTTCATTATCTTTTCTATTGATTTCTGTGGTCAAACTACTATAGTTTGCCTTCTCTTTGGCTAGATCAACCTCCATCTTCTGTAGCTTTCATGATGTTTTCAAGTAATCTTCAGCAACTATAGAAGTGGATTTAGTTAGCAGCTCAATTTTGTCTTGTGGTCTGAACAGGGACGTGTCGATGGCCACTACATTCATTGTGTAGTCTTCTGCTTGCATCTGCTCACTTGGCTTGATTATATTTGGTGACAAATGAGTTTCCATTAGTTGCTGCTGAATTAGGTCAATTTGTGACCGTAGATGTGGTGCAGCGAAGGCCTTATTTTCCTTGATCCTCTTTTTCTCTCTTCGGGCTTCCCTCGCCTTCCTAGCAACGTCTACTTGAGTTTGGAAGGTAGAAGGAGAGGCAATGTGCCCACTCGCAAAAGGATGTCCTTGTGGCAAACCATATGGAATAGCCATTTTTTGGCTATGGGCAATCTGAGGAGGTAGTTTCTTGGGAATAGAGTGAGAAAAGTGAGGCAATGATAAAGCTTGAGTAGGGATAGATGGGGCGAAGTGAGAAATGGGCATGGCGGAGGTGGCAGGGGATGTCATCTAGCCAGATGAAATCTTCATGCCTACAAGAGAAGAAAGAGATTGAGAAGGAGGAGGAATGATACTTACCTGAGGAGCAACTACAGTACTCTATAATTGGCATTGTGAGGGTTCTGCCCTCTCTTTTGAATCCAGTTGGAACCTCAGCCTCTTTCACTTCTTTGGCATTTCTTCTTCTGGTTGTGCTTCTTTTTCTTCAACATTTACCACTACTATTAGTGGTGCTTGTGGGGAACTGGTAACTTCAATAACTGATGCCAATGGGGAGGATTTTAGTGGTGAAGGCACCACACTCTTTTGTTTTTCCATGATGCTAAGAGATTGAGGCCAAACTGTTACATCAACTGCAACTACAATTTGCCTTGGGGGCTGTGATTCTTGCCTGAATCCTGCTCTAGCTTCTGGCTCTACACCCTATGTCAGCAAATTGCTTGTGACAGAGCTAGATACCAGGGACAGGTGGCACTCATCCTAGAGTTTCTCCCATCTCTCATCTGAGTCCACATTCCCAAAAGAATGAGTTGTTTGACAAATTTCTTGCCTATATATCCAATAGGCTTCTATTTTCTCAACATCCCAGTCTTTATTCTTTAGTGCCCTTCTTAAGCCAGAAGTCATTCTGATTTTAAGATCAAAATCCCTCTGCTTATCATAGAAAGTTTCCCATGGTCTATTTTGTTGAAGGGGCAAATCTGTTAATTCAACATAAAATCTAGGAGTATCTTCCCTAGGATTTTTTCTATTTTCCCAAAAATGGGTGGCCCTCATGTGAAATTCTGGTAGTAACCCTATTATTCCTTATCCATGAAGCTATGAAACCATTTGGGTCATATACCCATTTATCTTCGATTAGTAGGAAACCTAGGAAGGCTAACTTTCTAAGCAAAACAATCTCAATGTCTCTGGCTTCTAGTACCATGCTATTTGTCATCCATGGGAGGTCATACATTTTCCTCTTCCTCTTCTCATAGCCATATTCATTATCTACTATATACACCTTCCTGGTGACTTCTAAGAATGCTAACCTAAGAGTCATTAGGTAGCAACATTGGTTCCCCACAAAAACCATGGACTCTAATAATTGTATGGTGGGATCCAAAAAAAGAAATCACAAGGAATTGGGCAATTGGTCAGAAGGTTTGAAACACTTGGAAATAGTATGTTTATAACTAGTTCTAGGCTCAAGTGATAAAAAGCAAGGGTAACAAACAGTTCCTAGAATTCATATGGATCACTAGTTTTTGACAAAATATGTGTCCATGCAGACACAGGAGTTGTTCTCTGTAAATCAAAACTTGGGTCATACATATTGAGATGCATATGTTGGGAAAAGATGCCAAAGTTCTGATACAACATAAGGTGAAAAAAATAAGAAGAGTACCTGAAAACCCCTTTTGATTTGAATTGTGCAAGTTATTCCACCATTGAGTATGTAATTTGTTCAAAAAAATCAAGTCGATACTCCTGAGTCTTGTCGACAGTTTTCAGCCTGAATAGGATAGCCATTTGTTCTCCATAGACTGCCATATCATCTTTCATTCTGAAGATGAAAGCCATCATAGACAGTGCATCTTGGCTAGCTTTTGCAAATTGGGCTCTTGCTGTAGGCAGTGTCGGCATAGTAGTATCATCATCACCTAATTGTAATTTGGATCTTAAGAATCTCAACTGAGTATTGATGTTTGCCCATGTTTTTTGCATTTTAGCAATGGCGGGAAACGTAGCTATCTTATCATGATACAAGGCCAACATTTCTATGATAGCCTTCAGTGTAATTTACACCATGAATGGACCCTAGTGAATGGTATTTGAAGGTGCATGGAACAAGTCTGCACATATTTTGACCAAGTCAGGGCATGAATGCACACCTGGGACAATGAATTTTGCCAGTTGTGAAGTCCATATCCTCATTGAAAATGTCTCATATTGTCCCACCTTGGCCCTCTGAAGACACCTTTGATGTGCCCCTTCTCTGAGAGTTTTTCTACTAGTTCTTTGAAGAATTGGGTCCATGACTCCATTTGTATAATCTTTTATCTTTGCTGGGTCACTTGCTTGACCAACTTCAGGGACTCTGGTCTGTGGGTAGGTCTTTAATGGTTACATGGGGGCTAAAGCATATGACTTGCTCGTAAGAAACTTATCAATGGATTCATAAATCCCAACTCCTTGTTTTGAATAATGTGCTCCCTCCATATCTATATCTATTTTGTGATAACTAGTATAAACTTTTGCAAAATAGAAAGCACTTTCTCTTAAGCAAGTTTACTAAGAACTGAAAATGCAAGTAGCAAGAATTTTCTCACAGATGCAGGAATGTTTGAAATACTTGTAAGCTTTAACTCTTTCTATGAGGTATTTATTGACCTATCAAGTCTCAAAATGGCATTAAACTCGGACAACCGTTAGCAAATCTTACTCAATCTTCATGGGACAGTGAGATAGACACGTTATGCAAGTGGCAGCGCAAGGTACCTTGGGGATTTTTAAAGATTTGGGAGACATTCAATGTATTGAGAATTTTATATTTTTTGAAAAATATCTGAGTTGTTACTACGCGTTCAAAGAACACTTATTTAAAATAAAGCGAGAAAGCAAAATGGGAAAACAAAGCAACTAAGGGAAACTATCTAACTATAATGCATCAGGGACACAACCTAACTAAAATGTTTCAAATAGATTCCATTCATAGGAATCTCTTCAGGTTCACTTTCCATTATTTCTAGCTCAAACAAATTTTTCTATATACACACACGAATTTTATAAGGGCCAATCCATAATGCTTCAAATTTAGTGTGTTGACCCGGCTTGGCGGCTCTTGCATCCCATTTCAAAACAATTGAGCCTATTTCGAAATGGGGAGTTGAAGTCATTTTATCAAAACAGTCTTTAATTATTTTTTGATGTTTTACCAATGAATCATGGGCTACATCCCTCTTTTTCTGAACTTCCAAAAGTTTCGCAAGTCTGACCTGCATGGGGCCATTTTCCTCAATTTCAATCTGTTTGATTAGTTGGAGAGCAGGAATCTCCAAACTTAGTGGTATTATAGCAGATTTTCCATATACCAATTCATATGGGGACATTTTGATCACCTGTTTAGGCATGATTCTATTAGCCCACAGTGTTAAATTAAGCACTTTATGCCACTCTTTGTGATGATCAGCCCCTATTCTTTTGATGAGTCTAATCAGGTTCTTGTTAGTTGATTCTACCAAACCATTACCCTGAGGGTAATAATTTGAGGAATTTTTCAGATATATTCCATGCTTTAATGCAAAGTCAGATACTTTAGATCCTAAAAATGCTTTAGCATTATCTGAAATTATGGTGCGAGGAGCCCCAAAGCGAGTAGTGATACTCCCTAGAAAATCTAGGATCACATTTTCTGTTGCTTCTTTAAGTGGCACTGCCTCAGTCCATTTGGTGAAATAATCTGTGGCAGTTAATATCCATTTGTGGCCCATACTAGACACTGGATTTATCATTTCAATGAAGTCAAGACCCCATTGAGCAAAAGGTTCATCCACAATTATAGGACTAAGGGGCATTGCTGCATTCCTTCTCATCCCCACATAATATTGACAGGATTGACATTTTTTAACCAACTGATAACAATCTATAAATAAAGTAGGCTAGAAATAACCTGCCTCACTTATCTTTATAGCTGTGGTCTTTGCAGAAAAATGTCCACCTGATACTCCATGATTCATTTCATATAGTATTTTCTTAGCCTCAACATTTTCTACACATCTTAACAATTTGCCATCAGAATTTCTTCTGAAAAGAACCTGTTCAATTAAAACAAAATGAACTCCTTGTATCCTATAGTATCTTCTCTTATTTTAAGGGAGTTCTCTTGGGTAAATCCCATATTTCATAAAATGAATCCTGCTTGTGACCTAGGATTCCTGATCAACCTCTTGTAACCTTAATACAATTTCCTTTTCTTCTTTTGAATTTGTCTCTTTAGGTATCATCTTTTCAAGCTCTTGAGTCATATATTTCATAAAATGTAAGTCTAGCATGGTAGTAGAAATGTAAAGCATGGATAATGAATACAATTGAAATGTTTTTTTTTTTTTTTTAATTTACTTGAATGTTTTTGGATTTTTGATACATTTGAATGTTTTTAGATTTTTGATATATTTGAGTGTTTTTGAATTTTTGATATATTTGAGTGTTTTTGATATTTTTAAAATTTTGTATTTTTTTTGGTATAAGCTATGTACAGTCAAGTATTAGTAGATTATGTAAAAAAAAGTTCTAAGAAACTATGTACAAGAAAGACTGAGAAAAAATGATACTAACTAATGAGTCTCATGAGAGACTGGTTATCATGGTGTCATGTATCAAAGAAAGGGATCATGTATGATTGTGAAGCACAAGGGAATGGCTACAAATATGACTAAATATTTAGATTCATTATTGGTATCTTGAAAATCATAGTAACCTATATTATTACATTCATCATTATCATCTTTATTTTGAACCAATAGAATGCTAGTGTTGACTTTTATTGTATCTGGATCTTTTCCTTTGATAAATTGTGTCTGTGAATGATTTTCCTTATTCAATAAATCTCAAACCTTGGTGACAAACATTATCAGCTTATAGAATAGGAGTAGTGATGCCTTGAGCATGCTTGCCTAACCCTTGACCTTGATAATCAAACTATTTTAGATATTTTTGACCAAACCCATACTAATTTGAAAATTGAGCCTCATTTTGGATAGGTAGATTTACATCTTTTTCATGTTTTACCTTTGCTTGTGGTGCTATTTCTTGCTCTGATTTTGCTTTTTGATCCTTTTGGTGTTCTGAGTTATGTTTTAGTAACCACTTTTGTATTGTTTTTGAATTTGACTAGTTGTGAATGTGTTCCTGTGTCACTAAGGATTGCTTGACTGATTTACCTTGTATAGGATCCTTATTATCAATTATCTATTGCATTTTTTTTTAATGCCAAACATGAATCTGTGTGATTTCCAAGCATTCTATGATATGCACAATAATATCCGAACCTTCTCACTGGATGTAGAGGAGGTAGTTTGATCAACTTAGATTTGATCATTTTCCTTAGTACCTCAGTTAAAATCTTATTTTATCTTTGAATGCTTTTTGAATCAATAGTTGTAAATTTACTTTGTTTTGATTTCTTGTTTTGATATATAACATTGCTTACAACCAATTGACTAGGTGAAGGTACATATACATGATTGACACTAGGGTGCCTTCAAGACTTTTGTATTATAATATGATTTTTCAATGTTGTGATCTTTTCATGGAATACCTAATTTTGCATTTATAAATTTGAAATTAACTTTCTCATATTGGTGATTTGATCCCTTAGAGTCTCACAAGTGCAAATCCTAGTTGTTTTCGATTGAACATGTAAGCAAATATATTGAAGAGGATTTGAAGAAGCTATAGGTTGAATGTATGCATTAAGAACAATAGTATAGGCTACCTCACCTTTTGGAGGGGTGATAGCATGGCGCTGGTTAGAGGGAAAGTATCTATCACCCTCTTGGGGGAGAGGAGGAGAAGGAAATTCTTTCCTATGCATAAGATATGACATTGAAACTTGACAGGTGGTTGTTAGCTTATGCAAGTATGTAAATATTTTATTCTTGATTGAATTACACATAATAGAGAGATATCATGTTAAAAAAGTCATTAGAGTTATAATTTGTATAACAATATGATTATAAAGAATATTCCACAAAAGAGATAGCAAACAAGGGATATAGAGCATGGATTTTTTCACTAATGCATAAAAAACTTTAACTTGTAACATAACATTTCTAACATGCTTAGCAAAATAGAGTTGGAAATTATTTTGCATGAGAGAGAGAGAATATGCAAAAGAAATATTGAAATCTTGTACATTTTTAGCAATAAATTTTGTAACATCATCCCTTATTATAAGAAGTAAGCATGAAAGGGAAAGAATGGAGCTTTGCATTAACATTTAGTAAACTTCATCATTCATATACATGATAGGATCGAGTATGTACTAATTATTTGCAAGAAATGTTATGGAATGAGTAAGATCCATTTGTAATTTTATGTAAAAAAATTTGTAAGGTGATACCTCAAATACAAAGGAACCTAGTAATTTCAACTAGGGTTTTAGAGAAATAATTTTTCAAAATTACTATGGTAAATTTTTATAAAAATTAACTACAAAATTTTAATTTAAATATGCAGGAGAAAAATTTAAAAAAATACTGGAAAAATATTGGGACCTAAAATAGGCAACTAGGGTTTGAATGATTTTTTTTAATTAAAGTAGAATTTTTTAAAAAATGTAAATTTATGATTTAAATATGCAGGTAAAAAATTAAAATAAATATTGGAAAAATTAGGAAGGAATTTTCCCTAGGGTTTTTATGCACAAACGAAGTAAGTCAGGTTCACCAAATGATTTAATTATTTTGAGAATATTGGAGTCTTATTCCTATTTTAGTTAAATGTATGAGTTGACTAAATTAGTAAATAATATTTCAATAATTTAACTACTAATTTATATAATTTATTTGTATTTTAAACCTTTCTATAGATAGTAATAAATATGGAAAAAATAAGACTTAGTTGAAAATGAATTGAAACAGTTATTGTAGGGTTTGATATTAGCTATGTAGGACTAAGACAGTGTCACAAATCAGGATCTGGATTTCATTTTATTAAAGGATAAGAGTGTCGAAACAAGACACCTTAGAGTCCAATGTTGTTAATTTTTTCCACTGTTGTCCAAACTATTCACAAAGACCTAAGTTTTTTGGGTTTTGTTCAATGTCCCTGTGTGATCCTGCCTATGAAATATCAACTTTTGAAAATCTATGGATCTATTTGTAAAGTTGATTTAATATTCAAACCCTAGACTCCATTGTGCTTTGATAAAACTTGAGAAAGAAGAGGGTTTAGTGTGTGTAAGATGCACTGAACATGTATCCACACCCCTTGTGTGGGCACGTTGCCTACATACCAATACTTCGAAGAGGGATCAAGCCATATGTAGTTCTTCTACTTGATGTGCTTTGTGCAATTATGTTATGAGGATGAAAAAATGCTAAAATAAGTGTGCTTAAAGTGGCTAAGGACTAGTGTGAGGATTTGGATATGCTTGTAGTTGTATTGGATGATTTTATTCAAAGAATAGAGAAATTTACCTCATTGGTTTTTCTTTTATTCTTGCTTGCTTTGTATTATTTTCCAAACCCCCTTATAAATAAACTTTGAATGGAATTTATAGATATCTATTGATCATGGGTCAAATGTATTCATGCTAGGCCAACAAGATGAAGGATAGGAACCGAAAAGAAATAATTATTAGAGCTCAAAATGTAATTAAGCAAGAGTGCCAAAATATGACACCCTTAGGTTCGGTGGTATAGTCCAAGTTGGGTGCTCGTGTTCTATAGGTGTGGGACCTGAGGGGGTAGGATTATCTTGGGAAATGCTGCTTGGCTGAAGTGGAATGATAGTTTGGAGAGCTCATGATGACTGGGAATAAGCAAAAAGATGTCTAGAAGGGTCATGAAAGCATGCAAGAGGGACCTATGTGTTGGATGTCACAAGCCACACTCAAGCTACCAATTTTGACATTTTATATGACTACATTTGGTAACCACTCTGTTTATGAGTAAATATAAACCTATCAAGGTAATATTCTAAGGTTTCATCTTTATTTTATTTGATCTTTAAAAAGTCTTTCTTTTGTTCTCTGACTCTACAATAATCATGATATTTGTCTAGAAATGTAGTTTTCATTTCATCCCAAGTGGTTATGGAATTACCCTCAAGGCCCATGAACCATCTCATGACTGCATCCTTGAGTGTCGATGGGAATAATTTCAACTTTTGATTGTATATGACATAGTCATATGTTTGGGAAAGAACCTAAAATTCATAGATGAACTGATTTGGATCCTCTAAGAATTTACCTCTAAAGGTAGGTAAAATAAATGGTGATATATTTTTCATGGAAGTTCTGTCATCAAGACCTAATTTGATTGGGTAGGAGATTTTTTTGTCCTATTAAGGCTGTTGATTAGGGTTTTATACACATGCATGTTTGTTTTCCATATTTTATTCCCAACTTTGGTTATCAATCCAATCTATATTCTCTTCTTGGGTGATCAACTTATGGTCTATCTCAGAAGGAAAATCTTTGTTGGTGATCAAATCTTCTTTTTGTAGAGCTTGTGTTAGGATCAATTCTTCTTATAGGAGATGTCCTGAAAATAATTCTTCTTGTTAGATCTATTTGTGAGGATGAACCTTGTTCAGGAGAGGAATCATAAAAAGTTTGTAGATAACATTCAATTTCCTTTATTTCACTTCTTAATCTTTCTATCAAGGATTAGATCCTCTCTTCTTCTTGATTTATTTGGGATCCTTTAGAGATAAATCATATTTGAGACTCTCTTGGATGGTTCATAAATTTAAAGAGTCCTAGATTATTTTAGTGTTTTTGAGTTTTATGAATATTTTTGAATTTACTTGTATAACTCTAATGTAAGATCTCACTAACACTTATTGATGAATCTCCAACAATGACACTAAAAATGATAGGTTGTTATACCTCTCATTTAACCAATCAATGGATTAGTGTCATTTTATATCAATGTCAGTGTCCAAGGCTATATGCAATGATATCATTAGATATTTGAGTTTTATAATTCATTGTTTGGAGATTTTTACTCTGCTGTGATATTTAAATCCTAAGGATAGAAAATAAGACTCTAACTCTATATTGCAAAAAATTAAATCTATAGAAAGTTCTATTAACTGAAGATCTCTTATGACATTCCTTGTTAAAAAATTCCTCTATTTACACCATCAACATCTAAAACTTAAACAATTGGCATAAGACATCATGATGTCTTCACTCGACTTACCCAACTGGGTAGGACAATGTGATATTTTAGAATGTGAGAATGTTGTCTAATGTCACTTAAAATGCTCTTGACAAATTATAAATATAGAGATGAATTAACAAACTTTACTTCCTATGAAATTAAAATACACACTCTTGCATAAATAAAACCCACTTGCATTGAATTAAAACAATCTTTTTTATTAAATAGAAACATACTTTCATTAAAAGGAAATTCACACTTTGTTTTGAAAGGAAATCACTCTTGAATTGAAAAGGAAATCATACTTGCATCGAAAAAGAAATCTCACTTTTCAATAAATGAATTATACTTGAATTAAATAAATGCTTTTAATCTAAAAACTAAAAATACCAATTTATTTTGATCCTCATAGAGAAGTGGGCCTTTGTTCCTTTCTTAGAACATAAATAGCTTTACTTAGTAATTTAAAAAAAAATGTACTTTATTTCATTATCAAAAGAACATACACATATACATGAAATTATGTTGAAATGCTTCTAATTTTTTATCACTATCCATTCATTCATTGATTCATTAACTAATTATTTGGAATGAGAAGGAGACATGCATTTAAAGCACATCTCAACAACTATTCATAGAATACAAAATATAACGATCTAAATGGTCAAACCCACTTATTCAAAATATGGAATATCTAAGAATCAGATCCCACACTTATAGGGAGGCATTAGAACTAACTCAACTAATAATAGATGGAAAATAACTAACATAAATCCGAAGAGAATATATTTGATTTTACAAAATAAAAGTACAAATATACTTAGATTATTTTAGACCATTATTATGAATAGTAATGTCTAACATAAGATATATATATATATATATATATATATATATATATATATATATATATATATATATATATGGATTTACTATCTTGATCTGCAAGATCCAATTGGACATTTTCGGAGCGCATCTGGGCATCTTCAAAACACTCTGTATAGGTCTTCAAAGTACCTTCGAAGTGTCTTTGGAGCTGCAGATCTTTGGAACTTGTATTCTTCACTGAATCTTCAAAACTATTACCAAAAAGGGTTGCCAAAATTGTTTGATGTCTTCTCAAAATGATCCTACTATAGGGATGTATTTTTGCACACAAAAATGTGCTTATTTCATCCAAGTTAGACACAATAACAAGATAAAAAATCAACAATGTATCACATATAAACAAAGGATAATTGCACTCATTTTTTATTTAGATAAGACTTTAACTATTAAATTCAATGCAATATATAATCAAAAGACAACACTTATGGATAGTTTGTATTAGATATAATGAGCTATATGGAATGCTCATCAAGTTGTAGAGTTTATCTTTGGCGGTATTAACTAGCCACATTAATGGAAACAAAGCCCACCAAGTATATTCAAATATGTCCCATTGTTGCATATTAAATTTAAAAAATGATAACACTTATTGGTATGTGAATGAAAACCTTGATATTTTTATTCATATACCACTAAAAGTCATTCAGATGTAAAGGCACAAAAAATAATTAAAATGATAATAATAGGCATTTGGGTTCCATTGTATTTTGGGGAGAGTGACTTGCACAAGACACACACCTTGAAACAAGGCTTTGTCCCTCCAAAATTCTGACACTACAAGCTCTTTGAAATGTTGAAGATGGTGAATGAGGCTTAAGGGTTCCATAATTATTTGAGGAGAAGAGTGTTGAAAAGCCATGCCGAATAGGTGGTTGAGGGCACACATGCGACATTTATTGGAAACATAAATGGAAATCAAGCTCTTCAAGTGTCTTCAAACATGGCCCTTAATTGCATATAAAATTTAAAAAAAGACTAGACATTAACTGGGATGTGAATGGAAACCTTGAAATTTTCATTCACATACTAGTAAAAGTCACTCAAATTTAAAGGCACAAAAAAAAAGTACAATGACAAAAACAAGTATTTGGGTTCCATCACATTTTGGGAAGAGTGACTTGAATTAACAATGTTGAACAAACTGAAGATTACGACATGGTGGCATCAATAGGGGTAAAGCATTTTTGAAAATGTTTGTTGAATATTGACAACCCAAGCATCTTCCAACATGACCCTTCATTGCATAGTAATGTCACAAGCATGTCCCAACATGGCCAATGAAATCAGAAAATGATATCGATTGATACAAAAATAATAACATTTACTTCTACGTGAATGAAAAATTTGAGTCCACCCCATGAAAATACCAATAAAAGTTGACTAATATGTAAAAACATGCCCAAACACCATTAAAATAACAACAAAAATCCTATATTACAGTAACATAAAATAATTGAAGAGTGGTATGGGTTCAGTTTGAAACAACATCCCATCCCTTCGAATCACCAACGTTACAAGCTCTGTGAAACGTTGTAAATGGTGAAAGAGGCATAAGGGTTTCATGATTGATTGAGGAGAAGAGTCTAGAAAATCCACGCCGAATAGGTGGTTGATGGTGTGCATAGCGGTATTTACTGGCAACATTAATGGAAATAAAGCCCATCAGATATCATTAAACATGGTCCATCATTGCATATTAATCACCTACACATATTCCAACATATTCCTTCATTTTTTATTAATAGCTTATTGCAACTCAATATCGTGGTTAAATGCAAAACATTTTAAGCCAATGTAAAAAAACAAAAATTATATTTTATTGGTGAAATTTATAAAAATAATTAAACATTGAAATCCCAACTATTGACCACACCTAAAAAATGATAAAACAATTACATTTTTAAATAAAAATCATTGTATGACTTTAAAAAATATTGAAAAACCTACCAAACGACTTATTTCGACTAACGACTAATTAAACTAATTAATTTCAAAAGGGTGAGTTAGAAAGTGTTGGCTCAGTTTTCAGTCAAAGAATCCAACCAATTGAATTTGAGCCCGTGCCTTTGAACCGCCGACGTCCAGGTCGTGTAATACTACATATTTTCTTGGCTGACATGGTAATTTAGGGACTCATGATGACATTGGCAGTTGCGTTGTAGAGTTGTTTGGCAGTTGAGCGAAACTGCTACAATTTTCCTGTAGCTAAATCTGCTATCCACTCTGTGCTTGCAGGGTGGATTCCTGAGCGGGAAGAAACTCATGGGTTGAAGCTGCTATGGTCGGGAATGTTACAAGCTGATGAAGATTTCGTCCAATGGGGCATGGCAATAATCCCATACATTTTGCTTTCCCTCTGCTAACATAAGAATTCAGTCAATTTGTGTGCAATGGACTGTTGACTGTTCAAAGGTAAATAAGATCGGCGTATTCTTCATCTGTGGTTAATTTAGTGGAATTTGAAGCCTCCTTCAGCTAGCGAATTGAATCTACCAATAACAAAGGAGAAACGGGCTACAACTATGAATTCTCTGAATTTCAATGTTTTGTCTTTACATTAATGGTATTACAATATTAATCTGAGTGGTATATTAGATGCGATTCCTTGCTTTAATCAAAATATATTTTATGATGTTTTTGTCAAATTGTGAATGTTTTTGTAATAGGTGCAGGGCATATAATTTCACTAGTTATATTGAATCTAAGTTTGGTGTATAATATGGATCTTTTGATGTGCACTTTTATATGGTCTTATCCTTCTCCACTAATTAGTCATTGCTTAATCTTATCGTAAAAAGAAATGTCTCATCCCCTTACAACACATTGCCACACTCTATGAAAAACACACAACCTCATTTTCCACTATCACTTTCACTAAAGATATAAAATTATTTTTGCTTAACATTTCATGTACAAAAGATGATAGAAAATTAGCAGTCATAAATTACATGTTAAATACAATTACAAATTTACACTCTCATTTTATATAACCTTATTATTATTATTTTTTTAAATTTATATCCTTTGTAATATAAATGCACATTTGAAACAATTGCTAGTAGTAAATTTATATGACTTTCTCTTTTCACCATTTTATTGTTTGAGATATGTAATTAAAATGCCTTGATGAGAGGGCTTGAATGCATTTCCGGCTCCCATTTAAATTTTAATCCCCCAAGTTTTAAGGGACTGATTGCTTTTATATTTACACGTTACCAGACTTTATATATCTTAAAAAATAAAATAAATAAAAGAATGATTTGAAGCTACCTATCATTTTTGTCTTCATCTTTAGGCATGTTTAGGGATTTAGAGGCCTTTATTTTGTCCATGATGGTGTCCACGATTGAAAAAATATATTATTTTGTCTTGGATGGGAAATTAAAAAAAAGGCATTTCTAGCACTTAGCTTTAATATTTAATCAAAGAAAGAATTTCTATTATATTTTTTGTTTTGATAATTTTGTTTTTAAAGGTGGAATCATTCTAGGCCCATCTGTTATAGGTTTATGCCCACTTTCTTTCAAGAATAGTATTCGTGTGCTTGAAATAGTTGCCAATATCGAGTTATTGTTCTTTTTGTTTCTCATTGGGATGGAGTTTGATTTCAATGCCATTAAGAGAATAAGAGGAAAATTTTTAACAATTGTAATAGTTGCAATTAGTTTACTCATGTCAACCATTTCAAAGGGTGTAAACTATGGTGGCTTCCTTGCCTTTATGGTTATTGCAATGTCTATCACAACCTTTCTAGTGTTTGCTAGGATATTTGCAGAGTTCACGCTTCTTACAAGAGATGTGGCTTGGATGGCCATGTTTGAAACGACTGTTAATGATGTGGTTGCTTGAATTATCCTAACCATTGTTGTGGCTTTGTCAGGGTTAGGCAAGAGCCCAGTCGCAGCATTTTATTTTTTGATATGCAGTGTAGTGAATTTGAAGTTTTCATGATGCTTGTTATGAAACCTATGATGCCCTATATGGGTCACTACTCCCCTGATAATGAGCCAGTAAGTGAGATTTTCACTTGCATAACACTCGTACGGGTCCTGACATCTAGGTTTGTAATAGACATAATTGGCATTCACTCAATTGATGGAGCTTTTGTCTTTGGATTGATAATTCCCAAAGAAGGGCCCTTCGCAGGGATGTTAATTGAGAAGATTGAAGACTTTGTGGGCATCATGCTTTTCCCTCTTTATTTTTCTTCTAGTGGGTTGAAGATGAATATTTACACCGTTAGCAGTGCTCAAGCATGGGGTCTCCTTGTTTTCATGATATTGATTGCTTGTGCTAGGAAGATAATGGGGACTATTTTTATTGCTTTAGTCCAAAAAAGTGCCCTTTCACGAAGCACTCACCATAAGACTCATAATGAACAAAAAAGGGCTGGTAGAGTTGATTGTCCTCAACATTGGCAAGGACAAGAAGGTATGATTCCAATTCCCCAAATGCTCTATCATATTCATACTATTTTAAATTATTGAATGAAAATTATTTGATTACAAGAGACCATGTTGAATTTTTTCATCTGATTATGGAATTAAATTTGTTCAAAATTCCCTTTTTACCTTGTTTTTATTTTGTTTCCAAGTTTTGAATGATGAAGTGTTTTCTCTTATGGTTTTGATGGCTTCGTTCACAAAAATCATCACTACTCCACTTGTAATGTCCATTTACAAGCCGACAAGGAAGCAAGTCCCATACAAGCAAAATAAAATACAAAGATAAACTAAATGATGAGCTCAAGATTTTGGCCTATGTGCATGGTACCAAGAACATACCTGCCATCAAAAAATTAATGGAAGCGTCAAGAGGAGATAGAAATTTTGCCTTATGCCTCTATATAATGACCCTGGTGGAGTTATCAGAAAGTTCTTTATCCATCATGTTGGTTCACAAGGCAAGGAAAACTGCTCAACCTTTATGAAATAGAAATAGGTCACACGAAGACCAAATAGTAATTGCATTAAATGCATATGAGCAACTAAGCAAAGGTAACAGTGACACCTATGACTAAAATATCTGCATTCCAAGACATACACAAAGATATCTATAACATTATTGAAGAAAAGAGACCTGTAATGTGTTGTTACTTGCACAACATGCCCCAATTTCATAATAAATCATGGTCCCCCTTCTTTTTGTTTTTGGAGTCTGGTCTTATGTTTTAGAGGAGTTTGGTGGCTTTTTCTATTTGAATTGTCATTTTGATGTGATGAATTTACTATATGTAAAATTAAGAGTTTATAAATGTTTCATTGTTAAGTTTAACCAAGTCCAGAGGATAAATATTCATTATCACTTTTAGGACTTCATAGAATTAATTGTTTGAATTTGCCTAAGTCTTGCAAGTCTAAGTTATTTTATAACTTGTAAAATTTGATAAAAATAAAATTTTGAATTATTTAGACTCGACATTACGAAAATAATTTAGCTTTATTTAGAGTTTATTCATAACTTTTCCTCAATAATTTAGCCCATTTATACCTTATTTTGATCTAATTCATTTAAATGTTTATATCACTTCATTTTTAGACTTAGTCACTTTCCTAATATTTTGGCTAAGTTAGCTATGCTTTGGGCAAAATGGTTTTATTCATTTATTAAATCATGTGCCTCTTTTCCTTGTTTTATAGCTTTTTGTACTTAGCTAGTTTATAAAAAAAAGAGTTTGTTGTCTTTATTTTATTACTTTTACACACAAGTGAAGGCTTGTTCGATTTGCCACATGGTATTCATTTGCAACTTTAAGAGCTCAGACTGAGCCAATCAATCTCATTTCACACTTAGTCGCATTTCAAATCGCTAATCAAAAAACTTTCCAAGTAAAAATGTCTAAATGAAGTGAAGAACTACCACTTGACATATTTTTGTTTTATCATAGTACTTCAGCAATGAACTTTCAAGCCAAAATTTGTGTTCTAACGATAGAGCAAGATGTCGCCACTTGTTAATAGCTAGTCATATCACTTTTTTGGATCCCTGAGAGCATTTTCCCTATGTCTCAAACCCTATGATGATTATGACATGTGGCATAATCCTCTGAATAAGGTTTTTAAGGCTGGTATGCTCTATATCGCTCATTATGGTCAAACAACGATAGAGAAAGGAGTTGCCACATAACATGACCCATGAACAGAGGACACATCAACATCCATGTTGTCATGTAGAGCCTAAGTTTCATTGTCATATCATCTCATCAAACTGTCAAACCCAAAAATGGACTATGCCATCTACCAGACTAGCTATGTTGAATTGTGACTTGTCTCATAATAAAAAATGATCAAAAATGTAGAATTGAAGCCAGACTTGAAAAAAACATTAAATTCAGTCAGGGCATTTACATTGGATTGAGTCAAGAGGGTAAAAGAACAAAATATCATTTTAATCAGGTATGGATACTATTGCATAGAGTGTAGCCGATTGAGTACCTTAATTTATTTCAATGACTTTCATCCACCTAGAATTCCATTCAAATTTGATCAGTATGGCCCTGGAAATGATGAAATTGGGATTACACTTGATACTCATCAAATTTTAACTCAAGTGTATTCATCCTATTAAATTATTACAATTACCCATTGGTTGGTTGAGTAAACAATCTATAGATTGTAGTTGTCTATATAATACTAGCTATTCGATAAAATAAGGGTTAGTTGTTTGATTAACTGATAGATTAGATAGAATTAGAAATGAGATCAAGAGGCTTTACCTTTTTCCCTTATGTATTTCCATAATTTCCTAGGTAGCTTTTCCTTTGTATGAGTCGGGGATGCTTGGACACATTTATGTAATTCCCCTTAGTATATGATGAACCTCAATTAGTGCTTCATAATTATATCATTTTGGAAAGCTTTGCGAATTGATATCCATTAATTACACGTGTATATGATGGACTTTTTTCCCTTTCCTTCCTTAAGCTAACTTTATCCTCAAAATCTTGCACCTTCTTTGTTTTGGGTTGTGTTGTATTAGCCTTGCAAAGATTGCTTTTATCAAGGGATTTGTCTACTCAATAGAGTTGGACCTGGTTCATATTTATTTCTCCCTGCCTTTTATCTTTTGATATTTTTTATAATTCATGTTAGATTAACTTTAGAATAGATTGAATTTCAATCAGTGCTTTAAAGTTTTATCTAGATTGTATAAACCCTACTTATAATTATATATGCATTGTTTAATCCAAAATACAAAATGATATATTTCTTAATCAACTATAAGTTTCTTGTTGAATCTAAATATGTTTATTCTTTGGAGCATGTAGCTAAAGTTACTTTCATAAGTGTTTAAGTTTTAAAACTAATAGACCCTTTGATTGGAACAATAAACACATTGGCCACTGAGGTATCTAGTATGCCATGACCTAGTGATATAGAATTTGGGGAAAGATTTGTTTCCTTTCAAAAGCAGTGGGGAAAATTTTCATTGTGCTCAAATTTGGTGTGTCTAAACTACACGTCAATAGAGTTGGCACTAGAATGAGAACTGATAGGATCACCCTAGGACCTTTATGTCTACCATAACCTTGTATCTCATTTCTCTTTTGGACATCCCCTTTCACCTATTATTTGGTGTGACTAACCCTTTCCCGTGACCCCCATCAACAAATTTGGCATTAAGGAAGGTGAAGTAGGTGTATTTACTTCTTGAACTTATGATCTAGTAAGGAGAACTAGGAGTATTGATTTCATGAACCTGTGATCTATTAGGGCCTAAGCTTTAACATTTTAGAAGTCTTGGTCAAATCGAGATATACCACTTTTCAAAATTGGAATGTAGAATAATTACTGAGTTCAAAGTCTATTGAGGGTGAATTTGAGTTAATATACCTTGTAAAACATAGAAAAACCATAACTAACAAAGGAAAGCCTAAACCTAGACATATATGTTCAGCCAATAATTCCCCTACAATGATTGTTCCTTTGTTAGCCATTTTTCTATCCCTCTGAATCCTCTAATGGTGATTCAATAGTAATATTTACCTGTAAGTACTGGATTTGATAGATATTTACACTAGAGACATTTCTATGATGGAGATCGATCTATTTTTAGACTAAACACAAATTAGTGATTAATTTAATTTGTGTTATTAGCATTACATTCATTTGAAAATAGGCCACCTATTAACATTTTTTGATAAACTACTTAGCAAAGGTGATTGATGGGGATAATTGATGACTACTAGAGGAAGAAAATATTTTAATATGGTTTCATAGGGTTACAAATATCAACTACTCATGTGGTACAAATATTTTTATAACAAGTTATTGTGACTTCCCCACCCATACTTGGCCATCGAATGAACCAAGATCATCTTTGACTGTTAGATCCACACCTCCCTATTTGTGATCTGTGGAAGATGTCAATAAATTATTAACCATTGGATCAAGAGATATAGTAGTTAAGGGAGAGGCCCCAATAGCTAAGTGGTGTCCAATAATTAAGAGGGCATTTGGGGATGTGGGGCCCAAATCCTGAACACACTTTTTTAAAAGCAAACAGAACTTTCATCAACTAAAAATAAATTTATACCCAATAGTTGAGCATTGATATTTTTACCTAATTAATATGAAATATTAAACTTGTAAATGAGATATTGTACTGTTGTTAGTACATAATTTTTATCTACAAATATATCAATTTAAGTTTTGCATGAATAAATGCAAATATAGAATAGTAATATATGTTTTTATATTGCTTGTCAAATATAATATGTTCTTTCGCTTACTATCAAAAATTAAAATTCTATCAACTTAATACTTTAACATGTGCAAACTTTCAAAACAAATTATCATTTTCATAACATTGTATGTCCAAGTTTACATCTACTTTGTCTTCACTTTTAATTTTAAAAGTTCGAACCATTGACTCTAAGCATATTCTATTTGTTTCTCCTTCGACGCTCATTACCATTCCAGTTCAAGTTATTGCATAATTGAACAAAATGTGTAAGGCTCACCAAAATATTGAATTCATATTGAAAACTTTTGAATAATAAAATATAATATAAAACTCATTTATACAGTGTTTTACTGATATAATAAATCCTGAACACATTATCTAATAAAAGTGGATGAAATTTTCATTAATTACATATATATTTATACCCAATTATAGTATATTGACATTCTACCCTAATTTATATGAAATCTTAAAATTATACACAAAATATTGTATTATTATTAACACACTCTATTTCAACCATAAGTATCTCAATTTAAGATTTATATCTTGATTTGTACTGGTGTTTTTTTAACATAATTAATACTTGGATTTTGTTTAGCCTTCACATAATTTTATGAATATGAATATAGCTTAGAATTTTTGTTAAAAAATAAATAATTTTGTCAAGCTGTGAATTATTGTGTTGATTCTTGGGATGAAATCTACCTATCACAGACTGAAAGGAATGGTTTTTTAATATTCTAGGTTTATTTATTTTGAATTTTGTAGAAGTGGTGAATTAGGTGTAGGTCCCAAGTTTCACAACTGTAGATATTTTGTATCTCTAATCAAAGATACCTTTCACAAGAGCTATCTCATTTTGAACTAGTGTTTTTTAACATGATTAATCCTTAGATTTTATTTAGCCATCTTTCTTACAGGTGGGGTTTTTTATACCTCAATAAGGCTATGAATCTATAGTAATTATAGTTTAATTTAGTGTATTCAATCTGTAAATCATTTAAAATGAGTAATTGTGGCTTACAAAAATTATTGACTATTTAAGGTTAACTTGTGTAATAGATGGCATGAATAATATTGTAACAACAATCACTTGCATGAATGTAATTCATAAAAACAAGAATTTGATATATGTGTATGAATTACATTCATATAAATATCATGTTGGCATTGAAGATGACATTTTGGGCATGAATGAGCCCATACTTGAAATCAATCGCTTGAAACTTTGGTGATGGAAATAAATCCATGTTTCAATTCACTAAAAGTAATGTTATGCCAATGTGAATCATAAGAAAATTTTTATTCCCATTGTATAAAAATTAATCAATAATTTAATTGGAAAAGTCATAAGATAATATTATTTTCATAATAAATAGTTTGCATAGCATGACATTATACGTGACTAGACAAACTAAAGTGAAGATAAATGAAAAAACCTCACCTGTAAATCTATTGTTAGCAACAATGGAAAAATGAGAAATGAAGAACCCATACGAATGTGAAGGCTTAACAAATACATTCCAAGGATTAATCATGTTAAAAACACTAGTGCAAATCTAGATATTAATGTTGTGATCCAAATTTTATATCTTATTCCACTTCAAGAGCAACATAAATTCACTCCATCAGCTCTTCCCTTCAACAAAAATGCACATGCAAAGTAACATGGACAATGATGCAAAGTGGTAGGTGTGATTTAGCATGGGGATGGGCTCCTTGAATACAATTGTAGGTTATTCAATGTAGGGGGTGAGGTGCTAAAACTTGGTCATGTGGAACTGGGTGCATGCATAGCATGGGCTAAGTGATATTAAATAAAGTTTTAATGTCCCAATTTTGGCTCCTAGTAATAATTTTATGATTCACATTGGCATAAAATTGTTTGTATTGAATTGAAACATGTTTAAAATAATAAAACAATCCATATAAATAAATAATCCATTGTTATCAGTGATGGTAAAATGAATAATGAAGAACCATATACCTATTAGACCACATATCATTATAATTTGCAAACTCGTAGTAATGAAAAATTTACGAAAAGATACAATTCAGAATAATTTTTCACCTAAATGTGTGTTGTGTTGAAGGGAAGAGCAGATGTGTTATATGATGAAGGCCTTGAAGGTTTTCATTCACTACCAAGAGCATTCAAAGTTATATTCTTTATAAACTCCTTTATTATAAGGTGACCTTGATTGCTCCTTCTAGTCAACAAGAAAATGTTCTCACCAGTGCATTCGACAAACCTAGAAAATAATTGCTTAGCTTCTGCATGCCAAATCAAGTAAAGATCTTAGAAGAACAATCTTGATTTACATTAGTTTTTTTTCTAGCTATTATAGGCATGGTGAGGTGTTATTGCTTTGGCACCTCAAACAAGGTTCATGCATAACATGGAATGAACACTACTAATTAAAGTCCAAATATCCCACATTTAGATCCTACTAATACTTTTATGATTCACATTTGCATAACCTTATTTATATTGAATTGAAATACAATTAACAAAATAAAATAATCCATACAAATAAATTAAAAAAATGTATTTGTATGGATTGCATTCCCAAAAATTATTCTTATTACAATATTATTCATGCTTAACCAAATAAATTAATTAACTGCAAAACTAAAATAATTAACTCCAAACCATAAGACACTTTGGCTCATGGCCTTAGTGAGGTTTAAAAACATCATATGTTAATCCATTGTTAGCAATGATGGAAAAATGATAAATGAATAACCATTTACCTATTAAACCACATATAATTATAACCGACAAACTCATAGTAATGAAAAAATTGCTGAAATATGCAATTCATAATAATTTTCACCTGCATGTGCATTGCGTTGAAGTGAAGAGCAGAGGTGGTATATTGATGTAAGCCCTGATGGTTTTCATTCACTATTAGGATCATTCAAAGTCACCCCATAATAGTGGATATTCATTATAAACTCCTTTATTATAGGGTGACTTTGATTGCTCCTTCTACTCAAAAATAAAATGTTCTCACCAGTGCATTTGATAAACCCAGAAAAGAATTACATGTTTGTAGTCAATAGCTTAATATCATAGTATATCTACTTATTAACTATAGATTTTTAGGTTGGGACATGTTAGTATGGTGCTAGGGTCATGATTATAGTGAAAGGGTTCACTATAGAGATATTTTAGAGGTCAAATTGATCAGTGATAATAAAATTCCAAAAAAAGGGGGGGGCAAAAGTAGGACTTTAAAACTTCACTTAATAGGTCCACTACACTTAATTAAACTACAATTAATTCTGAATGATTCATATATTGACTATATTGAATTAAGCTATAATTACTACAGTATGAGAATTCATAGAATGATTTATTAGAATTGGCAAGGATCTATGTATCAATGAATGGCCATGATGAAGTGATCACATGAGTCAAGCAATCACACATCACATAGCTGAAAGCAAATGAAACCATCCATGAGAGAATATTACAAAATAATTAGAGCAAAGATCCATCATATTCCACCATAAAATACAAAAGATGACATATTCTTAAATAGGCAAGTTGAGTGTAGGATGATTTAGCCAAACAAGGTGAGTGGATGGGCTCCTCCACTATGGGTAGAGAGAGCACTGAGGGAACATAATGGAAAAGTGGCCTGAGTGGATTACGCACTCAAGGGACCAAGTGGGATGGATGACCCCACCCACCCACTATGTAACCCCATGCACTCACAAGTGCATGATGACATCATGATGATGTCATAATGACCTCATAAATACCTATAAGGACCTAATATCCACCTAAGCAAGGTGAATAACACAAAGTTAGTAACAACCCATGTAAGGGTGAAAAACCTCCACCAACACCCCCTTAAGTGTAGCTTAGGTGGGTAGTAGAATTGGATCCCAACAACTAGGCCTAATCAAGAACCCAAGTACAATGCAACTCTCAAAATGTAGAGTAAAAGGAAAAAATTCAGTGAAAAAAAACTCCCCCCCCCCCCACACACAATAAAGAGAAAAGAAGAGGAGACTAAAAGACCCCCAAAAGATGATGCTGAAACAATCAACATTCTAAGTACATAGTGATGATCCCCATTATCTTATAAAGCATGAAGGATATCTGCTTCCACAAAGAAGAGAGAGAAGGTGAGCATAGAATGTCGCATGGTGAATGTTGCAGTAGGTCCCTCTATAACAAATGTTATCTCTTCCTTTTGAAAAAAATAAACCACGAGCTATAAAACTATTGAAATCCCACTCAAGTGGAATGTAGGTAGGAATCATGCGTAGACCTGTGGAAAATGCTCAAATGTCTCCTTGCTAATGCTCGAATGTGCCAAATTTTGATCAAGTATCATAAGCCTAACTATAGAAGATGGTAATGAAGAAGCATACAATGACAGGGAGATAACCGCCAGAGAAGAAGATAGACATGGAACATTCACTAAAAGAATGTCCATGAGAAGAGGAGAGCAGGACTCAACAACTATCAAAACTGAAGATTGGTCTACAAATGAAGCACTCTAATCTGCAAGATGAATGTCCACATGAGCATATGAGTCATCGATGCTCTTAATGTGTGTACTCATACTGTAAACAATATAGTCCTTTGAAGTGCAAATTTGTGAAGGTCTAGAAGAGAAACATATTGAATATGGATAGATGTAAAATTTGTAATAGGACAACTGCAGTTGGGCAAAATATCATCACGTAGTGGTGGCTCAATAGAAGGAAGAACATTATCCACCTGAATGTGTCGTCATAGGAAATAGAAGCAAGAGGAAAGAGTACAACAATGTCTAAAGAGATGATATGAAGTAGGAGAGAAGTGATGTAAATATCAATAGTATCTCTGAAAAGGGACTGTAGGATACCCCAAATAATGTTGGGACACATGGTAGGCTGCATATGGTGATGTAGGTCCCATGAAATGTGCAACAAAAAGGTACCACGAACCTTGTCACAAGAGTTAGCCCACTTAATGTACTGATTATGATCAGTCAGAACAAGAATCTGTACATATAGAAATGGAATACAATTTTTTTTTTGTGAGCAAGTGTTCCGGTTCTTACCAATAAGAACCACTAGCATAGACTCAACCTTCCTCCTCAACAGGTATCTCTCAAGTGGAGTCAACATGAATAAGAGAAGACACCAAGGAAGTGTAAGAGTGAAAAATATGCTCTGTAATGAACCTGTAAATCACACCCATGAATGGGACGTTAAGCATAATCGAGAATGCATCCAAATGAGCAATCAATGTTGGAGTGAGGGATAATGCACGTTCAAAATGGGGATATCGAAAACAACCAAAAATGCATCCACGAGTGAGAAATTGGTACATGAATTACAATGCATAAAGTAGTAGGGCCCATAACACAAGTAATCCCCACTGAATATGTCACTTTATAACTTCAGTGCATTTTACAATAAAAATAGGACCGATAGAATGAAAATGAAAAATAAAGCACTTTTGAAAAAAAAAATGGCACTCAAATCTAAGTTATCGAGCAAAAGTTATGGCTAATAACATTTCCTATTATTAATGCCATATTTTAATTAAATTTGCACAAGTAGTTTAAATGCATGCCTAGACAAGGGGTTAGGTAGCCTTCCAACCACTCGTTGGAAATGGCATCGAGTGTATAATGCAATAATTTTTTTATTTTAAAGTGGAATTGACCACCTGTTAATCTGGGCCTCACCCTTCATCTTCGTTAAGAAAAAATACAAAGAAAGTTACCAAAACAATAAAACAATCTCCTTTACAATAATATCTATCAAAGATATTATATTGTTTTTAATAAAAACAATTAAAAATTTTCATGCCCCCACTCAAAATAAGGACCCCGATCATAAACCCCATTATACAATACGTCGTCCACCAAGTAATGATCAAAAAAGCCTTAAAAAGGCTCACCACTACTTAAAGAGATTCTCCACTCAATAATGTCCCCCCATATATGTTCGCCAAGTTTACAACTTTACCCACCGTTGATATCATCCCCCCACTTATAAATATATTTTTACCAAATATAATAATGTCAAATGATATTGACAAAATAAATTAAACCGGTAAGCTTTATAGAAAACACCACGGGTTTGGTAGTGGAATCCATGAGAAGGCCGTGTGTGGGGTGTGGGTGGGCAGTTGGAACGGTTTGGTGGGCTACATAGAGTTGGTGATTGCATGTTGAAGACCAACATGCAACTTCCAGGAAATGCTGCCATAGACCTTCCAAGGGAGATTTTGAAAACCAACATGTTAAATGTGTTTGTGAGGATAGTGGTGTTGAAAACCAGCAAGTAGATGCCAAAGGTCGCAATAATACCATGCCCTGTGTATTTTTTTATGGATTTACACTTTAAAAAAAATATGGCTTTATTGCAATGAAGAGGACCATGGGTGTATTAAAAATTCCCAACCTCGGATTTTATAGTTAGGGATCTCCATCGGACCTCAGGTTGAGGTTGTGAGTTTGCGGAAAAGTAAAGAGGACGAAGAAGACTCGGCAATTGTAGATCGCTGAGTGAATACATCTCATATATGTATGTATCAATAGGCACTTGTTCACATACTATTATCTCACTATATACCACTTTTAATGGGCCATGTGGATGTGTGCACGGGATGGCGGGTGGAAACTGAGTTGCCAATTTTTTTTTTTTAGATTCTGCCTCTACAAAATCAACATGTTATTGGATGGTTAAAAGCCAACATTGAGGAGGGATCTAGTGGTTTATGCCAATGTGGATTCGTTTTAGCCTATGTAT